>VXAC01005140.1:0-38429 GCA_013399225.1 Rhipidura dahli | reverse complement strand
AAAAAAAAAAAAAAAACAAACCACCAACCTGCCACAATTTGGCTAATTAAATGAAAATTATATCTTTAATAGAAAAGATTGTGGTATCTTTTCAGTTTGAGAAATCAGGGTCAATCTGTAGTTGCTAGAAATGCAGCTCAGTCTTCACCTCTTTTTATGCCATTTACTACGAATAGGTAATGCTAATAGACTTTCCATTTCCTGAAAATTTTTTCTAGACTTTGAAAATTGTGATTCTTATAGCAGAAATTTTGCTTTACAGGAACAAATCATAGACAGTGAAAGCTACAAGATGATGACAACTTGATTGTAGATTGTTTCACAACTACCTCCACTCCCCCAAAAGACCATCTATCTGCAGGTATTTTAAAATCCTCAAAGAAATCCTGTAAGTCCATTCTGAGGACTGACTCTTTCGCTCCATTCTGAAAGTGAAAGCAAGTGAAATGCAGGAACTTCAGAAAGGAAAAAAAAAATAAAATAAAAAAGATGAGAACATAAACTCTAAATAGAGCACCCAAAATCAATATAAGTGTAGTTTACAAGCCAAGAACATGTAGAAGCACCATCACATACTAAGAGACATTAATGCAAAAGCAGTTTATAAATGAGGAATTTAGATACAGTCAAAGATTAAAATAGAGATAGTCAGGATTACAAACCTAGATTTCCAAACATACTTAAAAACTGGAAGATTTCCATCAAGAGCAGTGACAGAGAAGGGTCATCTGAGAGTAACTTTCCTTAAGAAAATTTGAGATATGTTCCTCTGAGACAGGGGTGATAAATTTAAAAAGCATTGTGGATTTTGCAACTGTATAAAAAACCTCATCTGATGGTCATCTGTCTTGGACTGTAGCAACAGAGGTAAAATAAATAGAAAATCTATGAGTCATTTTCAGGCATTGGATTACTTTTTTCTGAAGCAACAACTTGCAGGAGCACACATGAATAACTCACAAAACAGATAACGTAGCAAGGCCAAAATAACAGCATGCATATCTCACTACAAACATGGATAGACAATGCAACACCTGAGAAACCTTAAATAGACACTCCAGTCTGAAAGGCCAGGGTCCATCTTTATGAATATATCTAGAGGACATAATCTGAGCTCAGATCTCAAAATCCAAATGGTCCTATCCCTAGGGGCACAGTTGAGGGAGGAGACATTTTCAAACCTGAGCTTCAATAGGAAGAGCAGCCAGTTGTACGGTCATCTCTACCTCTCTTTTCAACTACTAAGATGAAACAGAAACCAGCTGGTGAATGAGTGTGTCAGAGTAGCCACTTCTGCATCTATTGATTGCCAAAGACAGAACATACCTTTCTTCCTCTGGCCTGATGCCTTTCTGCAGGAGATGTCACTACCTAAGGGCTGCAGTCATGGTCTAGCCAGAGTTTCTCAAACAGTTGAAAGACCAACTCAAAAAAGAATAAACACGAACCTCCAAAAAGTCACTAATCTTCCTGTAAAACTACCTTAGCATGGCAGGAAAGGACATTTTAACAATATAAACTATATTTTAATGGATGAATGAAGTTAATATTATTGCTCGTTTTCCTTTCTTTAATCAGAAATTGACTATGGAGCTGTTGAAAGCATTTGTATTGTACATATGAGTAAAACAGGACTTCTATGATTAGAATATTTTTCCTTTGTTATGATAACTGCCCTTGGACCAAGAACTAAGAAAGACAATGATTTAGCACAAGATAGAACAATTATTATTTGATGCTATTTTATTGTTGAATAAAGAGAATGTTGAGAGTAAAATAAATGGATTCTACGGCACACAATTCTGATGACCTTTATAAGTGTATCTTTGGTTTTGGAAAAATAGCATAAGATATGTTAGATAACGTGACCATTTCTCATTTATCTGATTGGCTTTAGTTATTGCTGTTTCAAGGCTCTTTACTAGAGACAGTTTTTTGTTAATGGTGGAAATATGTTTGTAATTATTAGCAGTATCGATCCAGTAGGTCAAAGAGTTCCTGCTTCCACATACTTGAAAGAATAATAAAGAGCTATATAAGCTCAGACAAGCTGTTATTCTCATGACTGCTCTTCAAAGTATATCCCATAGAGGCTGCAGACTTTGCTACATACATAAATTTTAATGAACCCTCTCGTACTCGTACTGGTTAGTGTTTGGTAATAAAAATCCATATAGAGCAAGGACTTTGTGCACAAGGGGAAAGTGAGGTTTAAGGAGGGAGTTAGACACACTTAAGTTAACCCTCCACAGGCAAATCAACTTCTAGGAGAAAGCTGTGAGAAAAAGGGACTGCCTTCCATCAGAGGCTAGACATCAGCCAGGCTAAAGACACATCTACCAAGCCTCTTTTAGGCTCGGGGAAAAAGGCATGCCAGTAAACAAGAACTCCTATGGTAGCCCTGGTTGTGGCCTCATTCCAGGGTAAATCACAATGTGGAGTGTATTAAGTATTTTCTTTCTATGTGCAGAGAAGTTGTATTATATCTCAGAAGTCAGGGAAAAAACGCATTTTCTCTAAGAAATTGTAAGAATTTGCTAATAAACACTTCAGAGTGGTCATTAAGAAAAATACTACCACATTTGACTTTCTTTTCGTGCTGAGAGACGTCTTGTTTGTAACAACTTAAAACAGCCTCATCTGTTTAATTCATGAAACGGCTTAAACAGCAGCTGCCATCTGGACCAAAATTAGATCCCCATGGAAATGGCCCATTATAATCTTAAATCACTATTTCTGTGCTATTTGAGGAGAATGTTGCCATACTTTTTGCCTGTAGTAACATTACTAGAATCTTTAGAGTAGCTACAAAAACAATTTTAAAGTTTCTAAAGGACAATCACTATACAAGCAAGGCAAAATATGAGCAGAACGCTGTCTTTTTTTATGTCAGCAAAGTTTTAAAGGATAGAATTTCTTTTACAGTCGAAGAAATCAAATTGCATTTTCAGCAACTGAAAGTTTCAGCTACAGGAATTTCCATTGTTATCTGAAGACCTCACCTCAAAGCAGATTGTATTTGAAATGACTGCTCACTGATTGTTTTCTTTTTTTTCACTCTAACTTTGACTTTGCAGTAGAGCTGTTGCAAGTTAATATCAGACACTGGCCTCCTTGTCTCACCAAGCTCTATATTCTCCATTCAGCATTCATCTTCTTACAGTAAAATAACTCAAATGAAGCCAATGTTTCAAACTGGAGTCCACAGCCTGCCCTTGCTCAGAGAAGTATCTCAACTTACAGGAGAGAAGGCTTACTAGGAAGTGTTTGTACAAAAGGACCTTATGCCTGCATTGCCAGTGACAAACAAAAATCATATGGCTGAATATAAACACAGGTGTAAACAAAGCACAACAAGAATCCATCCTTGCTTCTACATTCAAATGGATTATACCATACACATGCTGTATTTACAGATGGATTACTCTAAATATCCTTATTGCGTGCCTCTAGCTATTGTTTCCTTTGTTAGAAAATAGAAATGTTAAACAATTCAATGAGTTCTGAAATTAATAATTCAGAGAAAGAAAGAGAAGAAATCTTTCATAAGTGCTTGTTCACTCCACTTGCACTCAATCCAGCAAAAGTTATATTGAGAGCAGCTTCCTCCCCTTTCTGTGCACTGCCAGTTTCACTGGGAGCAGAACCCAAGGTAAACACATCCCATCATCTCCAGGAACAACCAACATAGTGAGGAGAGGTGGTTTAGTGGGAAAATTGTAGAGACCGTGTTGTTTAGGTTAGTGAGCAATATTGCCCATGTCATTTACTGTTAGAACAGTGTGAAAATTAATCTTTACCTCAGGAAATAACACGTTCAGCCTAGGATAGTGCAGGCATATCTAAAATGTCTCCCAAAATAAGTGCCTCAGGAAAAAGATTAGGTATTTAAAAGATGTAATAACAAGTACAGAGACCATGTGGCGAGTTCAAAAACCCTTTTCTGTAAAAGATGAAAATACCGGGGACAAATACAAAATCAGAGAATTTGACACAGGAGAAACATGGTAGATCAAGTTGCAGAAAGATGCAAAAAGGGCTGAAAGCATCCTTCTGTCAAATTGCATGTGAATAAGGAAAAGAGAATTTGATAAAAGAATGGGCCTGGGTAGGCAGAAATACTTTGTTTATGCACCAGCTCATAAAAGATAGCCTAGAATTCAGTAATAATTCAGATACAAATGGGGTTTTGACCTTGCAATACAGTTCTAAAAATACCAGAGAGCAATTGGATGGCTGGTGTAGAAGTGGTGTGGCAGAGAGGGAGGAATTAATGATTGAATGTAGGGTAATATAAACCACATATTTTCATTAATGCCTTGTTTCATAACACAGTGATCTCTTTCCCAGATTCCAAGACAGTGTGGTCTCTGGACTAAGCACTGCCTTACTCCTTCTCTTGAATTCATGCCTGATATTCATACAGATTTAAGTTGTAGGATACCTTTCCACCACCTTTTCAGTGATGGATGGAGTTTTCTCCATTTTAACAGCCTAAAACATTACAGAACTATGCATTTAGGCCAAAATGAAAACAGCTATTTTCTATACTAATAATAGCCTACTTACCAAGATTCTTTTAGACAATGCAGTGTCCTGTCCCTTTCCTACAGAAATTGGACAATAAATGACAAGACAGAAAAACTTAATATTAAAATTTGATCATTTTAATGCCACAAAAAATAAGTGACTATGAAAAAAACCACATTGCTCTGTGAAACACCAGGAAAAAAATCATATCAAGATCTGAGTTTTTCCCCTCTCCTGACCGTATCTAGAAAGGATTGCTGTTGAGCCATGTTCAGCCCCCCACATCTTCAGCAAGGGTCTCCATCCAAGGCCTTAAAACAGAAAGCATTTTGACTTGCTGTGGGATATAAACATTGAATTCTCGCTATGACACACTTAATTTCTGTATAATGCCTAATATTTCAATGTTTTTCCCATTAGGTTTTTGTCCTCTAGAAGAAATTGCTATTTTGGGATTAGGTGAAACCTCAACGAAGGTAAACATAAGACAGCCAGTTTTCACTTACCACAGATGTCAGCAAAAGTTAAACTCCTTTTTGGAGGTCAGTAGGAGCCACTGGCTAGGACACAAACACCACACAGGTTGTTTGGAAGCACAGGTGTATGTGATGCAGATTATGAATGCTGGTACATGGCTGCTTGTTTGTGTCTGGGGCAAGACAATCACTGCTAATGTGACTGCGAGGAAAGCCATCACAGGTTTTTGGCCACTGCTAAATGAAAAAAGGCTTAGAGCTGCAGTAGTAAAGTAGAAGAGCTGACTAGAGGTGTATTCGTGCTTGACTATGGAAATCACAGGCATTATGAGGGCAATTACCTCGGAGTAGGAGAACCTGCTGATGACTAATTATTTCTGTGTAAAAGAACACAAAGAAAAACCACTCAAGGCTGCATATGGCTACTGATTTCTCTCAGGTGTAAAGACATATAGAATGCGAGGCAAAGATGTGCAAAAAGATTATGAACATCCAGAACCTGCAAGCAAAGCAACGATGGAAATAAAAGCAGGTACAAGAAACAATCAATGTGCAATCCAAAGAGGAAACCTTTCTGCTTTCCACACCCCACAGTTTTTCCATTTCTTACCCCTTTCTAATCACATATTTCCCTCACTTCATGTAGGAAGTTACATTAGTTATTTGCATACAATATTTGGAAAGTGAGATTAGAAATAAGAACCATAATCATCAAGTACAGGACAAGTGGAAAGTCCCTCTCTCGGAATATAAATATGTTTACTTTCTCACAAATATAATGTGCTTTAATTTAAAAACTGGGAATGTTGCAAAAAGCATTGTGGAATTCAATTTTCCAACTATGGCAAGGCATAAGGGTGTAATTGAAAAAAGTGCATATATACATTACATTTTGTATACAAAAGTTGTGCAATATGTTTAATATGCAATCCTCATTCTGGTGGGTAAACAATATTTTGTTTTAAGTCTTCTTATCACAAAAGTACATGATTAGCAGATAGCAACTAAAAATAAATAGTCCAGAAATAATATGAGCTATATCAGATACTGATAATAATTTCCATGTTTTAGAATTCTCATTGATTTTTGTAACAATTTTCTTTCTTGATACATCAGCTTAATCAGCTGTTGCCATATTTTTACTAATCTGTTAAATTTATTTAACTGCACTTGTAAATTTTTCTGAATGAATAAGTTAAAAGCAGAACTATGCTAACAGCTAATTGAAGTTTCTTAAGAATTTTAGCAAACTTGAATTCGTTTGCCATAGTATTCTATATCATTTATTTAGTAGATCAGGAAATAAAAGGGATTAAGGTTCCACCTTGAATATCAATAATTTAAAAAGCCAGCTGTCTTATTGTCACTGAATAGCTTGAGCTCTGCATACTGGAGATATCTTATTCAAAGTGAGATGAAAAGACATTAAATCTTTCATTAATATATTTTTCTACCATCTCTTTTTCAATAATATTGGCCAAATTACAAAATAAGCAATTCTATTCTATGCATTTTAACAAGCTTCCATAGAAAATTTTCCATTCCAAAAAAAACCTACCACAAGCTTCATTCTATTTCAGCTCATACTGGAATTATTAATACATTCCTTTTCTCTGGCTGTTTCCAGAATCATCCTTGAAAACCAGTGTATTTGAGACCCACATTTCCTTTCATTTCTAAGTGAACTTTATGGTAATTTTTGTTCCCTGAATTCATGACTCTACAACTCTGCATGTCATTGTGTTTAATTGTATTAATTATTAACAGAAAGATTGAAGGAAATTTCTACTTCTCAGGCTTTTTCTTTAGAAACCAATAAAGAATTGAAGGACCTTTTGTGAGAACTACAGAAATCTTTGGGAAAGTAATTTCAAACGCAATAATATTTTTAAGATAAAGACAGAATGGGAAAATCAATTTCTAAAATGGTAATATTTCCCTTATGGAAAGAATCCAAAATTAGTAAGCTGGTGTAGTCTCAGAAAGTAGGTTAAAAATACTTTCAGGCTTTTCACTCCTTGCATTTATTAATGCCTATGAAGTCAATGCCTTTGTACTGAGACTTCTGCAGAACCTGAAGTGTTTGGTTTATGTTGAATAAATGTATTTTATTTGCTGAAAATTAATCCATTAAAAATTTCTCCTTTTATTGCTTAAGGAATTTCTTCTCCCCAGTTTAAAACAGCCATGACAAAAATAAAAACACCATGAATATGCTGCCACTGACAGTAAGTACAGAAACAAGAGAACTGACATTGTTTATTTTCTCACTCTGCCACCAGGCCTGCTTATGACACAAGCAGTGGTGTATGAACATCAGAAGATTAACCATGAAGGGGTGAATAAGGTGAAGTTTCATGTGTTTGGTTAGAAAAGTTCTCATCTGTGCCATCATTTGAAATTCTGTTGTTAAAGTCAGTCCACAAAACAATTCCAATAGCAGTCCATACATTCTTTTTTTTTTTTTCCTTAATAGAGTTCTTGTATAGAATGACTCCCTACTTCGGAGAATCTCCTGTTTCAGTCCAGTAATATCCTTCATACAGGATATATATTTATGCCTCATTTTTTGATATTACATCAGCTTAAGACAAGGTTAAATCCCTTTATGGCAACTCCAGGTATGACACATGACTGGTCATAGATTATATATGTAACAAAACTGACAAAATTATGAGGCAAAACAATTTCCATTGGTATTAAAAAACCAAATGCATTTTTTAGATGCATTTTGCTTCCAAGTATATGGCTTCTTAACATATTGGAACAACATGGACCTTGAGTTTATCTCATAGCCCAGGCTTGGATTAAGCCAATTTGTGTGATTTAACAAGCTGACGCTAGCTACAGAAAAAACCTCTTCGTCTATAACTAGAGTTTGTAGAGCTTATGTTTTAATTAGAGTTCTTCTAAAGTTTCTAGAGGCTACAGTGGCAGAATTAATTAATTCAAATGCACCTAAAAGTAGCACAATGTCAGATTGTGTCTGAAGAAACCTGAATAATCAATCAGAAATCTTTAAAATCCCAGTTACCTTAGCTCTGTTCAGTTAAAGAGATGAGAGCTGTAACACCTCCTCACTGATGCCACCAGAGAGAATACTCAACAAGTAAGAGGGGAAAAGGGAAGCAGCAACCCGTCTTTGTCATTTTGAAGGGCTTAGTTGTAGATGGGATGTCTAGAAAAACACTGGTACGTTGTATACACTCTGACCTCTGTGCAGAATGGGCCTGAATTAATATTCACTGTAATTTTCAGGATTTTGTGTTGCTGGCATAATATTTATAACAAATATCACTGTAATAAGGACAACTTGGTTTCTGGAATGGACTCTTTTCAAAGAGATTCAATTTATCTTCTGTTAGGAGGTATTTGGTATACTCCAAGCTTGGGGTATAGTCAGGTCATTCCAGCACTTAGGATTTTCTGTTACTTCTATTTTGTTCTAATATCATTTATTCCAAAAAGCCAACAAAGCAGAATCAAAATCATCAGCATTCACAATAATATTCCTTAAATGTCTGGCAAGAAAGAGAAGTTCTCTTCACAAAAAGAATGTGGACAGTAATACCTTTCATAAGGAATATCATAAACTTCCCTGAAACCTCAAGAGACAGAACTAACCTAATATTCACCTTCTGCAATGAGTTTGGAAGTGACAGCCCTATTAGCAAACTAATTAGCAATCCGTTTTACATGGCTAAATTAATTTTCATGGCTTAATTATAGACCCTTTATGAACCTAAAACTTTCAGATGCTCCATTTTTAATAGGAAATGTTATCTTAAAACCCATCATAGTGAATTACTAATTTAAATTTCTACACTGAGTGATGCTTAAAAATATATTAATGATTATATTACCATAGCCCTTTTAAATAATAAAATACCAACCAAATGCATTCTTCACTGCTTTTATATTACAGTGCAAATACAATTATATTTTAATACAAGTATGCAATTAAATTTTTGCAAGTACACATTGCTCTGGAATCTGCTTGTAATAAGAGATTGTCAGGATATTACTTTCAATACTGCAAGCATTGTTCATTCAGCACGGTCTCATGAGGGATACATCCAGCTACAAAATAATGTAGACGAGTCAGAGTGGACCTGTAAAGCCAAATAGTTGGTGATAAGGATTTAATGTCCACACTATACTCACTCCAGCAGTGGTGGGGTTTGCTTTTTAAACTTTGGGCTGACTAGTTTGGCCTGACTGAATGATGTTTTGCATCTGAAGCTGCTCCTGGACCACGTCTCTCCAACCAGTTTCATCCAAAAGCCAAAAACAATACTGAAAGGATCAACTGGAACTGCTTCAAAATGCAAACCAAAGCATAAATCAGGAATGAGAAGATTTGCCTCAAACCAAGCTCTTGATCCAGACATATATTGGACATATCCTTGAGATCAACAAATTGACATTTTGTCTAGAGTCTTTTTGTTGAAATCTGATAATAAAATGGAATTTTCACACTTGTTACTGCTGAAACCAACATCTCTGAAACCTCTGAGGACATCAACTGATCTGTAGAATCAAACAATCAAACCATTCTGATCCATAACCTTTGATCTGGAAAAGAAAAGGATTTGACTTCAAATGAAGGGGGAAAAACCCCCAACAGACAGACCCCTCAACCTCTTACAGGTTCTTAAATGAGTGAGGAGTAATAGACTCCCTTTCAAAATAGAAATTTCAGCAGTATGGGAGCACAAAATATCCACTTGTGTATCATTGTCATCCTCTGAAGAAAAGTTTCCTCTGTGATGGTCTTTCCTAATTCACTCTAAGAGAACAGAGACCTTCATGATTGTCAATGGAGAATTTAGATAAGGTAAAGGTCATACTGCCTGGAAGAAAGAAGCAAGAAAAAGCACTGAAATAACACCACAAAGTGACAAAAGGCACAAGAAAATGCAAAGAAAATTGACAATGGAATGCAATTGACTCAGTGGGTCAAAGACAAAGACAGACTTGGGCTTGGCCCAGTTCCTCCCTCAGTACTCCAGACTGAGGCAACAAGAGCCCTTAGACTTTCCATTTCACTACCAGCTTACCACCACACCCACTTCCTTTGACTGTCCTGCACAGCCAAAGCAGACAGCTCTATCTATGTCCTCTTCTTGTCTATCTGCTCCTTCCCTGGGGGAGGCCAACTAGGTTCTTCCAAGAGAACTCATACCAAAGCCTAGGGACTATTTCATTCTTACTGGCAGCAAGGTTAGAGGCATGATAAATTTGATACAAGCCCCTGTAAAGTTCTTCACTAGGCCTAGTGCCCTAGTGAACCACTTGGGGAGATGTCTATTTCAAGCCTCATTCATCATTTCCTTTCCTTTGTACACTCTTGGCAAGACTGCCAACACAGTTCAGAAGACTCAGGCAGGTAAGAGACATTGCTTCCTTACTGTTGCCCAGGAATGCATTAAAGAAAGACATTGGTCCATAGCCCTAAAGGAAATTTATGAATGCAATAGATCCCCTGTTCTCAACTCAAATAACAGCCTGATGCTGGGTGAAGAATACTTCTTTAGGACAGTCAGCTGTGTTATGACTCAGCCTGCCACCAGTGCAGAGTAAGATACACTCTCCTAGCAAGCCCAGGCATCCACAGACAGCTGGATGTGTGCACATCCCATCCTTCATCCCCAACAGCAAAGTACAGCTGTCCACTCTTTGATCCAGACAGCATTCTTCTGCCCCACTCAGAGCCTGCATCCCTGTTTAGAGAGCTTGTTTTACTACCTACTTAGAAGAAAAGCTTTCTTGTTCTTTCTTTTTCTAAGCTGTAAAATGGCCACTTGTTTGTAGGTGCACAGAGAAAAAACTTGCTTACAAATTTCAGTTGATGATTCCATGAAATCTGCAAAAGACTTTGAAAATTTCAAAACCTGCTGCCTGTGAACTACTTGCCAGAAAAATCAGATTTTGTAATCTTAGTAGTCAGAAGTTTTGCGTTGGAAGAATAAGCAATAGAATACAAGTCTTCTTTCACACTAGAAAAAGTTTACTTTTCCTGCTCTCAATCAGCTTTCTCAGTTAGAAATCTGTGGAACATAAAACAGCACATACAAATGTTCCAATATTAATGTTTCTCTTGTGGTTTTTCACCTCCTATTTTATAACTTAGAGAAAGTTAGAATTTTGTATAATATTTTGCAGTTACTTATTAATTGCTTATCAGGTCAATGTTTCAATCAAGTTTTGCATTATTTGGCAGCCATAGTTCTGTCTGAAAGGTAGGTCTCATATTTCAGAGTGCTAACTCTACATTTTGGTAAACTATAATTATTCATGCAGCCTTAAAGATCCTGACCTTTTCAAGTGGATCTAGGTGTTCTGATTGAATGACCTCTAGATTTCTCTCTCACTGGGTTAAGACAAGTGACAGAGGTCACTGACATGCAAGTGCATCTTGATGAGTCTGAAAGACAAAGTTAAGAGCTGGATTTAAACTCTATCCTAAACAAGGTTTCCCCCTTTGTTGTGAAGAACATGAAAATAGTTTTAATAGAGACCAGTAAAAAAGCAAAAATGTTGATAGTAAAGTTAACTTCAATGTAGTTTTGTAGCTCTGTTATTTTCCATCATGTTGTAAAAACATAAAACTGAAAAACTGATCCGAGAGTCTTACAGCTGCTATGGATACATGACTGTGGCAATGATGTGTTTCTTTCCTGATGAACAAGCAATATAAATATATCTGTTATTTACAAGTATATTCCTTCATCTATCAAGGCTGCACAGAACAGACTGCACTAAGTAGGTAAGTGAAGCATGGCAGAGAGTGATAAAAATGAAAAATTACTCCCACTTCAGCTATGCTAATTCTGAGCCATGTTTACAATGTTTATAACCCCTTTTAAGGTAATGCCTCCAAGAATACAGCTTTAATGAAAATTGCATCAGAATATTCAAATTAAGTATGCCTTTTCAGCTTATTTCAATCAAATAAAAGGAATTCAAAAGCCCAACTTAAAACAAAAAATTAAAAGCTCAAAGAGTTTTAAATGCCCAACTCAATAACATAAAGTACTAATTTACCTGAGAGGAAAAGGTTTGCATGATTACAAAGCCATAGTTCTGTGACACTAGTTGTATAATGAGAATGGCTCTTTGCAGTCAGTACTACAGGTGAAGATAATTTGATAATTACCCAACAATGGGATGCAATAAGCTTCAGTATTTCCTTGCATTTAACTCCTTCAGCTCCCTGAAAAGAAGAAGTGGATTCCTCCAGAGGGCAATTTAAAGCAGGAGTCTGATTGAAATGCTTTTAAAAATTGCCTGGAGGAGCTTGGACATCTTTTTTTACAATAAGAACAATAGCCTAACCTCTTTCATGCCAGGGTTTGGCAGCGTGGATAACCCCAGGCTTTCCCTAGGTATACTTAGGTGTTAATTTTTGATAGGTGGAAGCAGCTGCCATCTTAAACATCCCTGATTTAACTAAGGAAGTAGAGACCATGATTTGTGCCAGAAGAAAACCTTCCAGTAGAATATGATGTTCTGTCCTGACAGTTCATGATGCCATAGGGGGATATTGAAAGGTATTAAAAACTAGGCTTCACAGCAAGGCTTCACTGCAAGCACTGGTCCTGTGGTTGCAAGAGATTATAGGGTTACAGAAACAGATTACTTCTTGGTCATTGGTGGATTTTCCCTTTACCAAGAAGACTCATGTCTGCCCCACCCTCCTGGGATTAATGAATGGTGTCATCTTCATGAAGGGGGGAAGAACAGATCTAAAGGTCCCAGTGTGGTCCCCTTCTGCCAAAGACCAGGACAAAATGAGAGCTGGAGGGCCTGTGTGATGCGACACACTCAGAAACAGAATTATACTTTTAAAGGGAAATTCAGTATCAACCCTATTTTTCCATAGCTGTAATGACAAATATCTGCTCCTTTTTATGAAGGAGACTGAGAAAAACTTCCTTCAGACCTGGTGACAGGCAGACACTGAGGAATGCAATCTGCTCCTGCCCTTTGGTCCGAGAGAAAAAGGTTTTCTCTACTGGAAAGGATGAGAACCCGAGGGAGTGCTTTCTGTGGGGTATGCCTGCCATGTGATGAGAAAGGAGTGGGTGGATTTCTGACACAAATATTGAAGAAGGAGCTGCTATAATTGTTACCTATAGAGTACATACTCTACTCCTGCAATATTCTATAACTTTGTGATTCTGTCCCATTCATGTTAACAAAAATACTCCATGACAGCTATTAAGTAAAGATTTTCTGTCTCATAAGGAAATACTGGTGGGCTTCACCAACATTCCCACACTTATCAGAAGGGGCTTAAGTTTATTACATTACTTTCTTGTACAATCCAGAACTATTAAATTCAGGCAGGTTTTCCAAACCCAGCAGATGGGTGACATTTTGGGAAAAGAAAATGTGGATTCAATGTAGAAGACTTAAAGTGGAGGGAGGGTCCTTGGAGAAGGACCTCTTCTAGCATTTCTTTTATTCATACTCATTTTTAAGGTACAATGTATATTTTTATTGTTTCCTTATAATTGGGGAGGAAGCAGACTTTACAGAGAGCAAAGCTTTGTGGAATAATCCAAATTCCATTGCAGTTTGGGCTGTGGCATGTAGCATATCTGTCAAGTCATACAGAATGTCTTTCAAGGATACTAAAAGTTTTACTGTTCTCCATGAGTTCACTCATCTAGGAATTAGGCCTCATGCTTTTACCATTCCTGGGTTCTCTTCTTAAATCAGTCCCTAGGATTCAATGCATACTGCCAAAACTTTGGTTTTTCTATCCAGAACACAAAAAGTGATAGGCAAGAAAAGAATTTATTTTTGTTATTGTCATATTGATTTAAAATCAATTATAAGAGAAAAGAATTATTAAAAAAATGTGTGTATAGTTCCCTTTTCTAAAGCATTTACTACAAATGAAGTTTATAAAAGTAACTCCAGAAAGATTCTTATCTTGGCCAGGCTTCAGCTGAAAAATGGCCTTTTCTTTAAACCTATCACTGTTCTTTTTCAATTGTTGGGTTTGGTCTTTCTATTTAAACCAGATCTGTGGAGGAGATCTAGACAAAATAAGCAGTGCTCATTATCTTATACTGGTGACTTTTCTGGACAATAGTTCAGAAGACAAAAAGTACTCAAGGTTGTTGCCGAACAGTTCTTAGGTATCACTAAACATTTCATAGACTCTTGAATATCTCCTTCAGTATACAAGTACTTCAATCTAATCTTCACTTTGTATTAAGCAGAGGACTCCAGTGACAAATAAAAACAATTCCATAGGGGGAAAAAAAGGGGCTCTTTTTTTAGACTCTACCATTACAAATTTTTCTTCAATTACATAAAAAAACTAAGATTAAATTATAGCTTATTTCATTGCTTATCTTGTACTTAATTAAGACGTTAAGCATATTACAGTGGTTAGGGTCATGAAGACATTCGTATGCTGTCAAACATTCCCATTCTTCAGAGACATCACGTGATCCAGTAACCCCACCTGTACAGACAGACAATGCCTTAATAAACTGTCATCCATACACACCGTCAGCACCACCTCTCAGTGAGCTGGCAGCAATACCTTGTCACCCTCACTGTTCTTGGCTTCATAGACTGACAACAACAGATGAGTGGGACCTGGGATGAGGGCATAGGCAGAGGTCACAAACAATGAACATAACCCACCTCAGCTGTCTAAGTGAATTAAAAAGCTTCAAACATGCATCTGGTTGTTATGGTAACCATGCACAAATTAACAAATCCTTTTAATGTACTTTTAACATAATCCCTCCTATGCTATTTATATTGTTTTCCCCTTTGTGACCCTTGTACCCTCCAAGAGCAGTTATACATAGTTGCTTTTGCGTAATTTTAACTGGAGACAATGAAACATATAAAACATATTTTCAAAACACAATAAAAAACCTTTTAGGCATAATTGAAAATTACGTTCAATTTGCTACATCGAAATCTGACAAGGATTTATGGCATAAACCACAAATTTCTTTGGTCTGTGTTTTTTTCTAGCAAAAACATTTCTGCGTGATTAATTTAAGCATATTCCATTATTGAATTTTAAATCTGAAACTATTTTAGCTAAATAATACAGATGATAATTTTCTAATGCAAATTGCTTTGCACCAGTGATGATGCAATCATTACCAGAATCCCACAATACATAAAGATGAATTAATTGCTGGACTGAAATTTGTGGATATCTAAGAATTGATAACTACAGCATGACCTAAATTTCTTAAAAGAAAACAGATCTCCATTCCAATGCAAACTAGGTTCTTCAATAGAGCTAATTTTCTAAATCTGAAGACCATTATTTTGAAGGAGAATAATCAAGCAAAGATATGACATGTAAGCACCTACTAAAGAGAGATATTCAATGAAGATAGGAGATTAAAAATATTTTAAATTATATATATTTTCAAATATCAAATGAAAAAAAAGTAAAATGTTTAGGGAAGTTAATCTCTGGGAAAACTCATAGCTAGTAAAGGTAATGCAAATAAGAATAAAAGCTTTTAAAGTATACTTAGAGCAAAATATATTGTAATAATGGTATAGTCTCACCATTAGGTTTTGATATTCACTATAAAGTGGAAAAGTAAAGTGTTTCTTAAGCTTTATGATATGTGTTTAAAAAGAAAGCAGTATAAAGTATTCCAAAGAAGACCCTGGATGTACATACAGACAGGGGAATGAGATGCTGGAAAGCAGTGCTGTGGAACAGGAGCTGGGTGGATCAGTGACAAGTTGAATCAGAGCCAGCAGTGCCCTGGCAGCCAGGAGGGCCAGCCCTGTCCTGGGGTGCATCAGGCACAGCAGCAGCTGGGCCAGGGAGGGGATTGTCCTGCTCTGCTCTGCACTGGAGCAGCCTCACCTCCAGTGCTGGGGGCAGTTTGGGTGCCACAATATAAGAAGGACATAAAGCTATTAGAGAGTGTCCAAAGGAGGGCAATGAAGATGGTGGGGAAGGGCCTGGAGGGGAAGCTGTATGAGGAGTAGACGAGGTCACTTGATCTGTTCAGCCTGGAGGAGACTGAGGGGAGACCTCACTGCAGTCTTTCCTTGTGCAGCAAGGCACTGATCTCTCTGGTGACCAGTGCCAGGACCCAAGGAAACAGCCTGAAGTTGTGTCAGAGGAGGTTTAAGTTGGATATTAGGAAGAGGTTCTTCACCCAGAGGGTGGCTGGGCACTGGAACAGGCTCCCCAGGGAAGTGGTTACAGCATGAAGCCTGACAGAATTCAATAAACGTTTGGACAATGCTCTCAGGCACATGTTGTGACTCTTGGGGTGTCCTCTGCAGGGTCAGGAGTTGGACTTAAAGATCTTTGTGGGTCCCTTTCAATTCAGAATATTCTGTCTTTCTGTGAAGTGGTTTACAGTTTGATTTACAGTGCACTAGTAATAGGAAATGTCAAGCAGCCCTGTGAAGTTTAGACACTTTTAAAATTGAGCCCTTGGTAATTTACACCTCAAAACATCTGGATGATCATATTTCTGGTTTCAGAATTGCAGGAACATTCAAGAAGCCTGAAAGGATTCTGGTGCTCTGCAGATATTCAAGAAGAGTAATGATAGGTAATTATACGCTTGGTAGCTTGCCAATAAACCCAAAAAAAAAAAAAAAAAGAAATTCAATTAATAAATACAGAATAAAAATTTATGAAAGCCAAAATAATTTTACAGAATATAGTTCTCATCAAACAAATTAATGAATTTTGTATGAAACTACAAGAATGAAAAAGAAAACTGGATAGATACAATAGCCTGGAAAGATATTTGAACCTCCATTAACTACCAATGATCTTGTTTAAGAATTAACACCACAAAAGATCAATCTGTTCTACATGATAGAAACTGAGAACTGTTCAATAGTTATGTATCAGAAAACAGTTGCTTTTGTCCTTTGTCTTATAAATCAATATGTTAATAGCATTCTTCAGGGTTTGTTTTCAGGTTTGATGTTATTCAAAAGAATAATTAAGATTCAAATGTAGATATACAACTACTTGTAATGAAAGTGTGGCTGCCCCCCACTAAATAACAATAGCATCAAGCTTCCTTCCTATTCGATCACTCACAAGACAAATGCATTTACAAGTATAGGAAACATTCATGTTAGAAAATCTCATAGAAATGGCAACCATGATCAAAATAAATAGGATACTAAAAAGAATTTTTCCAAATAATGGGTCAGGAACATCTCACCAGGAGTTTCTAATGGGAATGTCAGAGTCTTACAAATAACAGAACAGTGGTCCATAAAATTCCTTAGAAATTAGAAAATGAGACAGAAATAAATTGCCAGTTTTTCTCATTAGTCATAAATGAAATTTCACAGGGATCTTTATTGTCCCCATTTCCTCTCTTATATATGCATTTAAAAGACTGGAAAAGAGGATGAAGCCTCATGTGAGGCAGTTTGCTGATGAAATGTATAATCCAGCTTATGAAAGGTGAGGGCTGGCTGCTAAGACCTCACAGTAACAAACATGGGGCCCCCAATGAAATGTTACGTGTATAAACATAAGGGAAGGCACCAAAGTAGTTAAACCAAAAAACAACAAATAAAACAGACAACAGGAGCTTTCAACATGAGCAATACTATATACTTTTAATTCTGCCATCTTAATTTTTTTCTATGCAGAAAGCTTTGATTCCATCGTTTTCTAAATTAGAGCTGAGACAAGAAAAAAATCCTGAGAACTTTCAGCCAGAAGGCTTATTCTGTGCTAGAAATACAAAAACTGAAAATGGGGAGTGTATGAGGAAGTGCTGAACCACATGAACAGAAGTTTTCTGCTATTACCTCTGCTCTGTTGAATGTTAGTGATATCTTGCCCATCATGCCAGTATTTCTTGGAGATTGTCTTCATCTACTAGCTCAGAGTGCCCAAACAGTTCAACAATGTGAGGTGAGCTCTAATTTTTCCACCAGCCTCATTCACTTTATGGCATCTTTTAATGGCTGTATAAAGAATGTTCATTCAAACTTTTTAGATGTTTTCTACAATTCCCATTATACATTCAGACCTGTTACTCTGAAGACAAGTTATTTTTCTTCTAAAACCTAACATAGTAATATGAAGTGACAAACACCATTTTGAACTACTATGTCCTGAATCTCCTAGTCAAAAAACTAAATTAAATTTCCTTCATAGTGGATATAGTCAGACAGATTGACAAAACAAATGAAGCAGTAAACTGATGTTGAGTATGTAACTTGTACTAGTGGGAGGTACCCACGGCTCTGGAAAAACTGATAATTTACTATGTTGATAGAAAAAAATGGAACACATGGATTAGAAAGTAAGTCACAATACCAGGTCTACTAAAAGGAAAGAATAACTGCAAATGCTTTGGATACTAAAGTGAGAAAGACAATTTGCAATATAACATGAGTCACCTTGGACAGAATATTAGAACAACTGCAAGAGCTACACCGTGAAGCAAAGCTATCGAATGGCTGTCACCTGAAAAATAATGTTTGGCAAGAGTCACCGTGAACAGCATATTAAACCTGAGCTGGCATTGTAAAATGGTAAAACAAAACACAAGCACAGTTGCATAGGAAACATGGAGAAGGCAAACAATTTACCCTTTCAATATGGGCACATGAATATTAGAAAAATTGTCAACGCACTAAACACACAGAACAATTTCTTACCACCCTACCACAGAGGTTGGGCCATAAAAAATTCTGTCACACAAACAAGTTAAAGATGTTGGAACACAGATACTAACAAGAATTTTGATCAGAAGTCTGTGCAAAGACTACAGCTGACAAGCCAATGAGGTCATCAGCACAAAGGATAGAGGTCAGGCCCAAAGGATAGAGGCAACTCCAGCCAGACATGTCAGCATGCTAAACTTGTGGCAGAGGAGCAGCCACAGCAGAAACAAGAGAGAAGTTAATGCTAAACTCTGATATGAATAGTCATGTAGCTACAAAATAAATTTGGTTAAGACTAATCTGGATTTCTCTACTTCACTTTGCACTGATTTGCATGAGCTCAACCTTCTGAAGTTGTCGGTCAGCTGAGAAAAAATTTCAGGGACACATGGAAGGACAGATGCAAACGGAGGGAAATATTACTTTTCTCTATTGAGCAAGGAACCCCAGCTTAATTCCACCTTCCCAACCTTTCACTACCTCCTAAACTAAATGGAAAATCTTGAGGAAAAACAACAAAAATGACTGCACAAGCAATTTATAAGGCTGAAGCCCCTTCTCCATAGCAAAACAGAATCCCTGGAACTGTTTAAGCTAAGAGAGAGTTAGTATTGATTTCCTCACCACAGGCTAAGGGAAGAAGA
This sequence comes from Rhipidura dahli, assembly GCA_013399225.1. Classification (NCBI taxonomy): domain Eukaryota; kingdom Metazoa; phylum Chordata; class Aves; order Passeriformes; family Rhipiduridae; genus Rhipidura; species Rhipidura dahli. The sequence continues at coordinate 19,105 of VXAC01005140.1, read as the reverse complement.
GTGGCTCTGCAGGTTTTCTTCCTATACATATCCACAGCAGAGAATGAGAGTCAGATTACAGGAAAAAAAGGAGACCTGTCTCAAGATCCTTGGTGCTTATAAAAAAAGTGACAGAGCAAAGAAGAATTGAAAATTTTGTGAAAAGTTCAGGTTGCCTTCTGACTGCCACATTCTGGAAGTACTGAAGCATTAGAAACTGAGAAGGTTTACAAAATCAAGCCTGTAGTCTGCTTCTTTTCTGCACTTACCACAGTTGCCTACACCTGTTTTCCCAGTAAAAATGAATTGTAATTAACATGCCACAGTGCAACTCAAGGCAGAGATGAGAGGGAGCAGAAGTTGTTGAACAGAGCTGGTATTGGTACACATATCTAAGTACACTTCTGTAGCTCTGTAGTTCTCTTTTCATGTGCCTCCCACTGACCCCTCTCTATGCAGGCACCTGTCTGTACAGGTAGCTCTTGCTAATTTAATTTTTACCTCCCAATAGGTAATATTGGGGGACGAACACATGAAATGCAAGCTGGCTTTGGCTCCGTGCTTCAAAAATGAAAACATCAATTATAATAAGATACTTAATTCTCCAAAAAAAGTATCATTGCATCTTTGTGTAGAGATCAATCATATCTGGTGTTAGTGATAAGGGATTGTGTTGCAAGGTGCTAGGCAATTTCAGCTCTACCTGTCTTCAGTGCTGTAAGAGAGCTCAGCACTTACAATTAAGCTCTTGGCATTTCACTAGGATTGGGACAGAATATTAGGCAATAGTTTTCTTTCTAATATTTTAGGTCTGACTCATCCAGATTTGACATTTACGACCTTATTAAAATATGAACATTGTTGCATTGCTCCACAGAACATCTTCAAGATTAATTAAAAGAGAACCAGTCTAAAAGCACTATTTATATCAAAGAGAAAAGAAATAACTTTGTGTTGACTGTCTAAAAAAAGTGTGACAAAGCCTAATTACATTTATTCAAAATCTAGTCCAAATAAAATGTCAAGATGATGGCACTTTTTCAAATTTTTAACTGCATAGGAAACATACAGGGAAACAGACTGTAATAGCTATAACCAAATCCAAGTCTGTATTAAATGAAAAGCTGTTACAAAAAGAAAGCAAAGCATTTTCATAAAAGTAATATCATGACAAATCAGAAGAAAATGACCATCATCTTCTTGCCTGTAAGAGGACACTTTAATTCAGTTTCACTGACTAAAGAGTACGAGGACATGAGGAGAGAGGGATAAGGCAGTGGGGAGAATTTCTTAGAAATTATTAACCTTCTTAAACAGCAGCAGGTTTAAATGACAGCAGAAGCACATTAACCTAGGTTTTCAGTCAAATTCAGCTTCTCAGGTTCACTCTCAAGATCCCCTGCAGAACCAAAGCTCAAGCTGTTAACTGAAGCAAAAAGCCAAATTGCTGTCTCTTCCCTGTAGTAAAGATATATTGCCCAAATGATTTCCACTACTGAAGCAAAGAAAAACAAGGGCAAATGAATGAAAAGAGCCCATCAGAAAGTGTTCAGAACAGAAATCCTGAGTGAAGAGAGAGTGATAGCTATAGCCAAAAAAAAAAAAAAAAACCAGGCAGAATTAAGAACAGCTCCTTAACTGGTTCTCAAGTCTCTCTTACATATACCTTTGCCTTACTTAGCCTCCTACCAGCTAATTTCATCTTTGAATCAATTTCTGCCTGTCCTTATTTTTTTCTCCCCTCCCTTCTCCATTGGCAACTGGGTTCAATTTCACAGTTCATAACACCAGCAGTCCACAAACTCTTTGTGGTTTACCTTTTAGAGGCTCTCAACCATTTTATGTACCACAAATGAACACAGTACCTCCTCAGGGATCAATCCTGCTATCCTTCAGCTGAGAACCCATCCCATGGAAGAAGTCATACTGCCTGTTTATCCAGAGAAAGATTACAACACCAACAAAAATAACTTCAGTGTCATCATTAAAACATACTCTAATTAGGACTAAAAGAAGTAAATCAAAAGTCATTATAAAGCTGCTTCTTTCTATAAACTCTAGATGAGTCATCAAAAACATCCAAGTATGTTGAATACCTGTATTCAGATAGCATCCCTGCAACATCACATAGTACAGGGAAGTTTTATTAAAACAAGGAACTTGAGATCTCCGTCCAATTCTAATTACAAGCTCACACTTAGTTCTGTAACTGCCAGATGTCAAGTCAGAGCTGCCAAAGTGAAGCAGAACAGATGGCATAGATCCATTTATGGTTCTGAGTTTTGAGAATGGGTTTGGAGGATTGGATAGAGGGATTTTTCTTGTGCCAAATAAAGTACTAGGGGATTTTTCAGCATCTATAGGAAAAAGTAATTTCAGGACAAATAAAAGACAATCCAAAGTCTCGAGCAAAATTAGCAAATACTTAAATTCCAATAAATTTTTTCTCTAGTGGGAATTTTTATAATAAATCCTCCTTTCTGAATAATTTGTTGGTTTTAATATTAAAAAAAAAAATTGTAAAACCTCAACTCATTCCATAAAGTCTCTTCACTGCTACAAAAAGAAAAACCATATGAAGAAGTGCTTTAATACTGCAAATTAATCTTGGCTTTGAGTGCAGCTGAGAAATGTCAGACTAAAAACTAAAGAAGTTAAATAAACAAAAATAATTTCCTTTTCCCAGTGCCTGTGGTAGCATTCACATAACAATCTTACACCTGGTCTTCTATTAGAAGGTTAAAGGATTTTCATCATGGGCAAAGTGACAAAATAGAACTGTTTACCACTTACTCAAGTCCAAAGGAGGAGAAGTTTTAGGTATTTACCCTCTGAAATCACCAAATTCTTCTTTGCTTAGAAACAAAATCCAAAGTGATACTGAGGATCTAATTCTTCTGTTTTAATGGGAACTGCAGATGATCAACACATCTTAAGGTTGTGTTGTAAGTGATTGTTGAAGAGCCCTTCATACTCTAATTCAGAAGTGACAAGTATTAAGGATGGCTTTTGACACATGAACAACTTCAGTCCAAGAAACTGCTGTATTGGGTTTGCATGGCAAGGTTCTGGAAGGGAGGGGCTGTGAAGGCTACAAGGGTGGCTTCCATGAGAAGCTGCTAGAAGCTTCCTCCAAGTCAAATACAGCCAATGCCAGCCAGCTCCAAAATAGACCCTTCACTGGCCAAGGCCAAGCCCATCAGCAAAGGCAGTAAACCCTCTGTGATAACTTATTTATGAAAGAAAAAAAGGTAATGTGCACAAGTAATTGTGGCCAGAGAAGAGAATATGTGAGAGAAACAGCTCTGCAGACACCAAAGTCAGTGAAGAAGGAGAAGATGGAGCTGGAACAGCAACTCCCCTGCAGACTGTGGTGAAGACCATGGTGGGGTAGGCTGTCCCCCTGCAACCTGTGGAGATCTGTAAGGGTGCAGAGATCCACCTGCAGCCTGTGAAGAGCCCTGCTCTGAAGCAGATGAATGTCTAAAAGAAGGCTGTCACCCTGTGGGAAGCCCACACTGGAGCAGGTTCCTTTGGACCCATGGAGAAAAGAGCCCATACCGGATCTGGTTCTCTGGCAGGACTTGCAATCCTATTAAGCCCCATGCTGAAGCAGTTTATGAAGAACTGTAGCCCATGGGAGGGACTCATGTTGGAGAAGTTTGTGGAAGACTGTGTGTCATGGGATGGATCCCATTTTTGAGCAGGGGAAGGACTTTCCCAGAGGAGAAAGAAGCAGCAGAAAAAACGTGATGAACTGACCTCAACCTCTGTTCTCATCCCCCTACACCACTGAAGGAGAAGAGGGGGAAGAAAGTGGAGAATCAGGAATAAAGTTAAGCCTGGAAGGAGGGAGAGATGAGAGAAAGGTGGGTTTAAGATTTGTTTTACTTCTCATTATCCTACTCTCATTTTGATTGGTAATAAATCCAATTAATTTCCTCAAGTTGAGTATGATTTGCTCATGACAGTTTGTGATCTCTCCCTGCCCTTATCTTACCTCATGAGCCTTTTGTTATATTTTCTCTTCCCTTCTCTTCCATCCAGTTGAGGAGGCAAGAGAGAGAGTGGCTTTGTTGGATGCTTGGCATCCAGCTGGATGCCAGCTCACATCTACCACCAGTGTGAGCATAGGAGGCCCATCATGTGCCAGTGTGATGCTGTTCTAGACAGTGCCTTCTCAAAACATGGTAGCCAACAAGATCATACCATTTTCCCTAAACAGACTGAGTTCCTTCCATTTGAAACTTATTTCCCCTGAGACCCTTTTTATCTCTTCATGTCTGTATCATTGCCATACTGCAGTACTTAACTGCTCAGCCATCTTCCCAGAACAATGCTGGAAAAGGGTTGTTTTCCCTAATGAGTCTGTGCAACATCAAGTGCTCAATGTTGCAAACCACACAACCAGGCAGGGGCAGATGACAAGACACATACTCCTAAGTGTATTGAAGAATAGGTCAGTAAACTCATATAACAAGCTGCAAAAGAATTTAGAGGAAGGATGCCCTAATGTACTGAAAATAAAATCCTAGGCCTAGTTTACTCCTGCTTGGCTTTCACTATTTTACTTGGAAACCTGGCTGCCTTATATCCTATTACTATATTTTGCAACCATTAAATCCCTCTGTATAATCCAGTGCAATTCAGAGAACAAGAAGCCTTAGAAAGGAAATCCCTCTTCTCAAGGGGGTTTGATTTTAATCCTTCCTTGCAAAGGGATCTATGCATCACTCACATTCTAGGCAAATTCTTCAGCTCTTGCACTCATTCACTCATTCTTTAACAAAACAATTTAAAAACTTCAAACATCCCTTCCATTTTTATTCCCCAACCTCAATCTAATTGGGAGAGAAGGGAACATGCTCTATACTGGGAATACAACAGAATGGGTTGGATCCCAAGAAAGAAGTGGAGAATTACACAATAGAAATATAAACAGAGAAAATATTTTTTATTATTATTACTATTATTACTATTGTTGTTGTTGTTGTTATTTATTGTTGTTGTTGTTGTTGTTATTGTTATTATTAGTGTCTTTAACAGGGAATAGGTCAGTGAGCCAGGCTGAGGAGTTTCTCAAGCAATCAGCCTCCACTCATGGTTTTCTGCTGTAATTGGTGAAACAGATTTAGGACTGAAAACTCAGGTTCACTAATTTTTACACTCTTCATTGTTACTTTAGACCTTGTAGAACTTAGCCCTTAAATGGAAAATTTTTCCTTTAAAATTTGGTAGAGGGAAATCAGAGAGGGTAGTTTACAATGATATATCAAATTGCTGAAACACAGAGATTAAACAATGAAAATACAATCTCTGGGGGAAAAGATGAAGGTAGGAGAAGAGGGGAATAAATGAGCTAAATTAGACAGCTCTAAAGGGAGATCTTTTTGCATAGTAGCTAACTTGTCTGGCATTTTATTTACTAAACTATCAGGCTACAAAGACCATCACACATTTATCAGCTATATACATCTCAATAACACAGTCCTTTCTCACTGAGATTTTCAAACAACCCTTTAAATTTTCTTTCTTTTGAATTCTGAAAGTTATTTTTAAACAAGTGAAACAGCTCAAAAAATATATTTATCTCTGCAAAAATACTGTTAATGAAAATATGAGATTACTGTTATGAAAATATGATATTTCAGAGGAGTTACCAGTGACATAACTTTATACCTGAAACTCAACATCAACTTTCAAATAAAGAAGGAACCATATATAAAGAAGGAACCAAAATATACCAGCCAGACACCTGGAGGGAAAAAAAAATAGGAAGAGAGTTGTACAGAAATGCAGAAGGAGAGTAAGTGTACTTCATCAGCATCTGAAGATAATTATTCCCTTTTTTTTCCTCTCTTACCAATAAATGGACTTCCAAGAGAAGGAAAAAAAGTATTTGCCTCACGTTCCTTCTCACACTGTAAGACAACTAAGGTTTTTTCTCCATAGGCCCTCAACTTCTTCCATGCCGTGGACCAGATTTGCCATATTTCTGCACATTAGAGAGCCAACTGCACCAATACCATGTCAGCATTTTAAAAAAGTCAGTAAGAGGAAAGCCAGTTGCTCTGCACTGGGCTTATGAGCTGCTCCTCTCACTTCTGGAAAGACTCATTTACCCCATGTCTTTTTCCCATCTGGCACAACCTAATTGTATGTTATTACCTCATTTTCCTATCTTCTCCCCAAGTCTCATTTACAAATGTACTTTGCTCTTGGCCTTTCTCTTCTTCAGTTTCTCACCTGAATCTTTCAAAGATTTGAATCTGCAGAGCCTTCTACAACAGAGTGGAGTTTTTGAAGGAAGAGTGAACAGTATCCAGCAGACTGTTCCCCAAGAGTGCATAGGATCCATTCCTAACTCCTGTTTTCAACCTGAGTTCCTCTCAAAGTGGCATATTTGCACACTGTTCTCATTCTCAGAGCATATATCTAAGGCCTCAGCCTAGTCCTAGACTGAATCTCACAAGAGTCAGCTAGAACATCACACCTGCCTTAACCATTAAAAACAAAGTTATCAGAAAATAACCAAAAAAACTATTTCATTCTTAGAACCTCTCAGATCTACAGGAGACCTGGATATAATTAGGCTCTACTACAAAAAGGGGAAAAAATGTATCTCAAGGCAAAACACATCATTATGGAATAACTATTCAGCATGAAGATTCTGTTTGTAGATTTTTTCCTTAAATAAAATATGTAATGAGGTCACTGGTAGTTACTTCCCAGTTTTGCACTGATTAGATGTCTTGAACATACTGAAGACATTACTGATCCATAAATATTCCCTGCACATGAATAACTTCATCCAAAGCAACAGTTCTCTATTTCTAAGGTCACTTTTATATTCAAGTGTCTATAAAATTGTAGCCAAAACCAGGAGCAATTAGATCCATAAATGGGAAAATCAGTAAATAGCTTAAGATTTTACAGATTCTAAAATAGTCAATACAGTTTCTCCAAATCAAATGTTCACTGAAGGCTGGGATGAATACTGCAAGATAATGCAAAGCAGTTTAGCTAAATCTGCCATTTGTTTTCTTGGTCTCTCACTCAGTTGATGCTTCTGCTGCCAGAATAGTGAAACTATGGAAAGTCCTCTTTAACACAAAATTTCCAGTCTGCATCCAGAAAAATATCACATTTCGGTTTGTCGTGTAACATGACTCCAATAACTGAATACTATGGTGCTTTTTCTCAGTGAAAGTACATTTTTTTTCAAGAAGTCAATAGTCAATTATTCTAATTTTGTCAAAATATGGTAGGAATGAGTCAATGACAGAAAAAAATCATACAGAAGTGAAAGTATTAAAAAAATATAAAAGTTGTTGAAGAATAGTCATTAAGAAACTTGCACTTTGATTTTTTAAACTCTAATGAACTTGAAATTAACATTTTCCCTTGAAACTTGATCTAACATATACATGTCTTCCTGCATTAAGCTAGAAGTTGTTGTTCACTTTAAATTATGACACAGAAGCACTTTCTGCTGAAAACAAAATGTGACCTTTTTCAGTTTTACTGATTGCCTTAGAAGAGAAATAAAATGTCACTGCGTCTCATGAAATTTGCTGGTAACTCGTGTGAATCAGAAAGATATTTCTTTCTCTCAGTGGGAGACTGAGGCCCTACACAAAGTGCAGTAGACAAAAAAAACCCCAACCTTTGTTTTAGTTACAAAACAAAGTTGTTTGGATTCTGGGTGAAAAAAAAAAAAAAAGAAGAAGCCTAGAACTGGTTTTGAATGCCCTTGAAAAACATCCAAAAAAATGAAAGCCTCTGAAAACACACAAAAAAAACCTCCAGAAAAAAGCATTACAATTTTCAATTAACTTCTACAAGTTATGGACTCCTTAGTGCAGGGATAGGTTCTACCCCATATCGGCCCAAGCTTTAGCTCATTATTCCAGCATCTCCTGTTGAAGAGTAAATTTAACTCCTGCTCGTTAAAACCTAGCATGAAGCAGACAGGAGCACAGCAGAAACAAGCATCTCAAACCTGGTTTCAAGCAGGAAACTCAAATAGATTCATATATTTTAAAGCATACTTCATAAACAAATTATTTGTTGTGCTTGCAATGAAAATTTCTGACAGCACCATATTCTTAATGTAGATTTTACTCTGTGAAAAGATCCACACAAAATGAATAACAATTGCCAGTAGTTACCATCAAGTGACTCTCCCTGGATTTTATCCCTTCATTATTTCCACTAGATACTCCAAGAAACAAAAGGTCAGTGTATCAATAGACTCCTGCAACACCTAGATGGAATTAAAGGAAAAAAGCAGAATTATGATCCTGAAGGCATGATCCATAAAGGTTGAAACGCATTTAAAAAATACATTTATCTCCCTTTCTTTCCTCCAAGAAAAATTTTTATTCAACTATCTTTTCTAGTTACAGGGAAATTGTAAATCTACCACATTCAATTTACTCAGACTTAAAGTTTTCATCCTCATTTCATTATTCAAAGCTGAAAATTTTCTATGTCCACATTGGGTGATTTTTTTCCACCAAACAGTAGAGCATATGCTATTCTGTTCGGTGGAGTGTATTCAGCAGTTCCATTCCACTACACTGAAAATACTGTCAAAGTTAAAATATTTTACAGTTAAATAATAAAACAAAGACAAAACCAGAAAATGTGATGGTTATGAATTTTGTCTATTTAATTTAGTGAGGAAGAAAAAAACCCAACATTTAATTTTTAAATTACATAAAAAGCCCTTTTTTTCCCTCATAAGGAGTTTCAGAGAGGAAGACACAAGCTCTGTTTAGAAAATATGATCAGCTCTGAACAGAAGGTTTAGATCCCCTCTCTGGAGTATGCTGAACAAATAATTTTCTGTACTACCTATGATCCAACAGACACAGTCTTCCTTGGTGATGTTTCTATTTTAATTTTTCTGGCTAGAGGGTGCACAGAGGTAGATTCATTTTTCAGCTTTTTTTCTTCAGCCTTCTTTTTACTGCTCTGCTGATCGATGTCAACACAGTGTCCCATGAAAAATGCTGGAAAAATCCAGTCTTGCCCTAAAAGAGCCCACGTGCTGAATGGCAGAGCACACACCACACAGAGGTGGTCACAAGAGCCAATTGCAGCAGCATTCCCCTTTGCAACACGCCACTGAACAACTGGTTCAAAGTGAACAACTGGTTACAAGCTTCTCTTGTTCAGCTTGAAAGCTCACTGCGTCCCATGTGCAGAAACTTTATGCTCTCTCTGAGGCTTTATTGTGAAGTTCCTATTGCTGCACGTGGATTTCGGCATGGGAAAATTATAGCAGCCATGGTGAGCTCATACCTGAAATCTAATTCCTTGCACCTCACTTTGCATAAGCCCCACTGACTGTTTAACATGATAAATGTGAAGTGTTAAACGTTTCTTAAAGTTTTGTAGGACTGATCTACAACTGGGTGACTAATTCTCTGACACTTAGCCTCTCTTGTATGAGGGTTTATTTAAAAATTTCAGCATTGCAAGGAAAAATGAAAGGGTTTTGCCAATCCTTTATTTATGATTTTTCAGAGCTTTGTATTTAAATGGTAAGTGCAGTTCCTACCATAAAAACACCTGTACCATGCTGCTTTATATTACAAGTAAAAGTAATTTTTTCCAGTGTAAATTCCATGTGTTCTAGAAAGGTGGGCAATGGGCACACCAGCAAATTATTCTTGACAGATTATGATCCAGGTGAGTCCTAACCACAACCTATACTTAGAGATTTGTGAGCCTTTCTAGAGAATTAGCAATAAAATAATAGCATAAATCTTAAACTAATGGTTTACCTACATCGCACACTAGCATATAGCTTGAGATCTCCAAACAACTTCTCAATAAACTAGTTTGGTCGGTATCAGATACAGCCTAAGCATCTGGAAGCAGAGTAAATCAGCCCCCAGGAGCTCTGTGCTTCCACTTAGCATGAGCTTTAGTATAGAGATCTACCCCTGGTTTAACACCTGTGCTTACAGCTTGTACCTGTTTTTTTAAAGATTAATAAATTTTAGGTGTAGGCTTTGTCTTTCTTTAAGATCATGTAGATAGCCAAAAGAGCAAACAAAAACGGTTTTAAACCCATCAGACATTTTACCACTGCTGAAGGTCACATTACCAATGACTAAGATATAGGAAAAAACATCATAAAGTCATGCGTGGTCACGTTACTCTTCTATTGACTTTGATTTGTTTGCAAGAGTGATTTACAAAACTGTTAGGAGCTGCATACATTAACCAAAAAATCCCATAATAGCTTTCATAGTGGTAACAACGCAGTTAATGAACATAATCATGATTAAATATCAATGTGTCACTAGACAATATTAATTCAACCCAATCACTTGTTCTTAAGCATTTTTAGTTCAGAAGCAACATAGCTGGAAATACATTGGCTAGTGTCATTGTGTTCACCCTTTTCTTCAGATAAATATCTGTGCAAATTTTCTATTTTTCCCCTTTGTCTATCAAATCATTCAGTATCAAAAGCTTTTATTTTATTATCGATTATAGTTCTTATGATAAAATTTGTTTTTATAGTGGAAATGCTTTTGTTCTCTGTAATTTAGAAGACACATCTCTAAACATCTGCAATGAGAAGGATAATGCAACTAAATTAGTGGCAGCTGTAATCCTTAGCATAGCAAAGATTATCTTAGCCTCTCTGTCAGAATTTCAACCACTTTTTATCTAATTGTTTGTTCTTCTTGCATTTGTCCCTTCAGCATAACAATTAAATCCTGCATTCTCCTAGGCAGTCTGCTCAAGAGTTGATTGTGCTCAGATGTTTTATTTGAGAGAAAAAAGAAGGGAATAAACCTTGAGAAATGTGTTGGTTTCACTTATTCACAGAGGATTACACTACTAGGATACAGTATGGATCACTTGCCTTCAATAACAATGCCCTTTTAAACACTGGTGTGAATCATTACTAGAAGAAGATCAGAATTTATCACCCTCTAGCTGCAGCCCCCCTTTCCCCTTTCTTATTTCCTAAACTGCAACTAATCAATTGGGATCAGATCATTCCTTATTTTAAGGCAGTATCTTGAATTACAGATATATTCCTGTAACATTATGAATGTACCCTACCATCTACTTCCTCAAGCACATTCCTGGTTCCAATTTTATTACATGGCACAATCCAGTGTTTAGCCCACACACGCACCCACTGCACACCTTTCTAAAATAAATGGAAGTTTTACTGGAAAGAGTAGTTTTCTACTACAGTGTGTGGTAAGAGCAGCAGACCCCCAGGTGAAAGGCTTCTCAGACCCAGACCTGCAAATAAAAGAGGCCCTTTTTACTCTTACAGCTATTAAGTTTTCTTAGCTTGCGAGAGCTTAAATTGCAAGAACCCACAATTTTTGCTTCATAATTCTCAGTTTATCTGCTTAATACCTTCACTGACGGCAGAGAGTCTGCATCAAAAAGGAAGCAGAGGCTATAGGACTTACACTACAAACTGGTCATAACATTTATAGCCTTTTCTTATGGATCCTGTGCACTATGTTGTGGAATTACACTTTTATAAATGTTTTTTTTTTCTGCTACTCTGTCTCCTTTTGAACAAAACCAGTTAAATGAGTAGGTATACAAGCCAAAGAAATGGAAAAATGAGGTGAATGCTATCCCCAGCATGTACAATTGACAGATTAGTCCATACTTCCTTTCATTTAGAAGGTATAAAGAGAAAAAGAAATGCAGCATATATTTCAAACTATCGGTTGTACGTTGCACTTTACAGGCGTATCTGTAACAGCTGTATAATTATACTGTCTGTAAAATTAAGTTTCTTCATGGCATACTTCCCAAACCAGCAATTTTGCATCAACATTTGATGAATTAGCATATGCTGGATCCATGCACACTCTCAGAAACATGAATTGTGCTTCTGCTAGCAAGTAACAAAAAGCATCTACCTGGAACACTTACCAGCCACAGGCAGTAGTCTGAGGACATTCTCTCTGGTTTAGATTCACAGCAAAGACCTCAGATTACATGCCCTTCACTATGTTCCCTGTCCCCAGATTTCACAAGTACCAGTCAGGTGGTGGGTGTGCTCAGTCCTGAGCTAGAAGCCTTGATCCTCTCAGCTGCACAGCCTGGCCCACACGAGACTTGCTACTCGAGCTCCTTGCTGTATCTCACCTTCTGCCCGGCACAGCAGGAGCAAGAATACCTCACACCTGTCTCTGCTATTTACCACAATTGCCTTCATCTCAGTCTAACATCTATTTAAGTAAGGAAAACATGAGACAAAACCAGCAAGACCCTATTTAACTTTGACATCAAACAGGAAACACTTCTACAAAAAAAAGCATATGGGATCTAAAGTTTATGTTGAACCAACTGAGAATGAAACAAGCCCAAGACAGGGATACAGCAAAGTAGGTAACAAATGAGAAAAACAGAAACACGGAGAGTGTTAGCACTTGAACAACACCTAAAATCTGTTTCTAGTGAACAGTAAATACATATGTATGTGCATGTGTGTATTATATGTATATTATATATGTGTGTATGTATGTATAAACATAAAAACAGATATGTCTCTGTGTGTATACGTGTGTATATATATATATATATATATATGCATAAATACAGGAGGGCCACCCTTGCCCTGGGGGCATCAGGCACAGCATCACCTGTTGGTCAAAAGGAGGGGATTTTCCTGCTCTGCTCTGCTCTGCTCTGCATTGGTGCAGCCTCATCTCAGGTCCTGTCAGCAGTTTTGGACACCACAATATAAGAATGATATTAAGCTGTTAGAGAGTGTCCAAAGGAGGGCCAAGAGGATGGTGAAGGGTCTGGAGGAGATGCTGTATGAGGAGTGGCTGAGGTTACCTGGTCTGAGTTACCAGGCTGAGTTAAGTGGCTGGGTTACCTGAGGAAAGGCTCACGAGGGGAAGTGGAGGGGAAGGTACCAATCTTTTTACTCTCGTGACCAGTTAAAGGACTTGAGGGAATTGCATGAAGCTGAGTCTGGAGGTTTATGACGGCTACCTTAAAGGTTTTTCACCCAAAGTGTGGCCAAGCACTGGAACAGGCTCTCTGGGGAAGTAGTCACAGCACCAAGCCTGTCAGAGTTCAAAAAGCACTTGGGAAATGCTCTCAGGCACATGATGCCATTTTTGGGGTGTTCTGTGCAGAGCCAGGAGTTGGATATCAGTGATCCTGATGGGTCCCTCCCAACTCAGTATATTCTATGATTCTGTGATGTAATTTTGCTGGCAGATATATTATAGCTTGTCTTGGATCTGGTCCATAGAAATTCAGATTTTGAAGTGTATCTTCATCTGAGAGTTATCTTTCTAGTTTTACTTGGTTGTTATTCTTTACTAATCTAGTTTTATGGTTCACTTGAGTGCTTGACAATAAATATATCTTATGGGGCATCTGGTGTCATGGCTTGCATCTGACATGATCAGAACCTCTCAAATGCTGGCTTCAAAGTGCATTTCTTTTTATTTGGATAAGAATTACAAAAAGGGATGGGCAAGAGTAAGCTTTTTACTTCTGAATTTCTAGTTTTGATTTTCTAGATTACTTCCCAAACCTGTCAGCAAGAACTGCAGTGATAAATCACAATGAGGAAGGATGGTCTTCAATCTGTGCATGTATTCCTTTTAAAGACTGTATGACTACATCTGTTCAAGAGGATGGACACACTGAAAGCAGTCCTTCATCTGCTCCTGCTTTTTAATGTTGCTTTTATACTGCAAAGAAAGGTAGAAAAATTACTAGGAGCCCTCCTTTTGAAGACTACTATGCTAGCAGATGGGGATATGTAGAAAGTGCCTATTCCCTCTGCCCATCTGGGGACACAGCCAGCACACCTGTATGCCACAAAGCTCATAAGCAATTGTATCTGCTAACATACCCATAACTGCTGTACACTACCCTAAAACAAAGCCAGCCCAAGGACTCGGAACTCAGAGCAGTTTAACACAGTACATTTCAGGAGGATGCTGTGGAAGAGCTGTGGGGTGTATTTATAGTTTTCACCTCTGTCATCGAACAGAAATTGTACTGAATCAAGTTCTTAGAATCAAACACCCAAAGATTCAGCTTTATTTAGTCTTCAAGTGAGCTAATACAGATACAGTGAGACTTTATTTTTTTTTAATAGCAACATCTGCACAGAAATTAAAGGCGATTTTAAGTAGCCCACTTTGAATTAACTTATTTACTTATTCCAAATTAATTTCTGTAAATGCTCTGTTGCATAAAAGCCTTAAGGCACATGCTTGATGCCGACTGATTTAATCTGGACTCTAGCTGATTTGGTGAAACTGTCTTAATCACTGACATATTTATCACTGGCTAAGAACAAGGGAAGGGAACACAGATTCTCAAGTACACCAGAGGCATATGAGAAAAGGATGTAACAAAAGCAGCAGAGCAGCTCACCCTATAAGAGGTTACAGGCTACAAATAATATCACGAGAAAGGGGTCCTGCTACACCAAAAGTTGTGTGCATCCAAGGCTTGGCTTTCCCATTCCCTCCACAGCATTGCCATCCTCCTCCCTGAAGGCACGGAACCATCACAGTAACAAGACCCACTCATCCCTAATCATTGATATATTTGATATGTTTCACATGTCTCACTACTGAAATCAGACTGAATGGATGTTCCTGATGGGTTTTTGCTTAAGTAAAGCCAGGAAACCAGAACTAGACCCTGCTCTTTTTCAGAGATCACATCAGAAAGAATTGAACCACAAATAACTTAATAACATATCTTCTTTCCTGAGTAAAATGGGGAATAAAGCCACAAACTCGTTTTATTTGATTTGCATTGAGCAAAAAATATTTTATTGTAAGTTTTTAGTGTGGGTTTGAGTTGCATGTTTTATTTAGTACCATGTACATTCTAACAGACAGAAAAATAAGCACAACATTCCCCCAAAAAGCCCCAAAACTTCAAGACAGCATATGTCTCACAACAGCTGGAGTCCCTAGCAATTATTTGGTTTCACAAAGGAATCAGATGGGATATTCTATATTCACAGGGCTTGTAACATCACTGCATGGATGCACCTATTGTACCCCAGTTGTGTTATACTACTTTTGCCACCTGGGACAAAAGAGTCAGCAGCATTATACCTTATTATTGCATTTCCAAACAGTCTGAGCATGTCAAAGGTCATGTCTGAAGTTGGGCAGCCTTGAAGTACCTGGACAACAAGGACAATAGAAAGGTCAAAAGTCTTTGACAAAACAGTAAAAGTCAATCATCTTTGGACACAAAGTCGATTGCCCTTGGGCAACACAAAGGAAGCCTAGAAAGACTGTGCTTGGTTTGTTATTCCTCTTCATTGAGCTCTGCTACTGCAGGACTCCGGAGTCAAGTTCAAAAGGAAATAAAATGTATTTTTAAAAGACCCAAAAATAAAACACCAAAACTGCCCACTTTTCACTGACAGTAACCTTCAATTATATTTAAAGTAAAAACAAGAAAGAAGAAGACAGGTGAAAAAAAGCCCTCCTGCTACAGAACATAACACTGATGGATTCTTTTGTTTTCATAGAATCACAGGATCATTTAGGTTGGAAAACACCTTTAAGATCATTAAATCCACCTGCTAATGTAATACTGCCAAGTCCATCACTAAACCATGTCCCCAAAGGCCACATCTACATATCTTTTAAATACCTCCAGGACTGGTGATTCAGTCACTTCCCTGGGTAGCAGTTCCAATGCTTGATAACCTCTCTGTGAAGAAATTTTATCCTAATATCCAATCTCAACCTCATCTGGTACAACTTGAGCCCATTTCCTCTCTAGCTCTCTTTCCTAACCGTTTTCACATAATTTGTATTCTCAGCATCGTGAATCATAACTCAGATAAATAATGTTGACAACAGTAACACTGTTTGAAAACAGTGCAAAAATTCTGATATCAGGATTCCTTAAAGAAATTCAGAAACTTCTTATTTTTCCCAACCCCTGAGTCAGATGCAGTAATGTAACAGATTTCAGTATTTGTTTCAGTATTACACAGAGAAAAACAGCTGTGCTGAAGCTATGCATTTTGACATGCCCTTCAAATTTTTCATTCAAACTAGGCAACTAGAAAGATGAAATTATGGTAGGTAATTTTGTCTTAAAAAAAAAAAAAAGCAGCTAAATTTTATAAGTAGGAGCGTCATGGAGCAAGCTGAAGATCATTAGAAATGTGGTCCTATTAGAACAACAACAATACAGGTCTCTCTAACTATTCCCTGCTGTTACAAGTGGAACGTAAAAGTGTGATAACCAGAACATGTTTATTAGTTGTGTTTGAACATTTGCAGTTTGTTGGAGTACAGAATACTGGGGATAATTCTCCTCCTCAGACAGAACCTGAGACAAGCCAGAATGCAGAGAATTTTCCTCTCCCTGAGGATGAACCTGCTGTGGAACCTGTTACAGAAAGTACTATAAATCCTGTTGTGAAACCTGATGTAAAACCTAGAGGACAGAAGTGGCTTTTCCCGCTGGAAAGCCCTTATGTGGATCTTTGCCCATGGAGGAAATTACCTACCCTCATGGAGACTCTGGGATCTACTGCAGTGTAAATTAGGTGATAAGAATAGTATGTAATATGTCACAGGGTGAAATGGTGGAGGTTTTAAAAGTTGTTTTTAAGGTGAGTTAATAAGAGATAAGAGCCGAGATGGAGGTTTTGATGCAGTTAAAAGTTCCTTTCCCCTTTCTTCTACCCAGAATCCATATTCTGCTGTAGAGCCATTGGAGGAGATTTTACCGCAGCTCCGCTGACATGAACATACCTGGGTAACACGTATTGGTTTAAAAGTATGAACAACAAGTTACGTAAAAGATGGTATAAAATGTCAGGGAAGAAGAAGAAGCCATCATTCTTCTTTCTCTCCTCCTAGCTAGCTGTAGAGTAGGTGCTTTTGCTAGTCTGCTTTTGCTTATGCTTATGTTAGTATTGCTGATAAGATGTAATAATCTTTAAGAAGCAGCATTGTTGTGCTGTCCTTCTTGGCACACGCACCGTTAACTTGTCTATAACAACCATAATAACAAGGCGTGGTTGTTACAGCAGTTACTGCAACTTTCAGAACCAACATCTTTAAAATGATGGGTTTCTCTTTCAGCTTCCCTTTTTTACAAATCTTTAGCTATAATCAGAAAAAAAATTATGAAAGAAGAGCTTTCAATAAGTTTCAGATCCTGTCCCTTGATCACCTTCTGGCATTGCTACTCACGTCTGTTTGTACAATGCTTGGCCACACCGTGTGTGATACACACCAGTCTTGAAAGTTTTATCCTTCTCATCAAAGCAAGTAATAACAGGCTCATTGACCTATCACTGCCACCAGTTTCTTTGTTCACTGAAGCTGTATATATATTCTGCCATGTCTAAATTTAATGCTGAATTTAGGTTTTATTGCTGTTTGTTGTTTGTTTAAGTTGATGAAAATTAAATAAATTGCTCAGTCGGTAAAAATCATGTAGAATTAAAAAAAAACTTCTCTGTGATTTGTAATACAACTTATGTAATGACTGTGGAGTTCTATTAACAGCTATGAAATCCAGGATTTATGCTTTGTTTACCATCTCTATCTCTCTTCTAATGTGAGTCAGAACTCATTAAACGTTAACCCATTTATTAAATTACATCTTTACTGTAAAAGGGACTTTTTTCTCCCAGAAAAATAAACAAACAAAACCAAAACAAACAAAAAAACCTGTCTAGATATTGCTGTGATTAGCCAGAAGTTAATATGTGAGATGGAAAAGGTTGAACAGTGTTTTCCTCTATGAAGTTAAAACAGAAACCCTCCAATCTAACTCACCAGAGATAAGGATGTCACAAATATAAAGCTTGAGTTCAGAGCATCCAAGACAGAGCTCACTTTGCTCACACATGAAAAGCCCAACACATCTGTAATATATGCTGCTAAATAATTCGTGCTTAATGCAAAATCACAGCATTCTCTACAAAAAAGAAGAAAATACAAACGCTAGCCACAAAGAATGCTTTTCAAAGACTTCTTGCTGTGATAAGACCCCAACAAGATACCTTTCGTATGCATTCAAAAACAGGGTGTTCTGAGAAATTTTCTGTCTGACAGGCTCCAGCAAATATGCATATTTGATAAGATAAACATGCATCGCCAAAAACTAATCCAGCAGTGAGATTTATACCAACGAATTCCAGGAACTGTCATCTGACACAACAACAAGGTAAAACTACATCAATATGCTAAGGGGATAAGACCATCAAAGCAAAATTTGTATAAAAAGAAACCCCTAAAAACTGCTTTTCGTGAACCATGGACATTCAGAATGGATGGTGTCCAAATTTCAGTTCACCCAAGATCGATCTCCTGGCTCGATTGTGATTCAACTTGTGGCTTCTTCAAATTTTATTAATTGATTGTTTAATAAATTCTCTTAAATTAGAAATTGACTGAGTCGTTTATGACAACATCTACACAAGGAAGAGAGCCAAGATGTAAGAAGTTCCCTCCCAGAAAGCCATCTCTATCTTTTAAAGTGCTAGACTCTGCTTTGGACATGGGGAGACGTTGGGGTTTGAAAGTTTCCCTTTTCTGTTCTCTTTTCCCTTGAGGAATTTTTTTCCCATGTATGTTGTTGAGGAACAAATGGCTGGGTGCTTAAGAAAAACAAAAGAGCTGGTCACGGAGGGAGGGGACCAAGGGGGCTGGTCCCTGGCACCTGGGGGATTGAGGCACACCTCAGCGGGCTGGGTTCTGGGTGTTTGTACACAGAGAGACTGCTGCCACGGTGGTGAAGAGAACTCAGCACTGAGCTTCTGCTTCTTCGGCTGTCCTCCTGCAGGAGAAGCCCCAGGATTCCCAAGCCTGCTCTTTTCCTGTCCTGCTGGGAGCCGAGCTGCATCCACCGTGCCCTTGGTGGTGCCCTGAGCCTGTGCTGCTCTGCAGCCCCATGTATCCTGCCTGCCGAGAGCTCCCGGGATTCCTGCTTGTGCCAGTTTGGCCAAATTTGGGAAAAAATATCCCCTGAGGGAGGGAACAAAAACCAGGTTGCCACCGCCCCTCCCNCCAAGCCTGCTCTTTTCCTGTCCTGCTGGGAGCCGAGCTGCATCCACCGTGCCCTTGGTGGTGCCCTGAGCCTGTGC
>VXAC01005139.1:0-22169 GCA_013399225.1 Rhipidura dahli | reverse complement strand
TTAGGCATACTGAAGAAAGACTTTTATGAAGTGAAATACTGACCAAAACTCCCTGTTTTGCTTCCTTGTGTGGTTGGTGGAAAAAGGGAGGGACTGAAAAAAAAAAGTGTTCTGAAGGTTTGCTTTGGTTCTCATTACCCTTTTTACTTTTAATTCTGTTAATAACAAATCTTCTTTATACTGTTTAAGTTTTGAACTTGTTTTGCCTTAATTTTTTTTTCAGTAATCCTTATCTCAACTCATGAAAATGAAATTTTCAATCCCCCCTCCTCTGCTCAGCTATAGCAAAGGAAAATAAGTAGATGGCTTTTTCCATGGGTGCATGGTGCTTAACCATGACACCATCTCAGTCACTTCATGTAGCAACTCCATGTAAAAATCTCAGTTGCTGCACTGGACACAAGGAGGGAGAAACAGATCAGCCTAAAGGGCCCTAGCACATCATTTTCACCAAAGATAAGTGAGCTCTGTCATGTCTTTTACATCTTATAACTATTAAGATAATACACTGGTTTAGAAAACCATTTACAAGCCACAGTTACACAAAGCTTCTGGGATGTTCTAAATTTTCTCAGGAAAAAACTACATTCTTTTTACAATTTGAGTTCCATTAGATGACCTAAGGGAAAAGGAGATCTTTGACAAGCAGAAAAAAAGAAAATAAGGAAAATTCAGAAGCTGGTTCTCTCTTAGATTTTTTTCATGCTGTTTTGTGCCAATCATTTCAAAGCTCAGAATTTTCCCCGTACTGAAGTGGGCAGAAACACAGTTACATATTTTGCCCCTATAAGAACTCCAATTAGACTATTAGGAAGTTTACTTTTCACAGTGAACTACACAATAGCAATATGTTATTAGGAAATATACATCCTGTCTGTACTCTCAAAATCAGACATGCACCTGCATCAAGTCCAAGAATATTAATACATATCATCCATTTAAAAGTTTCCTCTGAAAAATGGATCAAAGATATAATTTCTGAACAACTAAGAGATTCTCCACACTTCTCTACTCATCCCTTTCCAACCCAGTCCCTGATAATTGCATTTCTTTAGGAATGAGATACTTTTCTCATAGTTACCCATTTATCTGTAGGAAGAGTTGTCATAGCAATTTTTAAAGATTCAGCATAAGTAAGTTTCTTTATTGGAAGTGTCAACTCTTTGCACCTTAACCTGAACCTCAGGTCCAGGAAAAGCCCTACTAATATTGAGTACATCTCATTGTAAGGATCCTCTCAAAGAGGAGACAAATTTTACTGTATCCAGGGAATTGCACTCTTGTTCATCATGTGAGTCAGTGAAATGATTAAGTTTTCTCCTGAAATCTACGACCTGAAATCTAGTTCATGTGGCTTTAAACCCTTACACTGCTGCCTTCTCTCACTTCTGAGAGAAGATTAAGATTACTCTGATCTGAAAACACCATCAAAATCTACCATGTACTATTTGAAATACCCTCTTGATGCAGAGTGGAGAAAGAAGCAGAGATTATATAAGAGATCCAATGCTAACGTTGCTTGCCTTGGTACTAAACAAATTGAATTTTAAAACCCAGAACTTTACTCTTGACTGTCCACATTGCAAGGCAATTCACCACTGCAAGTTGTCCTCTCCTCACTCCAGGCAACAAAGCTCCTTTTTGAAACAAGTCTTGTGGCTTTTTCCTCTCAAGAAGGACCAGATTAAGATGTGGTATTTTATAAAAATAATTAATCTAGCCATAGAACCTCATCTGATTCCCAGCAAAACCTCATCATTATCAGCACAATCGACTGCAGATGCCTGGCAGTAGCAACTGCACATTTCTCAAGAACAAACAGTGGTGTTTCTCTGAGAAAAACATTCCCCTACAGAAAAATTTTAATGCCCTGACAATGAGGCAGAATTTTTCAACCTGTTTCCAATTATGTGAATTTCAGGATGCTTCATATACTAGCTGTTCTTTGAAGCTACAGACAACAGTCTGTTTTCTGAGAGAGCAAATCCACATATTCTATGATAGGAAACAAAGAACTATGGTGAACACTGCATACCCAAAATTAATATGGAATGCTACATTATGTTATATCTCGAGGTGTTATCTTGAGAGATTTTAATATGGTTTTAAAGACAGAAGAGAGATCTGCTTCTCAAAGCACTCATGTTCTATGGACTTAAATCTCAAGACCATAAAACACATATATCCCTGGGGATTCAGTCTCATCTTTGTGTTTTACATGTAATACCAATGTCTGCCTACTTTTATCTGATATTAAAGCAGACAACTCCAGTGTGCTCCTTTCCATCTCTGCTTTGAAGATCTACACACAGCTTCTCCTTTATCCTGCAACCCCAAACAAGAAAGATGAGCAGATAAGAAGGGTATAGCTCAGTAGTAAGCCAAATTTAGCTCAGAACCCAATTACAGAACACTTCTTGAGGAGAGTTGGCTCCTCACAGACATGGTCTTAGCATGTTCCTTCAGTTCATCTCACCATAACATATAAGCATGTTAGAGAACTCAATCAAAATATCAGCACCCAGCTGCAAGATTCTTCAAATGCTTCTTTAAAAGTTTATTCACAAGGTAGGTGATTTTATCTCCAAACTATATGAGATAAGAGTTTTCCAAAGACTAAAAAAAACATCAATGTCTTATTAGCCTTAGATTATGGCCTAAGGTACTGGTCTGATGGTCAGATGCAGATATTGTCCACTTTATTACTGGTAGATTTGTAACAATACTACCAAATGCTTTTAAATTAAGTTTGGCAAACCCTCATTATCCTATGAGCCTTTTACAACAGCACATTTGGAAAGCCTCGTGAGTCTTCCAGTTTTCAAATATGAACACATTCTTTGGGAAAATCATTCAAAGTGGTACCAACCTTAGCATAACAGAGAAGACACTGATCATAATGCAAAGCTTTAGGTATTTGACAGCACATTTGAATGTATGAAGAAATCTATCAAGAGAAGTACATTTCTGAAAGGCTAGATCCAGGCAGCAGATGAAGTGACACTGTCTGGAAAAGATACTGCCATTAAGTTGATCTGCTCTCTAAGTTGAAACTATTATACTATGGAACAAGAAATTAGGGCAAACTCATTAAGATCCCTTTTCTCCTAGAAGATTGCACCTGTAAACATAAGCACTTTGTTATTATGAATTCAAGGTAATGGCCACTTTCATAATAGGCTGAATAACAAGACAGCTGTTCTAGCCTTGAAGAGGGAAAAAACTAAACCAGTAACAGAACGAAAGATGTTTTTCTATGAAATCTAACCATTCCAACAAAAGCATGTTCTAAGCTTAGAATTTTCTCCACAGTGAAGTTGGAAGAAAGAAGGACTGGCTAGAATAGACTGCTACAGATAATTGTTTCCTTTTGTGAAAGTACTGTGGTTTCCTTGAAAAGATATGAATAGGAAAGATGGGACAGGACTTTTGGAATCTAAAGTTCCTCTTTTGGTGGATGGCAAAGGGATTACTCTAGAACCTGATAGCCCTAAAATCACGTATATTTCAAATTCTTCAGTTTCTTGTGCTTGTTCTTGTCATTTGATTGACCCTTGATCAAGACATTAAATTCAGAATTGCAGAGCACAAGTGTCTAGCTCAGATTTGGAGCCAAAATTACATATCTGCTGCACTAAACTCGTGAAAGCAAGGTTGATTAACAAGTTTATGAGCTGGTCCTTATATTTTGGCCCCTCTTAAGTGGATTCCATTGGAACACATCTGACTTCTTCTTAAACTTTATAATTCAACTGTATTACCATATATTTGTTTCAGACTAAAAAGAGCCCAAACACCTCATCATTCACATACTACAGAGTTTATAATGATATAATAATTACATTTTAAACACAAGATGAGTTTTGACTACTTATGAACAGTAAAAGAATTTGATTTCTTGATTGCAACGGCAAATTATAAATTTCATGTTTACTTATGCATTCAATTTAATATTTGAATTATTTTCAGGTATTCTAATCACATGTGTACTTGACTGGGAAAGTATTTAAATCTTTCACCAAGGGAAGTATTTAAATCATTCAAAAGAGTGTTATGCAGTCAATACCCAACTAGAACCTGCCTTCAGTAACAGTTGGTCTTCTTTTGTCAGACCATTCCTTATCCCAAATAGAAGCTGAAAGAAAAGTACCAATATTGCCTTTTGGTCAGAAAAAGAGAGAGCATCAAGAAAATTTCAAGACTTTGCATGCCATTGTACCTAAGACAGCATCATTTTTCTCATTTTCTCTTCTTCCTGTTGCACTGTCAATGCACATCCAGAGTTCTTCTAACAAGAGCTTCACTCTTCCTGTTGAAATAAATAAATTTTTAAAAATATTTATTTATTTGAAATGAATTGATAAAATTGAAAACTAAGAATTTACGTTCATTTTACTCAGAACACAGACATACCTACAACAAAACTCAAAATACTCACAACAAAAATTAAGACAAGGCACAAGCTTCAGTGAAAGAAAAATGCTAGATGCCAGTTAGGGAATGGATCCTGTACTGGCCATATCCACGCAGCAGTATAAGGCAACAGCTAGAGAATGCTTTAGCTTTTCCTTTTTGTAAGGAGTACCACAAAAAGTTGTAGCAGCCCCCAGAGTAAAATGTAGAAGTAGACTCAAATATATCATCAGTGAAATTAAATAGATTTGTAAAACAAATCAACTTGGGAGAAAATCTTCTAGGAAGACGTGTATCACATTTATGTTCACCCAGTAAAAATTCATTTTAGTCTTATCATGTAATAGCACCATGTATCCAAACTATCAGACCACAACAGTAGGAGACTCTGTCTACAATCCTAACAGCACCTTTGCTAGGTGATGTCAAACAACCTAGTTTCAGAGACAGAAGGGCAGGTGGAGAGGGAAGAACAACCCAAAACCTCAGTAAAATACACGAGCACCTCATCTATTTATGCCAAAACTGTCATCAGATCTGACAATCCAAAATCAGAAACTGAGAATGTTTTTGTGCAAATTCCATAAGTCAAAGGCTATAGCAAACTGCTATGATTTTATGAAGAAGCATATTAAAAAAAGTTCAGCATGTAAGAGGAACACCTGCCAAATTTTGCTAAATGGCTATTAACAACACTAACATTTACTCATTACTGATAATTCCTTGCTGCTATTTGAAGCTCTAATTAATGCTCAGATATTAATTTGCCTATTTTGCCAGTAATTAAAAATCAAAGGATAAAATTGGGTACCAATTCAGTACAACCCAAAAGTAAAAATATGCCAAGACACACAAAAACTGACATGGTCTGGCTTTTCCAGAAAATTTAATTTCTGCAACAAACTTATTGCAAAGCAAGAAATAGAACAGCAAAGTTCTTTTGCCTCAAAATTGCCTTCAGAATATCTAAACAGTTCAAAAGCAGTACCAGACTTTTAAAAGACTACAAAAAATAAATTTACTTGAAGTTTGGCCTTGGTACTTTAGAGGAAGTTTTGAAGGAGTTTGCTCCATTACAGTTAGATTCAGATAATTTGTAGCATGTGTTTTAGACCATTGGTGGGGGAAAAGTCAATAGGATAAGATACAGCTGTATCTCTTGTATTTCCACTTGATTTACCAAGTCTCACATAGAAATTGTAGCAGATTACTCTCCTATTTGGTCCTTCATGTTTTCAGTGAGCTTCAGAGAGATGGTCTGTATTTTTTTCAGTGTTTGCATTCTGGTTTATAATTGCACATCAGGTGATTTCACACATCCACAGGGTAGACTAGTCATTTTTATGAATCAAGTATTTTCCTTACTGCAAAACTGAAAATAGCAATCTATTACATTGGTCCTTCATCAGTGTAACCTACCTGTAACAACCACATCTGCTTTATAGCACTTTGGCAGTATCCTCTGTTTCCAAAAATGCAACCCCAGAAGAGTTGCAATAAAGTCAAAATAATTGGTTCCACACAGAGAATGGACTTGCAAAATGTCTTACCTTTGTCTATATCTGTTGCAAGGTCTTCACTTGAACTCTGAGTTTCTGCATGCTTAACTATTAAAAAGAGGAGAGGTGGAAAGAAAATGTTCAAATGGAACAATACCACATACAAATCTGAAGGCATTCAAAGGTAAACACTTACCTTTTCTGCACTTCTCTTTAATGACACCATCAAGTTTTCCCTGTTAATATTAAGAAGTAGAGAATTTTTATGCCATACATATTTTTTAGAGCATCAACTCTAAAGAGCATGAAATCTAGATCAACATTTCAAAGGTCATTCTTCAGTTGGAAAATTTTTCTTACGGTGAATTGCTATTTTTAGTTACTCAGTATCCCCCCAAAATGCACCTGTACTGTTTCACCATCTCTTACACTAATAGCTTCCTTTCTTTCTCCCAAAAATACTATAAGAAGTTTCACCCAAAGACAAGGAAAGCCTTACTTGTGCTTTTTTTAGCTCCTTTTCAAGCCTTTTCTTTTCAGTTTTCAGTTGTCTGAAGTCCTGGGTATGCTTTGTTGCAGCCTCTTCAAAAAAGAGAACCAAAATTGAGTTTAGAAACTACACTATAAGAGGCTACTAATTTAAGTGGTGCTGGTCACTAGTTTGCAAATCAAATTACCAGAAAAAAACCAGATAGTGTGAAATACAAATTTATTCAAGCTATATTTTGGTTCATTTAGAAACAACTCATGCATACAAGTATGTTGCCTTCTACTGGGTAATTACTGTTTTGAACCACTGCAATGCATTGATTAGTTTTCTCAATTATATGCAAGAATGAAGAGTGGGTCATATTGTAATAATATTGTACTGTAGAACAATATATAACAAGTGAAAAAAGGACATAAAATTGAGGTGCAAGGGGTCTTTTAAACCTTTTATTCTCTGACTGAAAACAGCTCTGGTTCAAAGATTAAAACACTATAGCCAGCTGCATTAGACAGATACAGATAGCACTCAAAACTAACAGAGAAGAGGACCTTATCTCTTAATGTCTAACAGACACCTGGGAAGAGAGTGCAGATGGGTGGAAATAGAGGGTGCAGGGTACCTGAGAACTGAAAGTGAGGTTTGTAGGAAAATTCTCAGGTGACAGAGTTAGCTGAGAGAACTCCTGAGAGTTTAGCTGGATGACTTATATATGGATAGGAAAGAAAAGAAATGGAATCTTCCTGCTGATCAAATCAGAAGAGACCATATTAAAATAAAAGGTGTTAAAAAGGAACCTTGGGTGGTAGGCTAACAGAAAACTAATCATGGCAAAATTTCATACTGGCAAAAGACACAAGATCTGAGACATTTAATGGACACAGAAAAAAAGAAAACAGATAAAATAGTCACTGAAATTGGACCTAACACATACTCTCACTCAGTATTTTGCTCTACTTCTGCCAGATTTTGAGATTTTGGAGGCAAGGGTGTAAAAAGCCTGGCTGTCCTCCAAAATTCTCATCAAAATAAGCACCCTGTACCTGTACTTTACAGTAAGGATTCAGGGGGGTTCTAACACTAAGATATAAGGCACTCAGTTCACTGTATTTTAAACTATGGTAAGCACAGCTATAATATGCATTATATGAATGCAAGTATCTGCCTTGCCAATTGACAGTACAGCAAGTGAAGTCTCAAAAAGTCTTACGAACATTCATCCTCTACCAGCAAAACAAGAAAAACACAGTGCCATTAAGCCAATGCTTTCTCTCCATGTAAAAACAAAGTAAGCAAAGAAACAAACTAACCAACCAAAACACATGTGCCAGAATATTTAGAAATCAGAAAACATGCATCAGGATCACCATATACTTAAATATGAATATAAACATGAAGAATCCTGCCAGGATTATTAGAACACAGTAGCACATGCCCTATAAGAACAGCCTTGTTGAACTGGACTTAATTAGCCAGAGGGGAAAACTTAACAAATCTTAGAAAGACTCCAAGAACAGCTTTCCTGTACAAAGAGGTATCAAGAAGAGGAAATGAGACTGTTCACTGCTGGATAGTGGACATTAGGTGTAAACTGAAACATGAGACTTTCCAAAGAAAAACATGTTACTGCATCAAGTTGCCTGGAGAGGCCAGTAAGACTCCATCCTTTTGAAGTTTTCATGACCAGAAGTTCCCTTCCAGCTTCATCTATGTCATGTGCCTAATACACACAGCAGAAAACATTCTGCAGGAGGGCTGATGTAAATCAGAGACTAAGCACCCCACATAGTACTGCCCTGCCTTGCTCCTTGGGCATCAAAGTTAAAGTCACAATTCCTCTGGATAGAAAAGGAAAAAAGAGTTTATGTTACTGTACTGTTGTCCCACTCAATGCAGAAAGTTACCTTCAAGTTTTTTCACTTTTGTTTCCAGTCTCTTTCTCCTGTTAAAAAGAACACATTAATATATCATTTTAAAAAACAGAATTATGTTGCATGAAAAGCCAGAAAAAAATAAATCTAGCCATTCACAGAAAACACGCCTCCTATACCCAGGACCTGTGAAGTTGAAAAATTAAACCTGAAGTTGAAAAATTAAATTGGTGGCATGTTGCTGACATTCTCATACAAACAGCTGTATCTGTTACAGAGGTAAAGTTTGCTTTCAAGAGCATCAATCCACTAATCCAGGTATATAAAAATACCTTTAGCTACAACTCGGAATTAGAAATACAACTGCAGAAAACCGGCCTCTGTTTTGTGCATTCCTATGATATAATGCAAACAGATTACTTTTACTCTTTAAAAGCAATCAAGCTTTGCTTACAATTAATAGTATCTAAGCAATGAGATAATCATGAATAGCCTTTAGGAACATTAATGCCCCACAGCTTTTTGTTCAGAACATTCAGGTGCTTTAGACTAAAGCCAAACCAAAAGAAAAAACATTATGCATCCCAAAAATTTTGACTTCAGCATTTCCAACCCAATCTTATATATAAAACACACAGAACTGGAAAATAAATAAATAGAAAAGTAAACATTTCTATTATTTTCTTCTGGTAAATTCCAATATTCCAGAAATTGTTTTAAAACTGTTGTGGTAAGTAGAGGATTCTACCAATGCTCACTGATGACCTTCATGAAGCAGAACACAGTTCATCTATTCCCCAATATTAAAACCTATGTAACAGACTGAGATTTACTGTCTAAGCCTTTCTGGATATTCAGGCTTTAATTACCACTTCAGACATTAACCAGAATATATTCGAAAACCCACTCATAAATGGGATGATTGACCACCTTTTGTATGTTCAGTAGTCAAAGCATTTATAGTATAAAGTAATAGACCAATGATTCTGTGCTTTCTCAGCCTGAAGAGGTTCATACTTACTTTCCTGTATGAGGGCATTGACAGTCAAGTCATAGGTGAAAATTTCAGCAAAATTCCTCATAAAACATCTTTACAGAAAAAAAAACGGGGGGTGGAGAGGGGGAGAGTTGTCCTTTAGAAAAGAGGAGGTAAGAAACTTCTGTTTCTCTGTAGATTATCTTCAAGGGAATGCACAGAAGTACTACATGTACACTGCATGGACATTGGAAGCAAGATCAATTGAAACAGGAAGACTGCAGAGATGCTGTTTACCATTGCAGGGAGAAGACTCGTGCAGCCAAAGCTCAATTAGAATTCAAGCTGACCAGTACTCTGAAGGACAGAAAAAGGGCTTTTCAAAATATCTTAACAGAAAATGGAAGATCAGAAATAACGTCAGTCCATTGCTTGATTAGGTTAGTCACGTCACAAATAGGGAAGCAAAGCAGAGATGTTTAATGCCTTCTTCAGATCTGTCACCAATGACAGACCCTGGGGACTCCCAGAAACCTGTGCTGGAAGATCATGACTGGCTTGTTCAGCTTAGGAAAGAACAGGCTAAGGGGTGACCTCATCACAGTTTACAACTTCCTCAGTAGGGGACAGTGGAGAGGAAGGTGCTGATCTGCTCTCTCTGGTGACCATTGATAGGACAGAGGGAAATGCAATGAAGCTACATTGGTGGAAGTTCAGATGGGACATTAGGAAAAGGTTCTTCAGGCTTTCCAGGGAAGCAGTCATTGACACCAAGCCTGTCAAGAGTCCCAGAAGCTCCTGAATGACAATCTTAGCTGTAGCTTAGTTTTAAGTAGTCCTGCGAGGAGCAGAGAGTTGGACTCAATGATCCTCATAGTTACTTTTCAACTTGAGATAGAAATTCTGTGATACAAATAACTAAGAATCTGAATAAACAAGCAGACAGTAAATGCCAACATTTTCATTGCAATAATATTAACAAATGAAGTAATCACATTTACACATGTAGTACTATACTAATTTCATCAACACGCACTTGCATTAAGAAAATGGGTAGATGTTAAATCCAGCAATTTACAAAAAGCAGTTTGCAGATGATGCATTTGGGCAGAACTCTTACACTACACAACTCAAGTTCTTATCTGATCTTTAAAACACAGGTACAACTGCAGTTGACAGAATGCTGTGCTAACAGAAGTTGTACTCCACAGGAATTGCCACCTTTGTAGAATATTTAGATCTCAACTAGACAGTCCTGAGCAAGCTAACTTTGACACTGGTTCTGAATAGCAGATTGGACCAAAGGACATGACCTATGTTTTTTAACAGTAACTGTAGATTAACAGTAATTTTATGACCAATTCACTATTGCTCTGCTTCTGAAAAAATCCAGCTTTCAAATTACTGAACTCATATGACCTACTGCTTAAAATGGCCTCAGTGTCAGAGGTATACAGAACAGCTATAGCATCACAGAATTGATGTTGAGGTTGTGAGAATCCTCTAGAAGTTATCTTGTCCAACCCACACTGCTCTGGTAGGGCCACCTACAGCTTGCTGCCCAGGACCATTGCCAGATGGCTTCTGAGTATCTCCAAGGATGGTGAGGCCACAAGCTCCCAGGGCAATCTGTGGAAGTACTCAATCATTCTCACAGCAAAAAGTGTTTCCTGATGTACACAGGAAGCATGACTTCCTTGTCTTAGTTTGTGCACATTGTTTCTTGTCCTGTCACTGGAGTCCAAGGAAGTGAGCCTGGCTGTGTCTTCTTTACACACTCCCTTCAGGTATTTATAGACATAGGTAATACCACCCCTGAGTCCTTTCTTCTCCAGACTTAACAGTCCCAGTTCTCCCAGCCTTCTGTCAATGGAGAGATGCTCCTATTCCTTAATCATCTGCATGGTCTTTCACTGAACTCAATCACATATAGCCATGTCTGTCTTGTATTGAGGAGTCCAGAACTAACAAAGTACTTCAGGGGTGGCAAGAGCAGTGCTGAAGAGAAGGAGCACCTCCCACACCCTGCAGGCAAAATTGCTTATTGAAAATCAAGATACTGGTAGCCTTCTTTGCCACAAGTGTGTATCATTGGCTCATGCCACAAGAGCACCCCAAGCTGCTGTCCACCTAAGTGTCCCCCAGTATGTACTGGTGTATGTGATTGTTCCTCGTCAGGTGCAGGGCTTCAAACTGGCCTTCCTGAACTTCCCAATGTTTCTATCAGCTCATTTCTTCAGCCTGTCAAGCTTGTGTTGGACAGCAACATCCCTCTCTGGCCTATCAGCCACACTTGTGTCATTGGCAAGCTTGTGGACAGCAGGCTCTGCCCCACCATGCAGGTCACTAACAAAGATGTTAAACTGGACTAGACCCGCTATGCAG
Organism: Rhipidura dahli; assembly: GCA_013399225.1. Classification (NCBI taxonomy): domain Eukaryota; kingdom Metazoa; phylum Chordata; class Aves; order Passeriformes; family Rhipiduridae; genus Rhipidura; species Rhipidura dahli. The sequence goes on along the minus strand of VXAC01005139.1, from coordinate 10,538 downwards.
CCCTCACTGTCACCCCCCAGGGTACAGGGTTACCTACTGGTCTCCTATGGGGAGAGATAAGATAGAATTGGGTTGTGAGCTGTAAAACCTGCCTGCAGAGGCACATGGGAGCACAAAGGAGCACATGGCAGCACACAGAGAGGTTTGTCTCCACTGGATTGTGGGGGGAGGAGGTGGAGTGGGTGGAGGTCACACAGCAGACCCCTACGGAGAGGAGCCCGCCAGGAGCTGACAGATGGGTGAAGAGTGAATGACCATCCCATAGAAAGGAGTGTGTTGCTGAAGTGGCAAAATGGGATAGGTCACATAGTAAGGATTGCCATGTAAGGAAATTCTGTGCCTTAGAAAAGTGTATAAAACCAGCTCGTTTCTTTGAATAAACGATTCAGATTCCCTGCCAGTCTGGGCCTGTGTCTCAATCGCCAACTGTCTCCAACTAGACTTCACACAGTGCTCATCACTACACTCAAGGTCCAGCCATTCCAGCCACTGGTCCAGCCAGTTTTTGATCCACTGTCTGCCCATCCAGCCCCTACAGCACCAGCCTAAGGGGCTATGATGAGGCTGTTATGGGAAACAGTGTCAGAGATCTTACTGATGGCCTGCCAGACACTAGCCACTGCTCTCCCCTTATCTAGCAGACATGTCCATTGATAAGGTCAGTGAAGCATGACTTTCCCTTGGTGAGGCCATGCTGTGTACTCTCAAAGGAGCTTCTTGTCCTTCATGTGCCTGAAAATGAGTTCAAGGATGATCAGTTCCATTCCCTTTCCAAGGATCAAGGTAAGGCTGACTAGCCTGTAGTTCCCTGGCTCCTCCTTCTTGAGGATATGAGTGACAGATAGGGACAAACATTATATCGATGCTGACACAATAAACTGCCAGCACATCACAGTGGTCAGTTTCCTCTTAAAATGCAGTTAGCAACGGGGTAGTTGCCCTCTGCTGCTTTTAGATAGGACAATGTGCTAAATATTCCATTAAGCTCACAGTACATTGAGTACACCAATATGTGAAATAATTGCAGTCTGGCTGAAGAAATGACAGCAAAGCCAGTCTCCTCATACAGTCTTTTGGCCTCTTAATAATGGACTTTTAAGCCTCTTAATAATGGCCTGCCACTGTACTTGTGAATACCATATGTTTCACAAGTTATGTAAAGATACTAGGGTATCTCTTTTGAGAAATGCTTCAGTCACTTGATCATCTCCATGGACCTTCATTAGACTCTCTCCAATATACCCTTATCTCCTGTACAGAGAAGCCCAGAACTGGGCACAGTACTTCAAGGCATGGCCTCACTAGTACTGAGCAGAGAGAACCAATCACTTCCCTTGACCTACTGGTAGTACCAAAATAGCTTAGAAACACCAAAGTTAAAAGTGATAAGCAGCTTACATGGAAGCAAGGAGTCACCAGCAGGAGTCCCATTGGGATGGGTGCTAGAACACATCAGAAATAAAAGCTGACTACAAAAGCAGAAGGGCCTTAGAATTCGAAGTCATTAAAGAGCAATCATTGGTTTTCCTAAATGCAAAGTGATGCACATGAAGAAAAATAACCACAACGACCAACACTTGGCTATATATTAGCTGGTTCTCTTTGGAGAGCATGAGTACCTTTCCACACAATACTGAGAAGTCACAGTTCCCTGATATATGTGATTTCAAGGTTAAAAGTATTAGAGGATTAAAAAGCAATTAGACAAGTTCATTAGAGTATGCATCAAGAGCTCTCAGAGTTAGCACACACATAACACTCCAGGTAAGGAAGCCTCTGAGTGACTCTTACTGGAAAAACAAACTTTGGGAATTATCAAGGCACAGCTTCAGAATATTCTGTATTATGGCAGCAAAAATGGCTTCTGCACTTTTGGTGCCTGCTCATTTCCAAACATGGCAGACAGTTCACTATGAACTGCTGAGCTGTAACATTAAAAACAATTATTTTAAGGATTGATTTTAGTACAGACCACTTTGGCAATATCATTCCTCTACTGGCCTCAGAGACTTAACAGCCAAACTGAAATGGATGGCAGTAACAAAAAGCCGAGACTAAGAACCACTTAAAACTGGAGAAACTACAGCTTTTTCTCAATTTCATCCTGTTCTTAAAAACTTGCATTAAACAACCACGTAAAGCCACTTCAAGACAAGACAATGAATAAACTAACACTGTACTCGAGAGGGTTTGCTATAAAACTTAAGATCATTCTTCCATCAAGTCCTTGACCTAAGAAGCCATAAGTACAAAAATTTTAGCAAAATGGAAAGCATAACTAGATAAGATACCCTATCAAATTTGGAAGGGGTAAGAGAGGCAAAAAAAGGTTGTGAAAAAAAGAAGCATCACTCACACAGCATCACTGTTTAGTATTTCTTCTTTAATTTTAACATACTCCAGTTGACTCTCCCGATAAATCTTCAGAGAACTCTGAAGAAGGAAAGTACAGTTAAAGTATGTCCATACTGAGGGCAAAAAAAAAACTGATGACAGACACCTTACCTATTCTAATGAAAACAGTGCCAGGCCAAAAAAATATATTCAATAAGAAAAGAAGTAAGTTGAAAAGTCAGGCTATCCTCCTTCTTTAAAGACAAAAGTTATAACAAACAAACACATAAATCTCTATACGTCTATCTATCTTTTGAGAACGTGCCTTCAACACCTAGCTGGATAGGAACTTGAAGCTGAAGTCAATAGCTTAACTTATACACTATAAATAGAATCCTATTTTTTCTGAAAAAGTGCCATCAGGACATGGGCTACTAATGCTTGTTGAGGGAAAAGGAATTATGAAACCATTCTAACACAGAACACAAACTAGGTACAGCGGCAAGACAAATGTTGGTATCCTGTCTTATACCACCATGAAAATACAAGAAAGGTGGGGTATTTTCTTCAGAAATAATAATAATGTCTAGAAAATACATACATTTGGGTAATTTGAACAATCTAAACCTTCTTTCCCGCAGACTAAATCTCAGCTAAGTGATGGGAGAGAAATTAGGAATAAACTCAAGAAGCTAAAAATGTAAAAAACATACGTTCAAAAAGGTAACAGAAGCACAACCCTATTCTGCACAGACCCGCTTTCTTGGCACCTTCTCAGTAGTACAAGTTATATTCAATAATCTATGAATTAGATTCAATAATCTGACATCAGAGCAGAAAATCAAAGGAGTCTGAATGCTTCTCCTTCATTCCTTCCTTAGTGAGAAAATAAAAACCAAAAAATCTGATCAAAAATAATAAGAACTACAACATTCTAAACTTTTTGCCCCTCTGAAACCTGAAGTCATGTAATTAATTTCACCTGAACCCAGAGCTACCAGTCCCAATGAGCTAGAAATAACAATGGAACTCATTAAAGTCAGCTTCATTAAGACGAACATTAAATATACACATTTCATTCAACAGAAAAAGTGAAAGTTATTTAAACCTTACAAGCACACCTTTTTTTCTTCCAACTCTGCCTTCAAGGAACCCAACTCCTCCTGGCACTTTTCCAGAGGCAGAATTTTCTGTAACATCTTCTCCACTTGGCAACGAAGAGCAGAGATCTCTCTGAAATTAGATGTGCAATTAAAAAGGAAGTTGCTCTCACAGATGCTTTCAAACTCAGTATTCTGATTCTTCAGTCAAGTGTCTGAGTATTATGCTTTCATCCTATGGAAAACATGATGTGTGAGATACCCAAAAGCTTTAAGAGTTTCAGCTTCATTTTTCTACCTATTTAAAGAAAATTCAAGATCTGATTTTAAAACACTACACTGAAGCTAAAGCTAGATGCAAGCAGATGGCATGTGCCACAGAGATTTGCTGCCCATACTAAAGTGCCAGTAATAAGCATCTTTGCATACATACACAGTGCTGTAAAATAAGAGCAGAGTCCAACTGCAGTGGAGTCCATAAAAATTATATGCTGCCTTTTCCTCTATAATCCCGGAGTAAGAAAGGGCACACAGCCACAACTCTTCAGTCAAAATGCTTCACACAGATATGGACACCCCAAATAGGCTTCCATTTAACCACCACCAAAACATGAGCTTCACATCTCCCCTTGGTGACTTAAGACTTATAAGCACAGGGAGAGGAGAGAATCCCACACAGGTATTGCAGAAGAAGGACAGATTTCTCTCCTCATCACACCTTTGCTAACTATGGCCTAGGAGGCATGGTAAAAGTACCATACTAAAAACTTAGATCCATGGCTGTTGCTATTACTCCGTCAGACTTCTAAAACTAACCACAGCACGGAGAACATAGTAATACATCTTTAGTAAACAACAGAAATCAAACTTACCGTTCAGCAAATTGAAGCTGTAATCTCTTGTTAAGGTAGAAATTAAAAACAGTTTATCAAATGTTCTTAAGTATATTTCAATCCAACTGCCACTTGCAAAAAACCATCCAGTAAAGACTTCCTAACACAAAAAAACTCCCCAAGACTTGCAGAACGAAGTGTTTAGTACGTGCATTTCAATACACGTGAATTGAATAAGCAGAGCATCTTCTGTTACATGAAAAAGATTGAGCAATTCTCAGCAACACAGATTTCAAACAGACCACCTTAAGCCATATACCAGAAACAAGCAGATCTTAAGTGGATAGTTTTGATTCCAAAGGCCTACTTCCTTTACAAAACCTACCCAGTCTGTTCCTTATTAGAGACATCATCTCATAACTTAAATAGAAAGCCTCAAGCCCTTTTATAAGAAATGCTGTAAGTATACTAATCCTGTAAGAACATGAATAGAAAACTAAAGGATATCAGTGCACTTCTGTTGATACTCTGCCAGCAAACGACTGTAAGAAAAGAAAAAACCCAAACATTACTCATTTTCTCACCTGATTTTGACAATCATGTATTAAGGTATCTTTCCTTTTGCTTTACAGATAAATAGAGAAAGTGTAAGATTGGTTTGCATTTTCTGATAGCAGTCAAAATAACTCTTTTATTTCATTAAGCCATTCAAACCCCAAATCAAACAGCTTTAAGTAGAAAAAAAACCCCAACTGGCAATTACATTAATTTGTAGCCATTAACTAACTGCAGCTTTAAAAAAAACTTTTGCTTAGGTAAAGGGCATAATGTACACACGTATTAGAATACACACACACACACACACACACACACATATATATATATGTATATACACACATAAAAAACATGTTTCCAAACTTAAAGGGATGTTCTCCTAATAAAGAACACACATCTCAGAGAAATAGTTCAAAAGACCTTAAATTATTCTCCTAGCAGCCATAAAGGGTGACACTGATGCAAGCGGGCCATGGGACAGCACCAAGGAAAGTTACTCCTATCTTCCCTCAAATGTTATGTTTTTTAAGAACAGAGAGAACAAGAAAGACTAATACCATGAGAGTTACCCCAATACAGAGAGGGCTGCATTACTTTCTATTGCAATAGTTAAGAATGATCCAGTAAGGCAAAAAAAGGCTAAGCTGCAAGGAGTTAAATAAGAGGCAATTTACACAAGAAATATATGCGCTGGTAGAAAGAAGAGGGACACGAAGTTTAGAGGTTGGAAATCACAACAGAATAAAGGAGCTTTAAAAAAAGGGTCCTAGTTAAGAGACCCAGTATGTGCTGGCTTAAATACTCTCTGGAAATAGAATGCAGGACTGACATTCAGATTCACTAAAGCCAGATTGACATATATCTAGGAAAGTGTACATAAGAAATAAACCACTACAATTAGGAGACACAGCATGGATATTCGGCCAAAGTACAGAGGTATGCATAACATATCTTGATACATTACTCCATACAATCATATGTTGATGGGTTTTGAGAAGAATTGGAAGCAAGCACAGAAGAGAAAGCAAACTGTAAGATGGATTTTATAATCATACTGTTCTGAACAACGTTCAGCTTCACTTTCTGCATTCTGATATTTAATCCCAACTGAATTTCAGAACTTAATGATCAGACTGAATTCTGCTGAAAAAGTTCATATGCATCTCTACTCAACTTTTGGTTCTCATATTCTTCACTACAGAAAAACGAAATAAGCAAGCACAATTAAATGAATGAAATAAATATAAATAAATTAATAAATAAGTATCATCAAATATCCGCTTCTGCCTTAAACAAATAAATAAATCTCTTCAAAGAGCTGCTTCTGCCTGTACTTCTAATAATATTATAGGTACACAAAATGGCCCTGAGTACTGCCATTATAAACAGATGTTTTACAGAAAAAATTAAAGAAGTCTTACAGTCTAGATTTAAGAACTGTTTATGAAGAACTTAGTTTCATTTTGAGGAGCATTTAGTGTAGTGCATTAACAAATACTGACATTCCACAAGTCATATTTCCTGCATTGTTGTAAGTACTTAAGAACGATAAAACCCAAACAAACAAACCCGTGTGCAATTGTACTCACTCTCCGACAATCATTTTTTGCTTCAGTGCAATTAATGCCGCTACATATTCATTTATATTCTGTAAGGAAGAGCGTCAAGTCAGTTAAGAATTTACACCCCAAAAAACAGTACTGTAAATAACCCCTAATCTAATTGCTAATGTTACAGAAAATACAATAATCTGTCTTCTTTTTTACAGTTCTCTTGGTGAACAAGTAACTAAATCACCAAAACTACATTTATGTAAATGCACGCGGAGAATCCACAAGAAAGTATGCATATTTAAATGAAGCCTTACTACAAAAGCTCATCACATCTTGCCTTTTCAGTAGATTCCATACTAAATCCCTATACTTTTTCCCTCAAAATCCAACTTACCTTTGGCAGAATATCAGCAATAAACATTAGATCGCTTCAGTCTACAGATTTTCCAGTTTCTCATCCATATTCATTCTAAGTGTGCCCCGTGAACTCTCAACAGGACTATCGTTTCATTTAAAGGAAAATCAAGTATTACCCAAAGCGTATTACTATAAAAACACACGGTCGCTTAAGAGCCCTCAAGGAAGTAAATCCTAAGTCCTTCCACTGCACTGAAGCCAAGCCGAAAGGATAGGACTCTTGAAATTCCATGACAGATCCCACTAGGCACCTCGCAGAGACACGAACTACTTTAGCACACTTAGCCTGGTGAAAGTTCGACACCGCTGCTACTTTTACAGAGCCCGTTTGCCACGCACGCTGTCCGCGTTCCCGACCCGCCGGGAGCGGTGACTGTGGTACCCGACACTTCTCCCCGCCAGCGGCCCGACGCTGACCCACCTCCTCCCCCGTGAACAAAACCACCGATCCAGCGCCACAGCGGCCGCGCTCCGTGCCCACCTGCTGGAGAACACCGCAGTTGGCGCAGGCCCCGCCGGCGGCCGCGGTCCCGGCCGCCAGCGGCGGCGTCTCCCCGGGCATCATCGCGCCCACGGCTCCGTCCGGCCCCGAGAGCGGTGCGTGCGCGTCGCTCCAATGCGTCACACATCGCGACACCGCCTTAGCAAGGACCCCGCTGGCCTTTGCCTCCTCAGGAATGATGGCCACTGCTGCCTGACTAGTAACAGCAAAAAAGAGAGCATGAAGTGCTCTCTGCATAAACTGAGCGTTGAAAGCGACCGGTGAACAGCGACTTAGCCCGCTGAAAGGCACCACCTCTGCCACGCCCTTCTAGCAGTACTATAATTTTATCTTCTTTTGGGTGCGGGCGCTTGTGGTAACGGAAGTGCTGCGGTCCCGGTGCAGGCGCGGGAGAGGGCAGCTGCTTTCACCGGATGCGCCAGGCGGGACGGAGCCGCAGCTGTGGCGGCGCGGCCGGGGTGAGGTGGCAGGCCCGGGACCCGGCCCGGGACAGCTGCAGCTGCTCAGGGACAGTGCGGGCGCGGGGACAGGCCGGGCCGAGCCGAGCCGAGCCGAGCTGAGCTCCTCTGGAGCTGGAGTCGCCGAACATTGGCCTCCGTGATCCGCCTCCAAAAACAATCATGTGGTCTGAGAAACAAAGATAGAAATGGTGAACAAACCTCCCACCACGGTGGTGCCCTCTGCAGACCACCATGCAGTCTGAGAAACAAACATGGTGTACAAACCCTACTCAGGTAAAACTTCCCCTGGAACAGAAAACGGGAAAGTAGGAGTTTATGAAATAGTTCTGGTGGCAGATGGGGTGTGCTGGCAACAGCCTGGAGCCTCCGGCCCTGTGGTGTCAGCTCCCCTGCTTCCTTTTGGTGACTGGCACTGTCTGTGTGTGTGTGTGTATGTGCGTGTGTATGTGTGTGTTTATGGGTGTGTGTGTAAGTTTGTAAGGNGTGTTTATGGGTGTGTGTGTAAGTTTGTAAGGGTATGTGTGTGTGTGTATGTCTGTGTGTGTATGTGTCTGGGTGTGTATGTGTCTGTGTATATGTGTGTCTGAGCATGTGTGAGTGTATATGTGTGTGTTTGTGTGTGTGTGTATAAGTGTGTGTGTGAATGTGTGTCTGTGTTTTTGTGTGCATATATGTGTGTCTGTGTGTATGCCTGTGTGTGAATGTGTGTGTGTCTCTATATGTGTGTCTATATGTGTATGTGTGTGTGTGTGAATGTGTGCGTGTATGTGTGTATGTGTGTGTGTGTGTCTATGTGTGTGTGTGCATGTATGTGTATATGTGGGTGTGGGTGCATGTGGGGGTGTGTGTTTGTGTGTATGTGTGTGTATATGTGTATGATTGTATGTGTGTATGTGTGTGTTTGTGTGTGTCTGTATGTGTGTGTATGTGTGTGTATATATGTGTTCGTGTATGTGTGAATGTGTGTGTATGTTTGTGTGTATGTGTGTGTCTGTATGTGAGCATTTGTATGTGTGTGTGTGTGTATATATGTGTGTATGTGCATGTGTATATTTGCATGTGTGTGTATATGTGTTTTTGTGTATGTGTTTGTGTATGTGTGTGTGTGTCTATTTGTGTGTGCATTTGTGTGTATGTGTGCGTGTGATTTGTGTGTGTATACGTCTGTGCATGTGTACATGTGTGTGTATGTGTATGTATGTGTCTATGTGTGTATGTGTGTGTGTATATGTATGTGTGTGTTTGTGTGTGTGCATGTGTGTGTGTGCATGTGTGTATATGTGTGTGTATGTGTGTGTATATGTGTGTGTGTGCATGTGTGTGTGTGTGTATATGTGTGTGTGAATGTGTGTGTGTGTGTGTGCATATGTGTGTGTATGTTTGTGTGTGTGTGTGTGTTTGGTCAGCACAGCTGCTCGCTGCCTCCTCCTGCCACCAGCTACACTCAGCCGGTTTCAGTGCTGCTCTGATGGGTTGCTGCTGCTCCAAAGGGGAGGCAGGGGGAGGTGCAGACCCAATCAAGCACAGCAGCCCAGCTTCTACTCGCAGACCTGCCTGAAGCAATCTGTTATATATTACTCACATCCTGAGTGGAAGTTAATTATTAAAATTTTATTGAGAACTATAACAATCAGCAAAGCAAAAGAGGACAGTGTTCAGAGCGTTGCCATGTGCCATAGGCTTGCCCACAAAATGGTGCTTACACCTTTTATACCCCTGAGATTGTATCTGCCTTATGCATATTTACTTTCAGTTTTACATGGTCTCACCCCATGTCACTCCTTTCGGCGCCAGTGCAGTTCCATCGCTGTGGTCATTGGGGTCTTCACTGGATGAAATCCTTCTCCATTTATGGTTGCATCTTAGAACTTTGGCTAGCAATGGCTCATCCAATGCAAACTCACAAAACTAACATTACAACACACAAATCACACAATCCTTGTGAAAGCCAACCTCACAACCAGGCTACTTCAACAACATTAACCAATTTTTACATGTGCTGTTATCTTAACTTTTTCCAAAGCCAACATTATAATACTTAATAGCAATTCGTGTTATACTCTGTGAAAGCCGATTCCCACAAACTTGTTTCTCACAAACCTCCTCAGGAGCCCAGAGAGAGACAAAAAAGGCTTCTGCCTTGCACCATCGTAGCTTCCCCACAAGAATGAAAGAGAAAGGCAACAGAGCCTCTGCCTGAGTGCCCCTCACCTTAAGAAGACCCCTGACCTTAAGAAGACCCTGGCACCCGCTGACCTCTTATCTTGGGGTGATTTATGATGAGAGTCTATTCCCTGACCCTCTGCTTTGTGCCCAAAAATGGTTGCTGTATCTTTAAGGTGGGTCCAGGGGACGGGGGAGCCTTGGTCTGGTTGGTGGGCTTTTTAAAAGCCTCACTCCTCAGGTGTCTGGGGGTATGGTGCGGTCTGGATTTTTTTGGGGTTTTTTGCTTGGCTAGCTTGGTTTTTGTTAGCCAAAACTGATGCCTGAAAGATAGGCTGGAAATAAATCCCCATAGACCGATGTCTATAGAGCAGGTATTTGTTTATTGCAGTGCTGGTGGTGAGGGGGATTTCTCCTAACCCACCCACCTTTGTCAAGTGCTGTGATATATTTATACAGTAAATTGTGCTTAATGTTGCTGTGTCATTACAGCATCATCACATATCCGCCGGAAATAATTTACATGACATGATCTCATGGTTATCAGATAATACTTTACACTGCGCATGCCCTTCCCTAATTTGGGGGTCTTCAGGTGTCTTTAATGAAGGCTTCCAAAG
>VXAC01005135.1:789022-806535 GCA_013399225.1 Rhipidura dahli | reverse complement strand
CTCTCTCTCCTTCTAGTTAGCTGGGGAGTAGGTGTTAGTATGCTTTTGCTTATGCTTATGTTAGTATTGCTGATAAAATGTAATAAACTTTAAGAAGCAACATTGTTGTGCTGTCCTTCTTGGCACACTCACCATTAACTTGTTTATAACAACCATAATAACGAGGCATGGTTTGTTATAAAGCTGTTAGAAAACGGAATAACAAAACAGCAAGAAAGCAGATAAAAAGAAGGACTGTGCTATCCAAGACTAGAACCAATCAGTTTCTCTGAAAGGTGTATGTAGAGTATAGACAGCACAGAGACCCAATAGAGACATGTGTGATCGTGTGAACTACAGCAGCAGAAGTGTATAAGAGCAGTGTAATGTAAACAATAAACGGCTCTTGCATTAATCATATTGGTTTGTGGTACGGGGGTCCCAATCGCCTGCACTTTAAAAATTTTCTCCATAAGTGTGTGAGATCAAACCCTGTTGAACACATTGTCTAACAAAGATTTCTTCTTCAAGTTTAGCTATTTCATCCTCTAATTGCTGTATACTTTCATGGATGGATTTTGAATGATCCGACAAATTCATGCAACGCATACCCTTGAACTCTTCACATCCATATCCATGCACTAATGGAAGATTATCAATTGCTGCTCTGTTTTGCAGAGTCGCTTGTCTCACACTTTTAACATCAGTTAACATATCACTCAGAGCGAGAGAGACAGCATGAGAGTTCTTACTTAGCCAGCAGCCTAATTGATCTAATTGTCTTAAGGCTGCTCCTGCAGTAGCACGAGGGAAAAGGAGAGTAGCAGCAAACCTTTGTCCAAAATTCCAAGCTGTAAATTTGTCATTACAATCAGGTTTATATTGTTCAATGAATCTTTTTTCTCTATGTCTATGTTCTTTTATCATTTTTGAGTTAGGCATTAGCAAGGAAAGCTTCCCAACGCTGCATGGACTGCCTTTAACATTTGAGGGGATTGCAGGCCAAATTCTATCCCCACAAATGAGAAACATCCCTTGTGGCAATTGCAACGGAGCCTGGTTGGACAGTGTGTTCGCTTTTACTGTGGAATTGCACCAAGATGTTGCATTTCTATATATTTTGTAATTTGGAGTGACATCTATTGCTTTGTATTGTTTCAACTGTGGAGAAGTGAACGTAACACAAAACCCCATCTTTATTGAACCAAGAATTTCCAGTTCCTGAGGTTCATAAGGAGCTTCAGGAAGGGATTTGGTCCAAACATCCCAATTTTCCATTGGATTCAAACTGGATTGTGAAAGATTTAGTTGAACATGTTTGGGAGGTAGCCATTCATCCGCTGGTAAACCCACCAAACATGTTGAGAATGGTTTCTTTGGCCTTGCATGAGTTAGACAAATGGTGTCTAGGCCTGATGTATTGGCCAGAGTCTTCCAGACATTCTCTATTGGTTGTTTCACTGGGAGAACTGCACTGCTTAGGGCAATCAGTGAGATGATAAAGCACAAGTGTAAAACCTGATTGAGCTTCATGTTCAACAGCCTTAACTCACCCAGGAATCCCAAATCTACAATACAACTTATACAATACTTATACATAGAAGATTCACACCGATGACTTTCCCACACTGTTGTATAAGACTCAGTCCACAGTTCTTGTGCAGAAAGATGACTGACGTCTGTGGCATCAACAGCAGTGTTGACGCTGATTCATGTCTGTGTGCTCACTTCCTTGTTCCCGGAGTCGATTCCTACTTGTTCCTGGACTTGATAAGGTTTCACATTTTTCGCTGGAATCCACTTTGGTCCTGCACCTGTTGAGACACAAGCATAGCCTTTGCCCCAAGTTATTAACTGAAATGAACCCTCAGTCTTTCTGGTCTCTTAATTCTCTGATCAAGAGTAAAGGATTTTCTCCCAATTTCGGCAGAGCACTATTTGAAAAATGCCTGATAATTGGTGGAGTGGGTTCTGCAAAGGAACTATTCAAGAAATTTAAAACATACAAAGCTTTGTTCAACCTCCTCTGAGGCATAGCCTCTGATTCCCCCCTTTTTCTGTCTATCTCAAAGGGATTTTAAGGTGTGGTGTGTTCTTTCATTGATGGCTTGGCTGGTAGATGAATTAAGAATGCCGAATGTATGACGAACACCCCAATTTTTCAGAAATGTGTCAAGGGTTCATCCTCTAAAAGTTGGATCATTGTCTGTTTTAATTTCTTCAGGAATGCCCAAAGATGCAAATGCTTGCAAAAAATGCTGACATGCCTGTTTCACTGTTTTGCCTGCATGTAGGAAAGCAAAGACAGCACCTGAAAAAGTGTCTACAGAAACATGAACATTTTTAAATCTCCCAAAAGACGGGACATCTGTCTGCCATAACTGCAGGCTTTGCAATCCTCTTTGATTCACTGCTCATGTGGATACAGGGGGTTGCACAGGCTGACAGTCCAGACAAGCACTTATGAGGCTTTTGCTTGATCTTTAGAAATGCAAAATGTCCACATCAGTGCCTGTGCGTTTTGATGAAAAAATGCATGAATCAGTTCTGCTTGCTCAAAAATGATCTGCAAAGTGTTTGAAATGACCATGGTCAATTTATCTGCTTGTGCATTTCCTTCTGCCAAAAATCCTGGAAGAGAAGAGTGTGCTCTTATATGGGAAACAAAATATTCGTGTTTTCTCTGATCTAACAGTTTTTTCACGCATACAAGATAAGAATACAGATTCTCATCATCAACTTCTTTCAAAAGTGATCCCTTTATTCTTTTGACTATATTTGGTACATAAGATGAATCTGTAATTAAGTTAAATGGCTCTTGAAATAAATGAAATGCCTGAACAACTACTGCTAATTCCACAATTCGGGGTGAGCCTTGTATTATTTGAATATCTGATTCCCACTCTTTGTAGTTGCATTCTGCCATGTTATTACTGATCTATGCGTTTTCCCTGAACCACCAGTAAATAATGTAATTGCTTCCAATGGCACTTCACTTATCATGGGTTTTTCTCTATAGCTTATTTTTGTTTGCAGCAGTTTGTGACTGGGAAAATGAATTGAGCAAATACCTGAATAACCTAGCAATGCAACCTGCAAGTCATCCGATTTTTGCATTGCCCAATCGAAATATTTCTTTTTCAAAGGCAGATAGATTGTCATAAAATCTTTGCTTGCCGTTGTCAGCAGCCTTATTCTGTGTCTTATTATAATTTGAGCTGCCATTTCTAGGGTTGTGAAAATTGTTTTAGGGGATCTGTAGGGTAGAAAGAGCCACTCTATCAGCAAAAGATCTCGTTGTGAGGAGTCCCATTGAAATATGAGGCCATATAGTTGCCCTCAAGAGTCTCCCCGCAAGAGATTGAAAAGTGGCACAAGTTCTTAATTTGTGATTCCCAAAATTGGCCTGATCCAGTTGATCTCTCCTAAAAGCTGCTGTAGATCTCACAGATTTTTAACTGAAATTCTGGAGTTCTGACTTGTATTTTCTATGGTCTTATTGTTTGCTCTGCAAGTCTCCATCCCAAAGATCTCCATGGTGAAATTTCTTGAATTTTTGAAGTGGAAACTTCCAATCCATCTTTCTGGACTTTTGCAATCATGGTGTCTCGGGTTTCTTGCAGTTCTAGATCTGTTGATGCTGCATTAAGTAGATCATCCATATAATGAATGATCATTGCCTGAGGATGTTTCTTTTGTGCTGGAGACAAGGCTCATGCCACAAAACATTGATAAATGGTTGGAGAATTTTTAAGGCCTTGTGGAAGGACAACCCAGTGATATCTTTGCAGAGGGTCCTGTCTGTTGATGCTTGAGATGGAAAACACAAATCGAGGAGCATCCTCTGGATGGAGTGGGATATTGAAGGAACAGTCTTTGAGATCAATGATCACAAGTGATCAATCTCTTGGAATCATCGAGAAAGATGGAAGTCCAAGATGTAGTGGCCCTATTTCTGCTTTCACCTCATTAATCTTACTGGGATCGTGGCTCAATCTCCATGAACTGGAGGTTTTCTTGTGAATCACAAATACTGGAGAATTCCAGGGACGATTGGTTGGTTTTATGTGGCCCTTCTGCAGTTGCTCTTTATTATGACTATGCCTTGTTAATTTAGCCGTAATATATGAACGAATTGCATGTGTACCAAAAAGACAGTACAGTATTGCTGGTTCTTGCAGTTTATTACATCTATCAGCAATACTAATATAAACATAAGCAAGATACAGGATAGCACCTACTCTATAGCAGTGAGAGGGACAGAATGATGGCGCCTCTTCTCCCCAGGCATTTTATACCATCTTTCACGTAACTTATTGTTTGTACTTTTAAACCAATATCTGTTGGCCAGGTATGGCCAGGTATGTCCATGTGAATGCAACTGCAGTGGAACTCTATCCAATAGCTCCACAGCAGAACATGGATCGTGGGTCCATCTGGGCTCTTATTAACTCACTACAATAACAATCTTTGAAACCCTTCATCATTTCACCCTGTGACATTTTGCATACTATTCTTACCACCTAATTTACTCTGCAGTAGATCCCAGAGTCTGCATGAGAGTAGGTAATTTCCTCCATGGATGCAAATCAAAATAGGGGCTTTCCAGCGGGAAATGCCACTTCTGGTCTCTAGGTTTCATATCAGGTTTTATAACAGATGTCCCAATAGGCTTCATAGCATATTCTACAACAGGTTCCATAACAGGATTTATAGTAGGTTTTGCAGCAGATTCCATGGTAGGTTTAACCTCAGGGAGAGGAAAATTCTCTGCATTCTGGTTTGTGTCAGGTTCCACCTGAGGGGGAGAATTATTCTCCACATTCTGTTCTCCAACACCATCCACATCTGTTTTGGAATGGCACAGACTGGTGTGATGTTGTCCTCTTATACATCTCAGGCAGAGGCTTGACGCTTTCATATCTTCTGCATGTAAAATACCTTTCATATGCCCGTGTTTCCCGCATCTAAAACATGGTCCTTCATCGAATTCTATGGCTATCTCTTCCATGGAATTATATTGTCATAGATCTGAACGAAGCGCTTCTAACTGATTTGAAAATTTTTCATCTTTCGCTTGAAGACTTTTCTCAAGTTTTCGTTCCAAAATATTTGCTTGGATTGTTGCAATATGCTGAGGTGTGCCCACTTTACTACATGCTTCTATCATTTCAGCCACGGTCAGTCGGCTGCAAGGCATGGCACTATGTGTTTGCATTCTGTATTTGCATTTTCAAATGCAAGACTTTGTAGCAGATATGGCTTAGCTATTTCATAGGTGACTTGGCTGTCCAGAGCTTGTGAGAGACGATTGATGAATGAAGTAAAGATTTCAGTAGGACCTTGCTTTACCTCTGAATAAACACCTTCTGGGGCTCCTGCTGGTGGAATTTGTAAAATTGCCTTTCGTGCTGCTTCTTTAATGTCAACAAGCACACTTTGAGGAAGTTGCAGTACTTGATCTTCTAGTCTGTTGTAAGGTTCATCACCAGCTAATTGCTGTAATGTAAAGCTTGCATGTGCACCTCCCGCATCCCATAGCAGAAGTTGTCCATCTGTAAGAATTGTTGAGGCAATACTCCTACAGTCAAAAGGTACCATGTCATAGTTGTTGAATGTGCCTCCTAAGTTGCTTGAAGTATGGACTTCCCAATCCATGATTTTTCACTGCATCTATTAAATCTTTTTTGACTTGAAAATCAATAGGTCTCCATGCAAGAGGGTTCTGGTGATGTGTGGAATATATGACTGGCATTACAATAATATCTGCTTCTACCTTACTGCAGTTTCTCTCTTTAACTTTTTTTCTGATGCTTGACCAGTCTGTTGTAACAGGTGAATCTCTTTTAATATATTTGTCAGGTGGAACCAAAGTCGTAGCAGCTTTCTCTGGACTTGTAGCTTGACATGGTGCAAGTCCTTCTTGGCCGAAGATTCCTTGTATTCCTTCTTCACCTCCCACTTCTGCTTGAGCGATAGAGGAGGAGACCCTTGGTTGTGCACTGTCAGGCAACGGAGTAGGGATGACTGAAACCAACATAGCAGGTGGCAATACCATGGAAGAGGAAGGAATATTTTCAGTGGAAGCAGGTTGGATCCTGCCATCCTGCAGGATTTTTGAAGTTGGGGTATTCAGTGCTCCAACCAGTTCAGGTAGATAGGGCCTTGCATATTCCCACAGCAGGCAAAAAAGATGATGCATGGAGTCATCTGAAATCTGGAGTCGAGGCACATGAATGCCTTCTGAAGCAGTAGTGGTCACCATATCTTCACCACTGAGATCATGGGCAGGCACTTGAGGCTGCAAGAGTCCCAACAGATCAGCTAGACCTTGTTGAGAAAGTTGACAAGAATGGGGTCGAGTTATTGTGTCTTGGTCTGAGACTCCAGTGGTAATGCGAGCTTGATCCTGTTGTTTTGAAGTAGGAGCTAAACTGCTTCTAAAAAATCCCAAAAGCTGATGTAACTGCTTTGAAGTTACTGTGAATCTCTGTTCTGATGGGAGTTGTTGCTGTTCTTGTGGTACTTCTGTAGATGGCATCAGCAGTGGGATTGCAGAGGACCAGCAGGGCAACTGAGTTATAGGTGCTGGGTAGCTAGCTTCTGCTTCTGAGACAGCGGGTGTAGGCAGTGTCAATGTAAAGCTGGTCACTGTAGCAGGGGACTGGGTTAGAGCTGAGCCAGGGGCCGGGGCCGCAGGTGCCGTAGGGCAGGGCGCTGGAGCTGCAGCCGTGCCAGTGCTGGGAGCGTGGCTGGAGGCCTGGTCAGGGCTGGGGGCAGGGGTAGGGGTGGCCCGAACTGTCTCACGTGCAGGCGCCAACGTGGTCGCCGTGGCTGGGGCAGCTGAGGCTGGGAACGTTTCACGCATATGGGCAAAGGCGGCTGCCGGTGCCTGGGCAACCACGGTATCTGAGATTGGGAGCGTCATGGTTGCCAGTGCAGGCGCAGAGGCGGGGACCGATGGCACATGCATGGTTGCAAGGTGTTCTAAACGCGGTAGAGAATCGGGTTTGGCAGTGGCACACGTGGTGACATCAGAAGCAGTTGCCTCTGCCGTCGGCACCGCTGCTGCCGTGCTGCTCGACCCAAATGCAGAAGTACCTGTGTGCTGGGGCTCCGCAGGGCCGGGAGGGATGGATACGTGCCGCAGGACTGCCCTTAGCCACGCGCCTGGCTTGTCTTTTGCAGGGACCCTGGATTTGGAAGGTACAGGCTGCTCTGGATTGGGCACGATCAAAAGCACGCCCTCCGGAGCACGCTCTGTCTTTATGGAGGTGGCCAGGGCTCCCTCTCCCCCTGCCTGGGCATGCGCAGGTGGAGGAAATTCTAAAACTAATTTACCATGGTCTTCTTTTGGGCCGAATAGGGGTTTAAGCTTTGTCCCTGGTAAAAAGCCTTTTCCTGTTTCTGTAACAGCTGCGTCTATTCCCCCCTTCACCTGCTGGGTTGCCGAAGCTGCCAGTGGAGTTTTAAAACTTCCTGCCACCTCTGAGAGGCGTTGCTTACTCTCAGTTTTAAAACTCACAGGCTGTAAGGGAATTTGAGACGCTCCTTCTCCAGTAGAAGAAAGAGGAGTGGATTTCACAATTACCTTATAAACTATCTGCGCCGGTGCTAAAAGCTCTTGAGCAATTTTATCCCTTTGTGATGCCAAATGGTACAGAATTTTGATCGTATTCTTCCAAAAGGACGGTAGATACAAATCTCCCGGTGTAGTGTGTGGAAATCCCTCCCTCACCCAGGACAACAAACCCCCTATTTACTCCCTTGATACCGGGACTGGATGAGCAGAACATAAAGTATCAATAGTATCGAGTACATTTGTCTCAGTTTTTGAGAGAGACCCTCCCATATGGGTTCTAGTTTTGGACTTGCTAGAGTGCAGATGGATTTTACCAGTCTTTGAAGGCCTGGTCCGCGTTCCGTCCAGCAGTCCACGGCGTCTCCTCCCCTCTCAGCAGCGAGGTTAGAAGATACAGGACTTCAAAGGTGGCTGAACATGAGGTTTTTTTTTTCTTCTGGTATTCCTCTTCTTCTGGCTAGTGCTGATGTCCAAGATCTTCCGTCACAATTTATGTTCGCAAGGGTGAACACAGGGCACCAATTGACACTATACCGTGTCGTAATTGTTTTCGTGCCTTAATTAAAATTCCTTTCCCCTGATAGGGGAAGGAGAGACGAATGGAGAACTTCCAATGCTGTTTTTCCAGATGGGTTGTTTATTGAGTCTTTATCAGAGAGCTGCTGACCTGGCTCAGACACAGCACCAAGTAGAGAAAACAGGAATGTCCCCTGTTATCAAGATAACGCAGCCTTCTTAAAGGTAAACGATCCAATTAAGGCTTGAAATGAAAGATATTTTTACATTTCCACCAATATTCACTAAATCTCCCTGTCACATAGACAGNTTCTTAAAGGTAAACGATCCAATTAAGGCTTGAAATGAAAGATATTTTTACATTTCCACCAATATTCACTAAATCACCCTGTCACATAGACAGGAACTGCGGTATTCTTTATCCAATCACTCTAAATTAACTTTACTGCAAAATATAGAGGGATAGAAGGAGAAAGAAGAAGGTCTAAAAATGACAACTATCCTCCATCTTGGCTTTTTTACTTCTTGTCTATTTACTACAATAACAAACCCAAAACGTCTAAATTTTCACCCTGTGACAATCTTACATAATATTCTATCACCTAATTCAAACCAGAGTAGATTCCGATTCTTCCCAGAGAGTAGGTAACCTTTTCCATGGACAGTGTTGTCCAGAGGGGTTAAATCTTTCAAAACAGGAAGAGGAATATTCTCTGCACTCTGGGCTCCAACACTACAGGATGGCCAAGGGCTCAGACCCAGCTAGCATGGATTTAGGAGGGGCAGGTCCAGCCTGGCTAACCTGATCTCCTTTTATGACCCGCCTGGTGGATGCAGGGAAGGCTGTGGATGTAGTCCCCCTGGACTTCAGCAACGCCTTTAACACTGTCTACCACAGCATACTCCTGGAAAAGCTGTCAGCCCATGGCTTGGACAAGTGCTCTCTTCACTGGATTAAGATCTGGCTGCATGGCTGGGCCCAGAGAGTGGTGGTGAACTGTGCTGCATTCACTTGGTGGCCAGTCACCAGTGGTGTCCCTCATGGATTGGTGTTGGGGTGTGTCCTGCTTAATGTCTTTGTTGATGATCTGTATGAGGGGACTGAGTTCACCATTACTAAATTTGCAGATGACACCAAGCAGGGAGTGAATGTTGATCTGCTGGAGGGTCGGAGGGCTCTCCAGAGGGACCTGGACAGGCTAAATAGATTGGCAGAATCCAACAATATGAGGTTTAACACATCCAAGTGCTGAGCTGAGTTCTACGCTTTGGCCATAACAACTCCCTGCAGCATTACAGGCTGGGGACAGAATGGCTGGACAGTGGCCAGACAGAAAGAAACCTGGGGGTGCTGGTTGACAGCCACCTGAACATTAGCCAGTGTGCCCAGGTGGCCAAGAAGGCCAGTGGCATCCTGGCCTGTATCAGGAGTAGTGTGGCCAGCAGGCCCAGGAAAGTCATTCTTCCCCTGTACTTGGCACTGGCAAAGCTGAACCTTGAGTACTGTGTCTACTTCTGGGCCCCTCAGTTTAGGAAGGATGTTGAGATGCTCTAATGTGTCCAGAGGAGGACAGCAAGGGTGGTGAAGGGCTTGGAACACAAGCCATAATGAAGAATGGCTGAGGGAGCTGGGGTTGGTTAACTTGGAAAAAAAAAGAAAACTCAGGGGTGACCTTATCACTCTCTACAACTACCTGAAAGCAGGCTGTATTCAGGTGGGGGTTGGTCTCTTCTCCCAGGCAGCCAGTGACAGGACAAGAGGACACAGTCTTGAGTATGCCAAGGGAAGTTTACACTGGTCATTGGGAAACAGTTTTTACAGAAAGAATGATTAGGCATTGGTATGGGCTGCCCCGGGAGGTGGTGGAGTCACAATCCCTGGAGGTGTTCAATATCTTTATTGATGATTCAGATGAGCAGATCAAGTCCACCATTAGCAAATTTGCTGATGACACCTATGGGGGAGTTCCAATCTACTGGAGATTAGGAAGGCTCTGCAGAGAGTCCTGGACAGGATGGATCGATGGGCTCAATCCAAGGATGTAAGGTTCAGCATGACCAGGTGCCAGGTCCTGCACTTTGGCCACAACAACTCCATGAAGCACTACAGGCTGGGGACAGAGTGGCTGGACAGTGGCCAGGCAGAAAGGGACCTAGGGGTGCTGATTGACATCAGGCTGAATATGAGCCAGAGTGTGCCCACGTGGCCAACAGGCCATGCTTCACGGGCAGAAAACATAACTCTGAAAGTACCATGTAAATGTTGCTGTGCCCAAAAGCCATGCCAATGAAAAACATCAGCACAATGAACAGGTAGATAAGGCTGCCAAAACTGAATTAACTCAGGTAGACTTAGAGTGGGAATGAAAGGGGGAGCTATTTATAGCCCAATGGGCCCATGAAACATCAGAGTATCTAGGAAAAGACACAACAGACAGATGGGCTCATGATCAATGGGTGGACCTGACCACAACGGCCATCACACAGGTGTTTCATAGATGTGAAACCTGCACTGTGAAACAATCAAGAGAAACGTCCTTGGAATAGAGGGCGGCATCTGGGTTTCTGGTATGGTGAGGCCTGGCAAACTGACTACACTGGATCACTGCCATGGACACACCAAGGCAAGAGCTACATACTCACCATGGTAGAGACAACAACTGGCTGGCTGGCAACATACCCTGTAAACCATTGCCACTGCTTGAGACAGCATCTCAGGCCTCGAGAGACACATTTTGTGGCAACAGGGTACCCCAGAACTGAATCAGACAATGGGACTTATTTTCAAAATAACCTCATAAACTCTTGAGCAAAGAAACATGGCACTGAGTGGACATCACATCCCTTATCACCCATAAGACTCTGGAAAGACAGAGGTATAATGGACAGCTAAGGATTATGTTAAGTGTTCGGTAATGGGGCATGGAAGCACTGGGATGCAAATTGAGCAGAAGCCTCTTGGCTGGTTAATACTAGGGGATCTTCTAACCTCCCTGGTTCTGCCCAAACAAAACCTCTACACACAGGAGGAGGAGATAAAGTCCCTCTACTACACATGGGATGCAGCTGAGGAAGTCACTGTAAATCAGCCAGCAGGACCAGGGAAGTGATTCTTCCCCTGTACTTGGCAATGTTGCGACTGCGCTGTGAGTACTGTGTCCAGTTCTGGGCCCCCAGTTTAGGAAGGATGTTGAGATACTGGAGCATGTCCAGAGGAGGACAACGGAGCTGGTGAAGGGTCTGGAGCACAAGTCCTGTGAAGAGTGGCTAAGGGAGCTGGGGTTGTTTGGCCTGGAGAGGAGGAGGCTAATGGGAGACCTTAATAGTCTCTACAACTGCCTGAAGGGAGGCTGGAACCAAGAGGGAGTTGGTCCTTTCTCCCAAGCAACCAGTAACAGGACAAAAGGACACAGTCTTAAGCTGTGCCGGGGAGGAAGTTTTGGCTGTATGTTAGGAAGAAGTTTGTCACAGAAAAGGGGCATTGGAATATGCTGCCCTGAGAGGTGCTGGAGTCACTGTCACTGGAGGTGTTTAAGAAATTACTGGATGTGGCACTCAGTGCCATGGTCTGGTTGAGAAGCCAGTGTTAGGTCATGGATTGGTGTTCTCAGAGGTCTTTGCCAGGCTAGTTGATTCTGTGATTCTGAATGAAGTCACACCCTCACTGAGTGCTGCTGTGACAGACATGCTGGAACTTCACTCTTGACAGTGCAAATGAATTTTTCTCTATTCCTCCAGCAGCAGAATGCAGGCCAGAGTTTACTGTCACCTGGAGGGATGTGCAGCATACTTGGAATTGACTCCATCAGGGTGGAAGCACAGTCCCACCATTTTCTATGGACTGATCCAGACTGCACTTAGAAGGGTGAGGTTCCTGAACACTTGCAGTTTTATCAATGACCTCATTGTATGGGGCAACTCAGCAGAAGATGTTTTGGAGAAAAGGGAGAAAATAATTCAGATTCTCCTGAAAGCTGTTTTTGTCATTAAATAAGTGGCAAGACAGCTGTCAGTGGATTTTAACAGAGGTGATTAATAAGACAGCTACCATGTCCTCACTGACCAGCAAGAAGAAATCACAGGCTTTCCTAGGCACCATGGGTTTTTGGAAGATGCACATCTTGGAATACAACCAGATTGTAAGCCCTCTCTATCTTGTCACACAGAAAAAAAACAGCAAGCCTTTGAAAAGATCAAACAAGAAACTGCTCATGCAGTAGCCCTGGGGCTAGGCAGAACAGGATGTGCCTAACATGTTGTGCACCACAGCCTGGAGCCTCTGGCAGAAGGTACCTGGAGAGACTCAAGGATGACCTCTTTGGTTTTGGAGTCAAGTATACAGAGGATCTGAGGCCAGCTATACCCCAACGGCAAAAGAGATTCTTGCAGCCTATGAAGGGGTTCAAGCTGCCTCAGAAATGATTGGCACTGAAGCACAGCAGCTTCTGGCACCCTGACTACCAGTGCTGGGCTATATGTGTAAAGGAAATGTCCCTACAACCCATCATGCTACCAATGCTACCTGGAGTACATGGACTGCCCTCATTACACAACCAGCTCGAATAAGAAATGCAAATTGCCCTGGGATCTTGGAAGTCATCACCAACTAGCCTGAAGATGACAACAACCAGCCCACCTTTCCCACAGGTGAATGCAAGTCAGATATGTTTATATATTTTCTCCTATAAAGACAGACAACTCATTCCAGAAGGTGATCCTTTAAATTGTCTGAAGACACCAATGACTGGGAAAAGGGAAATAGAACCCACATTTTTATCAAAAGGAAAGCAGAAGACCCAGGGAACTACAGACCAGTTAGTCTCACTTCTGTGCCAGGCAAGATCATAGAGCAGATTATCCTCGAAATTATCCTAAGGCACATGGAAAACAAAGAGGTGATTGGTAACAGCGACCATGGCTTTACTAGGAGCAAACCATGCCTGACAAATTTGGTGACCTTCTGTGCCGGGGCTACAGCGCTGATGGGCGGGGCAGATAAAATGACATCGTCTGCCTGGATTTATGCAAATCGTTTGACACTGTCCCGCATGACATCCTTACCTACTACCCTCCCACCCTGCCAGCCCCAGCAAGCTCGTTTTTGTCCGCTCATTCTTGGGGTAGTGGGGTGGCGTTCCATGGCCTGGGGTTCCCCTTGCCCCGCAGCCTGGCACAGCAATAACCCGTCGCAAGTCCTGCCATCCCCAGGGCATCACGAGCACAGCGGAGCCCGTGAGCGCCGGTCCCTTCTCCGCGCCCCTCCCGTGCACCGAGCGGCCGGGGGACACCTCGGCCCGGCCGGGGGTGGAGGCGGTGCCGGGACAAGAGCATCTTCCCGGAGGCGGAGAGCGCGGGCGCCCCTTGCCCCGGTGTCACCAGCGGCCCGACTCCTCCGCCTCCTCCTCGCCCCCCGGAGCCGCCGCAGTGCCCGGGACGGCCCCGCTTCACACACAGGCAAACGCAGGACAAGCGTCCCCCGGCTTTCCCTTCCTCTGCCCCTTCTAGGGGAGCACCCCAGTACTTCAGCCGCGGGAGGAATCCAGACAGCCCCCTCCGTGCTCTCCCTGGCCACCGCGGGAGCCACCGGGGCGACTCGCCTTGCAGCCCGCCCGCTGATGCATCCTGGGCAGTCACCCACGCAGCCTCCCGGGCTTCCCTTCCCTCAGGATCCTTTCTCCAGAGAGGCTTTTCTAACTGGGACCTGCCAGCTGCAATAAGGGAGTTTGCACACGGGGGTCATGATCCCAGTAAGAAAGGCACCTGGATTCTGTAAAGCATCATTTAAAATAAGGCTTACAAAAGTTAACAGTATAAAGAAGGAGAATGGTAGAATTAAACTTACGTCCTTTTAGATGATGGAATCCCGTGTTATGCAGCACTGGAGAGTAGCAGCATGCCCTGCAGACCCCATCAAAAGGAAGGATTAGTCCGTTCTGGTCATTCAAGCTTTTATAGGATTTTCTTTCTACAAGAAAACAACTCCATTCATCATTTCTACTGTCAAACAGAGAGGATGTTCACATGAGAACTTCTTGGTGCACTTGAGATAAAGGCAAGGCCATGCAGGTGTGTAATCACTGGTATGGAGTGGGAGCTGCCCACAGGCTCCTCTGTTATCATCACACGACTGAATCTGCCCTGCACCGAGGCCGAAGTGCAGCATGGCACAGGCCTGAAGGTGATGCTGTTGGTGCACAGCACAGCACAGCCTTGTGCCTTCACAGATGCACTCTTACATGGATCACTAATCCTCGCTGTTCAAGGATCTTTAAGTCAGAATCACTGCAGGAGCCCACAAAAGTAGTTTGAGATCTCCATCAGTCTAGATACAGTTTGGAAGGTCCTGAAGTTAAAAGCAATTGTTGTCTGTAGCAGGGGATTTAGGATATTAGTGTGCAGCGTGTTGCTTATGCTGATTAGGTAGCAGTCTGTATGGACTCCCTACACTGACATTTTGATGGTATAATTTGTTATTTAAGAGAAAATGATTGTACAGAGATAGGCTGAGTAAAAACCACTCAGCAAGCTTTAATGTTCAGAATGTTAGCTGGAGCTCAGCTGGAACATGATCAATAGTTGTCATGAAGAAGACTTTGGTCTAGCAGGCTGCATCCAGCTTCAAAATGAAAGAACCACTGAGGTTTATCTGTCACACATGGTATCTTCTCCCAGAGGTTTTTAGCTATGAGACATCCTCTGATAATAGGATTGCTGTAGTCTGACTACTAATTCCACTAAAGTCTGTTATAAACTCCAGAATGATACTGAAATTTGTTGAAATTCTCTGCTGGCTACATAATAATTGCCTTTACTTATTGGCACAAATATGTCTCCGTCTCTGTCTTTCAGTTTCTCTTCCATGGATGTTCCTCATTTTATTTTCCTTGCCATTTCACCAGTTGCTTTTTAAAAGTTAATTTCTCTAATGAATGGAGCTACAGCAAAGAGTCACTTGTGTAATGTCTGGACTAACTTAAAGCTCCACTGACATGGCCAGGGGTCATCTCACAGGCCTTGCTGCAGAGCAGACCTCTCTGAGCACTACTCAATATCCTCCACCTCCTCCTGTTCCACATACCTTGGGATTGGTGCTTATTTGTCTTATACAAAATTCTTCTGCAAACAGAGCAGGCAAGCTAATGTCTTTACCCAATAGCAGAAATAAACGAGGAAAGCCAAGCAAACTTTTCATGTGAAGTTCCTGAACCATGCTTACTTCATCTAGTAACACTTAAAGACGTTGCTTTCTGAGGACAGCAAACATAACCTCTTACATCATCAGTGTTGTAGTCTAAGAAGGATCTTTTTGGCTGTTCTGCTGCCCTTGAAGTAAACATGACAGAGATTGTCATTCCCCTTGCAAGTCAGAAGAACCATCTGGCACTATATTAGAACAGTATTCTATTAAATTCATCAGTGTGCTAATTATAGGACGCCTAGTGAATGGTTAAACTGCCAGATGCTATGAAGATATATCACTGTCTGTTTACGTAGTTAGGCAAACGTTTAATTAATCCTCCAGCTGTTGTGTCTGCTTTACCTATGAACATATCTAAATTGCATTCACCTGTGCAAAAGGCAGGCCAGTCATTGCCTTTCAATAAGAAAAGAAACTTAAACAACTTTGGTGAAACATACAGCATGTGCATGTGTGATTTGGCTGTGCCTGATGGTAATTACATCAAAACCAGTTACAGACTCTTCCACTTCAGTTCCTGGATTGTGCTCCCTGATCCTTGAATAATCTTTTAGTGGTCCTGCAAGTTTTGAAAGCTGTTTTAGAAACTTCAGCAATGCCATGTTAGAAATCTCAAGATGAAGCTTCAGTTAATAGGATGCTTACAAGTGATCCTACAGCCTTTTACTTTTCCCCATTCTAAGGAGTGCCTTCATTTAGAAAATACTGAAGAGGGTAAGTGACCTTCCAATATCCCACAGTATTCAATATTGGTCCCAGGGTGTTTAGGATTCCCATGAGGCTGCTTCTTTACTGAAACACTAAAAACCAGAACCTATTTGGAGTGTGGCCTTGGCTAAGGATGATTTGCAAAGAGAGTATAACTCCTTTATAATTGAAAGTGTTTCTGCTTGGCTTGTATTTGGCTCTCTTTGGTATTGTAAGAGAGAGAGATGAGATCTGGAAAAACTGGACTTAGTGATCTAGCTAAAGTCCAGCCTCCATTCACTCAAGTTTCCATTACACTTCCCTTTTTTGTGTTTAGGAACCAGATTTCAGAAAGGTGCTTTATTTACACTTAGTACTGGGCCCATAGTCAGCCTGGTCTTTTCTTAGAATCCATCCCAAGGCACAGGCATTGTGCAGACCAGAGATACGTAAGGACAACAGTCTGAGACTCAGCTGCAGATCTTGAGTTCCTTGAGTCAAGAGCTTTTTTAGATGGGCAGCATCCTTGGCTGCACACGGTCTGTTGATCTCTGTTGATTGCAGAGAATTCTGTTCATGCAACCGAAATTGCCAAAATTGTTTTGCGTTTTTGCAAAAAGTTGTTGGCATGGTTTTGGAATGGGCGTGCAAGCACTTTTCCAGACAATTCATGAGCACGGGTGTTACTGCATAACAAAGAGCAGTGCCAACAGGCAGACCCGACACAGCCAAGCATTTTGGAGGCTAAAGGAATTTAATAGCATTTTGTGACAGTTGACCTTTTTTTTGCCACAGTACTGACAAGAGTAGGATCAAATAGGATATATTGGGAAGTTATTCAGGAGATACTAGGGACATAGGCTTTAAGGAAAAATTGAGGAGTTTAGAGCTTCTACAGCGAAAGTAATAGTTTAAATAATTTCACTATTTTAAGCCTACTTTATTTATCATTTTCTTCTTCCTTTGTTAGCATTCTTCTTAGCCAGTTTTCATAATATGTGTCTCATGAGACACACACAGCCTTCCCTCTTGGGCACAAACACTGACAACGTGAGCCACGTGATGGCCACCTTAGGGTTAGATGCTGGTAAACATGCCTCATGCAGCTCAACAATTGAAATCCAGGCAGAATATTTGGGAGTATGTGGTGGGCTAACCCTGANCGCAGGAAGACAGGGAGTGGGTGTTGCAGGCAGTTCATCACACATTTGTATGGGCTGCAGGGGGATACTTGCTCCACTGTGGACCTCTGTGGGCTGCAGGGCCANTGGGTGCCAGGTGCTCACCAAAACTGCTCAGTTACTCCCCTACTGAGCTGGGCAGGGGAGAGAAATTTAAAAAAAAGGCTTGTGGGTTGAGCTAAGGGCAGAGAGAGTTCCCAATTACCATAGTGGGCAAAAAAGACTACTTGGGTGAATTAGTTCCTTTTACTGGCTATTAAATCCATGTATGATAATGAGAAACAGAACCAAATCTTACAACAGCTTCTCCCCACCCCTCCCTTCTTCTTGGGTTTAATTTCCCTCCTGAATTCTCTCATTACCCCCCCCC
>VXAC01005135.1:765747-789000 GCA_013399225.1 Rhipidura dahli | reverse complement strand
AGCGCAGGAAGACAGGGAGTGGGTGTTGCAGGCAGTTCATCACACATTTGTATGGGCTGCAGGGGGATACTTGCTCCACTGTGGACCTCTGTGGGCTGCAGGGCCACCTCACCATGGTCTTCATCACGGGCTGCAGGGGAATCTCTGCTCTGGCTACTGGAGCACTTTTTCCCCCTCCTTCTCCACTGACCTTGGTCTCTGCAGGGCTGTTTCTCTCACATATTTTCACTCCTCTCTCCAGCTGCAGTTGCTGTGTTTGTTTCTTCTTCTTAACTCTGTTTTTCCCGAGGCACTATCAGATGGCCTTGGCCTTGGCCAGCAGCGGGTCCGTCCTGGAGCCCGCTGGCATTGGCTCTGCTGAACATGCAAAAGCTTCTGGCAGCTTCTCACAGTTACCACCTGTGTAACACCCCCCAAAACCTTGCCACACAGACCCAGTACAGAGATAAGATACTGATATCTCAGGAGAAGTGTTCAGTGCTTCTTGGAGTTTATGGTGTTTTCCTGGGAAAGCAAAAAGAATATATCTATGGTCACCCCTTGCAGTTTTCCTTACTCTCTGTGTTTGGATTAAGAGTGTCTTGTCCTGTCACATGCTTAGTTTTGTGTGCACAGTGAAGTCCTCTGTGGACTGGGCATGCAACATCAAGAAATGGCCTTTTCTCAGAAGCTCCCAGTAATTGAGAAAAGCACAGCACTTAAAAAGTGCTGTATTTGATGGTTCTGGAAGTTTTTCCTCTGTTTCTTTCAAAGATACCAAAGTTGCTGACTTTCCAGGCACACTGCAAAAGGCATTTATGCAAGAGGGTTTTCAGAGGAGGCAGACACATGCATTCCAGCTGACAGTGGAGGTAGATAGCTGGCTAAACTGCTGAGGCTTAACTTGACAGTATTTTTGCATAATTTGTTATGGCAGTTCCATAGGGCCTTGGGAATCGATCTTTATCATTTTAGATTTAAATAAATAAATGATGGATTGTGGGACAAACTGGCACTCCATTCCAGGAGATGAACCTGTGACACATCAAAGGCAGGCTCCCAGTGCCACAATCAACTGCAATTTTACAACTATGCTAAGCTATGCAATTATCTTAAACAACAATGATCCTGTTGGATTTGCAGGGGGAAATTTAGCATCAATCTCCTTACACAAAACAAGTAAACAAAATCAGCACTGCATTTTCATATTAACACAGCACAGCGCCAGAATGAATTATCATCTATGTTCAGAAGCACTGCTGCTGTGCTGGTTGCCCCACAGATAAATTAAAATTTATAACTTTGTCTGAGAAGCTTATGACTACAGAACACAGCAACGACCTGTAGAGATTGTGACCAATAAGGTAACTGGGAAGAAACAGTGATTGTCCAAAGCAGTGCTGGTTAAGTCAGCATTTGACCCTGCTGGGGTATGCAGCCCCGCTGCTTTAATTCATTGTTGGCTCCATTTGTCTGTCCATTCCCTCACCTCTAGGGAAAAAGGACTGCAAGAATTAACCCTAAGACAGATAAAGGATGATTATGGCAGAAAAGTATCCCCAGGGCTAGAAGACAGGAGACACCACTACCAAAGAGATTTGGGTAGCTGAAGTACTGTGAGGGAAAAAAACAACCCAGGGTGCAACATTCCTTTTAAACCAATGGGGAGAGACAGCAGGCAGCAACGAAACAGAGATTAACTATGGCAAGTCAGCAAGAAAGCAAGCAAGCAAATAAATAAATAAATAACCATTACATATCACTTAACAGCGTGATCATTGTCAGAGAGAACAGAACTTCTCTGGAGTTTCCTTCTCTGTCAGCTGGGCTGGAATCCAGCAGGAGAACAAACTCAGAGGCAGCTTTCATTTAAAAGACAATTTGCTTATTAGCCAGGCAGAAAATCCCATTAAAAAGAGAGGAATTTCCATTATTGTCCTGCAGTATTCATTTTCAAATATTCTGCCAAAAACTTTGGGTATTTTGCATAAGATGAAACCATTATTCTGAATGGGACCTTGAGTGGGAGGTGGGGCATGAGCTGACTTTCCCAGGAGAGAAGTCCCAGGAGGCAGTTTGACTTGAGAGACTTAAGAGTCCTTCTCTGCCAGATATATATACATATATTTCTAATCTGGATTAAACTGTTTGATGGGAATGTTTGCTTCCTGGCAGGGAGTCAGTGTGTGCAATGTTGAATTTGACTCATGTCATTCCTTTTCTGCTCATTTGGTAATACTGCTTTGATGAAAATAAGGTGCTGACTCCTGGTATGTTAGTACTGCTGAACAAATGTGGGGCAGGGGGTGGGGCTCAGCACTGGTCCCCAGCTCTTCTCTGCTGAATTTTTAGTTTGCTCAAGGGCTGACCACTCCAATGAATGTTTTCCAAGAGAGAGCCCAGGAGGGCTTCTGGGGAGGGTCTTTACTCAGCAGCTCCTGCCAGAAGGCACCATGAGTGAACCTGACCCTCCATCACTGGTGTGTGCTCGTGCCACACCCTGGTGTGAATAAAACATCCACATACAGGTTCTTGAAGTTCAGAGTTGCAGAGCAAACCCTAGATTATTTCATAAAAAGAAAACAA
Organism: Rhipidura dahli; assembly: GCA_013399225.1. NCBI lineage: Eukaryota > Metazoa > Chordata > Aves > Passeriformes > Rhipiduridae > Rhipidura > Rhipidura dahli. Next base: position 786,435 of record VXAC01005135.1, on the reverse strand, counting down.
GGTAGAGTTCCCCAGCCCTCTAAATCACAATTCTGTTGCTGAAGGGGCACCAACAGAGAACATCCAGAGAGAGGATGGGTGGGAATGCTACAGGAGGAGCATGTCCTGGGCTGTGTGAATGTGAGACAGTCCATGTCACTCAGGGATAGGAACCACACCCTCTGTTTTGTTAGTCTTAATAGAATGGACATAGTCTTTGCCATCCATCCTTTCAGCCTGAGATACTGGAGTTCAGACCCTCCTCCAGCTGCCCAGGGAAAAGAGCAAACATTTTTTCCCATGGAGAGCATGAGGCAGGTGTAAATCAGGGCTGTGGCCAGAAGCTGCACATCTCAGCTCAGCACCAACTCGCAGGTGGGTTTTGCAAGAAAAACAGCTAACAGATCTAATTAGACCCTTGCCTTCACACGGTGGTGGATGAGAGATCTCCTCTGGAAACTCTCCCACAGAGAAGCTTTCTGCATTGTGACCTGCAACACTCACCCAAGCTGAAGGAGGGTCAGTTTTGCAACGTTAATGGATCAAAGCTTTTTCCCCTTTAGCACCATGCATGCTGCTACAGCACAGCAAAGCCCCTAAAAATGCATACCTATGTAAGCTTTTAGCATCTCCCGTTAAAATCTGTCCCTTCCTTTGCCCCAGGCATGTTGTCACTTACTGCATCTCAGCTGCAGGGTGGAAAACTCTAGCCAAAGGGAATCTTCTATAAATTGCTGAATTAAATCATAAAGCACTCATATGACCATTTCACAAGATATTTTAACTAGAACAAACCCAGCAAGAATAGTCATGTGGAGATGATGAGGCCTTAACTCTGCAGTGCCATGACCTTTTACTGACAGGGAAGTGCCCAGAAGGATTTTCTTGGGAATTGATTTTCCTCTTTATTGCTGCTAATAAGAGAGGTTGATAATAAAGATTAATCTAGGTATCTCTAAATAAAGATGGCATACCTCTGCTGTGGTTCACTTGCAGGAAAATGAGTCCAAATCCCTCTCTAGATCTAAGGACTAAAAGAGAAGTACAATGTGCAAAATAATTGTTATAATCCATCATTTTCACTGAAACAAAGCAGAACAACAAACAATTATGATAGTAGACTGAATGGCAATATGCCAAGGTGTGTATCAGCTGAGTCCTCTTACTTGTCTGTTGGCAAAATAAAGAGGATTAGGGGAATGACTCATCTGTTGATTGGAAAATCTACTTTAAAGTTGCAAAGAAATTCAAACAACAACATTTAATTAGTGATAACTCGCTGAGCTAAAAGCTTCTGTTCACTTACAGCTGCACTCCGCAGCTTGTAAACTGTGGATGCTCTGGAGCAGCAGAACCAACCCAACTTTGATGTCAATCCCTCATCACGAGGTTGTATCTTCTTGTGTTTGCTATGGTCCTAGTGAGTGGGGTCATATTAGCAGCAACAAAGTGATGCATTTGCATAGGGGAAAATGCTGGTTTTGCTGTAGCTGTCAGTGACAATTTTATTCCTGGTTTCAGTGTAGTCAGTGTTTTAACCTCTCCTACAAGTTTTATCTCCTCCTATATAAAGTCTGGATTCCTCCTACACCAAGCTTAGATTCATAATGCAACTGGAGTTGTGAGTTTAAAACTATTTGTGGCCACCAAAGAGATGCCTGAGCTGTTGTAAAAGAGAAAAAACCACGCTGTTCAAGCTCAGACTTCAACCCCCCCTCACACCCTGTTATCGGAGCAGCCAGCAGCTCCCTGCCCTGCAGGCGCTGGTGGGAGTTCCAAACGGTGCCGCAGTTCTGGGCAAAGCCACCAGTGCTGGGGAGGTGCTGGCAAACTGCCCATGCATCATCTTATCTCAAGCCTGGGCTCATTCAGCCCAAGCTGCTGCTTTGTCTTCATCTCACAAAACCTCGATGTCACCAGACACACAGCAAAACTGAAGCTTCACTCTGCCCAGCAGCCTGGTGAGGATCTAGGTAACAGGTTTGTGTAAGTGCTGTGTGGCTGTGCCTCCACTATGCATAACTGCACTCTGTTGGTGTTTGGCAAGTGCCATCTGGTTTTCATTTTCTTTCACAGTGTAATTCATCACCTCCACCCCCACAGATTCACATTGCAACTGCCTTTCTGCTTTCAAGACAATTTCAGCTACACTGAATGTGTTTTGATTTACTTTAGCTAAAACCCAGCAGACACTACCATCAAATCATTCTCCTTTAAGTTAAAAGTTATTTGATTTGCAAATTTTAGCGAAATAGGACTACTCATAAAATCTTAGTTGATAAGGTAATAAGATGCTCAGAAGACGAAAGGAACAACCATATCCTAACTCTGCTCACCATCATACAGGAAAATACGTTGGAGAAGCATCTTAAGCACATTAAAACCCATCAAGATATGCAGGCAGTAAGAATAATAGTGAACAATTAGAAGAAGTGTAGAGATGAAAACACCTATTGTAGCTCAGTACAGGAAATCGTTTAATAGTCCTTGTGACTCAGATTACTATTTCTTTTAGAAAGACTGGAAGCATCTTTCATTAAAAACTGATTTTTGAATCTTACACTGTGAGAGGGGAGACTGACTTGTTCTATTTGCGGATCTGTGTACAGGCAAGGTCAGCTAAATAAAATTAAAAGCTGAAAAGGAGTAAAAGACAGAGCTGATTACAGAAGTAACAAAAACAAGTAACTGACAAACCAAGAAGAATGTTTTTGTTGTGGCTTCTTGAGGCTTCTGGTGAACAGTTTTCTCTCCTCCACTTGAATACATACACTGTAAACACCACTGGACATAGCTGTAAGGAAAACTGTAAAGAGAGAATAAGAACCAAAGCAGCAGCCCACCTCTGGTGACATGGATTATTTTCTTTCTCAGTAACACTGAAAGCCCACTTTGCACTGTAATTTTACGTTCTCCTCAGCTATGTCTTAGGGGTCACTTTACACAGCAGTTATTTTCACTGAGTGGCATTGTGTGTCGAGGTATTGTGAATTGCAAACGGGTTTATCAGGTTAAAGGGACATTGTCAGAAAACAATACTGTACATACACATATGCACATTTAATACCTTATAAAATCTATTAACTCAAGCAGGCAAAAGCCTAGGAAGTGTCAGAGTTAATGCCATCTGTGCAACTCTAAATCTGCCCTTTCCCCACCTGCATCACGGCTACAATCTTTTATGACATGATCACCAATTTATTTTCTCCCCAGGGGCTCCTGTCTCATTCAGTGTCCTCTGCTGGGTGGTCCTCCTTCAGCTTCGTGTTCCTTGGAGATCTCCAGGCTCACTGCACAGCCAAACATCCACATATTTTCCACAGGAATAACAAGTGGAAATTATCTCATGCAGAGGACATGACCTTTGCTGAATTTAAAGCCATATTTAGTAGGAAGGCATTAGAGCTTTTGCCTGTTTTAAAATTCTTCTAAATAAGTGGAAAACAATATACTTTCTTTGGAGTCACTGATTTAAGCAGAAGATAAAGCAAATCCATTGCATGGATGACTTCAGCCTGGATAGTTTAACTTCAGAGGTGAAAAGTAAACAAATGCAATGTCTAATAAAGGTGAATGTTGGAAGGTTCTGACTGGGTGGCATGACTGGCTGTATAGATCACTCAGTTTGTATTTTGATAAACCCACTGCAGTCCTGGATTGAGAGCTTTGTTGAAGAAGAGGAACAGGACAGCAGAGGCTGGGGTCTAGGTCTGGGCTCCAAGTAAAACAGCTGCAAAAAAAAAAAAAGGGAGAAGTGTCCAGGGCTGGCTCTGTTCTCTCATCCCTTTTATCCCCTCTGGGTGGTCTGTGGGTGAGGGTGTTGCTGTAAAGCAAAAGCCATCCTTGTTGGGCACCTGGAGACCTCTCCAGGATGGAGGAGGAGTGGTCAGCTTCCTTTTTGGTTTCATTCTCTTGCTTTGCGGAGCAAGCAAGACAGCAAAAAATAAGCAACCAACATGAGGCTCCAGGTTTGCTTTCACCCACTTAAAAATCTAAGGCCAGGCAATTAAACCAACTGCAGCAGCTAAAACAGTCTTATCCCAAAACAGGAATGAAGCAACCCAATCCCATTTGTCCTACCGTTTCTGGGTTGCCAATATTGCTTCAATTTTATCATTCATCCCTCCCCCACTGCATCTGATTATCTGTATAAAAAGCTAACAAATTCTCTGCTGAATTTAAATAAAAAAAGTAGCACTATTTGCATTTTGAACACCCAGCTGTGCAGGATCCATCCTGTTTAATTATTGCATTTCAGAGGATGTACCCAGTTTTGTCACTCACCCTCACCGAGGAGGCACAGGCTAGAGAGGGATGACCAGGGGAATAACCAGTTACTCGGCTTGCTGGGGTTTCTTTAAATGTTACCAATTGCCACTCCTGATTTGCAGCCTAATTTACACTTCAGATTCGGGACTGCCATCCCATGGTACTAGCTCTTTAAATGTGTGCACCAGGAACCACATTCAATTTAGGTTTGCACAATTCTTTGCTGAACAAAAAGGATAAATTTCCAGCCTGTGTCATGGACTTGTATGTCCATTAGATGCCACTCTGTTCCACTTCATTTTTGAATGTTTTTTTTATTTGGATTCACCTCTAACCACATTTCAGTGAAAAAGAAATTCTTCCTAGGGCTAACAGGTATGTTTATAATAAAACTGTTTAGAAGGTGCTCATAATTTCCTCTCTATTAATTTTCCCACTGTTTCATTATCTGCATTGTGCTTATGTCAAGCTTTCTTGGCAATGTGCAGGCTTTTATCTCATGTATTGTGTAGAGCCAAGTGCTGTTTTTTTTCTTTTGAAATTACATAGGGTTTGAGATTTTTAAATCAAGATGGAAGTGCTTCTTCTCTGATAAAGATTTTGGGTCAAACAGCTATTATTCCTTTATTTGCCCAGCTAAAATTTCTCTCAAGCAGTAGAGTGAGAAGTAAGGATGTCATAAAATCCATTAAAACTCATACACTGTAATTATTGTAGTGAGTTAGACTGGTGCAATAGCATTCCTTGGGACACCTGAGCTGATATAATGGATCCCTCAGACCAAACCAGACCTTCTTTTGAAAGCACGGAGGCTTCAGATTGTCTTACTGAATTATATATTGCTTTTCTTTAACACCAGCCCATTTCCTTGGGGAAGGCCTCCAGGGCACAGGCTGTCTCTGTACAGAGCAAACACAGCAGGGAACTACTGCCGATGCTGGGTGGCTTAGGCAGTTTCATTATAGAAGCATTTGCTACTATTCTCCTCTCCCAGCATGCCTTGGACCCAGACAAGATCAATAAAAATTAAATTAAAATAACATACATATGTATGAATGTTAGATTACAGATACATACTGCATCTGCTGCACACCTCTCCTGATATATTATCTGTAGACCTGAGTGTGTGTGTGTGTGTTTGTGTTTAGGATACATACAATATGCAATCCATACAATCTGAAATTTGCTACATCATCTTGAGCAAGTTGAAATTTTCCCGGGAAGGTGATATCCTTTATTATACCTAGTGAGAAAGTTGATTTTAAAAAAAAAAAAAAGTTACATAAGGCCTTGCATACCTAAATGCTTGTCCCCTGCTTTAAACTGCCTCAGTTGGGCTAACAGATAGTATTTCACTTGCAAAAGTTGTGCCTGCAGATCATGATAGGTTTTACAGAAGGACCCTCTGTCTCTGTGTGGAACAGGAAGGGCATGGGGAGAACCAGTGTGACACACCAGGCCTTGCATGATGGACTGCTCTGCAGAGGTGCACGGCTTTCACAGCACCTGGCAACCTTCCTAGGGCTGCCTGGTGGCCTGCTCTGCTTTAGAGGTGGCCTCTCCTAGACTGCCAGCAAATCTGCCTTTTTAGATAAGCTCTGTCTTTCTTTGTAATGCTTGGTTTAAAAAAAAAGAGACTTTTTTAACATAAGCCCCTCGGGTGCTGTCAGGGCTTCCTGATGTGCAATCTGTCCTCCGCTCCTGTGCACTGCTGGGGAGCTGTGTGCAAGGAAGAAGACTTGTGCACTACCAAAGCCTGTGTGAGGATGGAGAAACTGTGATAGAAAGCACAGGCCAGAGAGAAGGTAAGTACGTCGTGGGAGCCGTCTGTGGCAGCCCTTGGCTGCTGGGTGAGCTCTGCAGGCAGATCACACGGGTCAGCTGGGGAAACACCATCAGACATCACTATAAGGAAAATAGCAACTTGATTCTATTAGTATCAACAGTTTCATTCATAAAAGATGTTTGAAAAATACTGGTTTTTGCCTGTATTTCCTCCTGACTCAACTGTCTATGAGAAAGAAGGACATTTATGACAAGGAGATTGGGCAGAATGAAAATCAGGAGCTGCATGCTGCCCCATGCATCCCTGTTAGAACACTGGCAAACATTTTCAAATCATTTGAAAGGTACCACCTTCAAAGTCATCCCAAATATCTTTACCTCCTCCAGCTCATTATCTGTCTTACAGATGACTCAAACTTACTTTCTTTCTGTTTTCATCTGTTAGCATCATCCATCACAAAGCCCTGTTAAGGCAACAGCTTGGAGGCACATCATGGCAATCCTTACTTATAGTAAAATCTCCTGCTCTTATAACAATTTTCTGGTTTTCATTACTAAAAGCTCTGAAATTAAACTGGGCATTAGGTAAGATGGGGCAAGCCTTATTACAGAGCTAGTGTGGATTCTGCTAGATACAATCACGCCCCTCTCCTCCTCTCTGCTAAGCAGAATCCCTCCCCTCTCCTCCCCTCTGACCTCCAGGGCTCCTCCTTAATTGATTAAAGGCATATTTCCACTATAAGACTTATACACATGTTGAAGCTCATGCCTCTAATATGATTCCTTTCTCTTTTACAGCATCCCTGTAGTGATAATTATGGGTGTTTGCCTGTAGACCACTCACCCACTGCCATGAACACTGAAGTGGGAGGCCCCACTTAGGAGCCAAGAGTCATCTTCTGCCTGCTTGTTCCAGCTACACCAGTGCACATGAGATAAACCAGCACAACCATCAGCATTGTGTCTTGGCTGGAAATCATTAAAACCCTTAAAGAGCACCTTCACTTGAATTCAAACTTGTTTCAAGGGCTCCAGTCTTTGAACAAAAATTTGCTTGTGCTACCTTGTGTTTTGTGTCAGATCATGGGTAATGATGTGCTTCCAAAAAAATTAATGTTTTTTTTCTATTTTAGTACCTGATGCAGAGAGTATAGTGCTTTTAATCTTCAGGACAGTGGACAGGTGGCACAGGCAGCCCGAGCATGACCCTTGGGAGGAACATCAAAGGTGATCAGACTGGAATGAGGGCAACTGTGATCTCTTTGCTGAAACTTTTGATTTTCAGTAAGACAAATGAACTGACTTTGTGACTGTATGGCCTATTCATAAAGTACCTTCACCACTAGAAGCTTAGGTATTTGCAAACTCTCACCTTCCTTTCAAGGTAAGAGTACCTGTCTAGGTACCTACCTCTTCTGCATGACAGGCACCACTTGTCTCTGCCCACCATTGAGGGGTGCATGCCAGCAGTCCATACATCCTCACCAAGTTCTGAAGCCAAGCCAGTTTACAGCAGCAGCTCTAGGGAAAAGCCATGGGCACACAGGGGCCCCACACAGCAGCTGCATACAGCCGAGGATTTTTAACAGATATCTCTACCCCTGCTCTACTATTTCTAGTTCTGCTTTAGCCTGCCTGAGATTAGAAGGGGGAAGAAGAGGCAGATTTGCCTGTACTATTCCAACTGAGCATGCACTAGGAATTCACATAACTGCATTGCAAAGCTTTCTGTTTGATCAGCTGGTACTTTCCTATAATCACCCATTATTCTCTTTGTTTCCTGACTGCTGCTGAGTCTGGAAGCTGATATTTTCATAGAATCATCTTTTATGAGCTGGAATAATTTCCTGAATGGCAGTATATATTAAAGCTATCACAATGTATAAAATTTGACTTCTTTTTACTAATTGTACCTGATTTTATATTTATCAGTGTTATATTTATTTTGCTATTTTATTGCCCAATCATTCAATCTCATTATATCCTTCTGCAACACCTTGCAACTTTTGTCTTTACTCTCAAACCTGAGTAGCTTAGTATTGTCAGTAAATTCTGTCCTTGACTTCCCAAATTAATTTCCAGAACATTTATCAATACATGGACCAGCACAGAACTAGTTTTTTAACTTCATTTGTAATATTTTAATTAGTCTTCCATAATTATCCTTTCCTTTTCATTTCACACAATTGGACACTTGGCATGAGATGTTGCTAAAAGCCCTTTTAAGATTTAAGCAAACTTTATTAGCCACGTCATCCTGACATACATGCTCAGAGATTCTTCCAAAGACCTGTAATATATTTCATGGTTGTGTATCCAATACATCTACTCTTTCATTATGGTTTATGTCAGTTGGCAAGGTACAGTCATCAATTCTTTTGAACCTCTATAGAAATCTCATACACAGGTGTGTGTGTGTGTGTGGGGGGGTATTTTGTTTGTTTGTAGTGGATTTTTTTCTTTCCTTGAACCATATTTGCCTTTTTTTTTTCTCTCCTCTGATACTAATGCAGTTCTAAGCATAAGTTAGTATTTCAGAAATGTCATCAAAATACTTAATGACCTTAATGAATTGACCACCTGCTAGTAACTTATCAGAGTGTTTCAATAAGCCATTTACTGACGCTTAAATTCAGCCAGATCTTCTGATTAAGACCCTGTCAGAAATTGTTAACAGCATGAAAAGTTTGCTAAGCATGTCAACAGCAAACACAGATAAAAAAACTCTGTATCCATTCTGGTCTATTGTTCCACATTTACACCTTGACCATGCAGTCACCCAAATCCTTTGACAACTGTCAGAGACAGTCCTATACTGAGAGCTAGTAGCAGGAATAAATTCAGCCTCATCAAGTCATGAAGAGAGAGTATTACTCCCATACAGCACACAGTTAGGTTTAGTGCTGGCAATTCTAATATCCAGACTTCCTGAGACACAGTAAACATTTTTCTGGACTTGTTTGTTTTCATTAAAAAGTGCTATGAAACATATTGAAATTAAAGTATTATCAGTTTTTCATTGCAAGTTGAGTTTTCCAATCTACACAGTTTAGATAAGGAGCAGAGCCAGAGATGAGTCAGTCATCATCTGTAAATGACTCCATGGGTGATAAGAAAAAAAATTTGCCATATTAAATCTCTAAGATACCTGAAAACAGAACACAGGATGCTGAAGACAAATTAATCCAGAATAAAGCCTCCCCTTCAAAATGATGTTTATTGACTACTAGGAAGAATTTAAATATACAGACTTTAGTTATTCAAGAGATTTCTCAAGTCTTAATTTGCTTATAAGAGATTCCACCATAGCTGAGACTGAATTACCAGGCTTTTTCCTGCTGTAACTGGGCAAATATTTTTCACCTCTGTTTTGCAGATCCAGTTACACAATTCCATGTGGTTTCCTCGGACTCCTAACATGTGATACTATGATAAAGTATTTCTATCCCCTATCTCATTTGTATCAATGTTACTTTGGCTTTAATACAGTAACAAATCATCCTGTGTGCATGAATTAATAGGCTCCTACTTTAAAATCTCATATAAACAACATGACTTTGATGTTTTATGAACACTGAAAGACCCAAATATATTGAATTATTTACCTGAAGAAAAGTCTGTGTTCTAACCTTTTTATGGCAACTGCTGGAAAACACAATTTTTGCAGATGCAGTCTCCCAAAGGAGTAGAATAAAATAGTAATACAAAACCAGAGCAAAGTTTTTTTAAACATAGGCTGAGAAAGGAGGGGTAGAATAAAATTGGTGAATGAGATTAAGTAAGCTTAGCTCTAATCTCACTCAGGGTCACCTCTGTAGGGAAATATACTGGCATTGCTCTCATGGTATAATTATGCTGCTACAGTTATACTATTATAAATTATTATGTTTCCAGAGCAACAGATCAGTAGTAATTCCCCTGAAACTGAGGATGCAAGGACTGCAAGAATCAATTCACGATATCCAGTTGTCTCTGGACACTGAATTACTGATTTTTTTTTCCCAGGAAAACCATGGAAATAAAAGATGGACATAAATCCAGTAATAATAAGCCAAAATTACTATGATTCTGTGATCAGCTTATGCTTAAAGCAGTCTATTTTGAAAAAAAGAAAGGAAGTCTGGAGCAATTCATTATCTTTGTTGACTTAATGAAAACGTTTAGGAAGCACCAGCTGCTAGGTCAGTCTGTCTGTCTTCACACTGAGTGCTGCAAGCATCGGCAGGGGTTTGGTGCCCTCTTACGTTGGATACAGGCAGCTTGAGCGATTGCAAACACTGCTGCAGGATAGATGGCTTGAGAAGGCTTCTCAGGGTACAAATTGTTAAGAAAGTAAGTGCCAGCTAAGATAACTGACTACTTAATGCTTCAAGAAACGTTACTAACCACTGTAAGGCAGCGAACTCACAGAGGCAGTGAACTTCAAGCAACGAACAGAGCTGCAGATGTACTCTGGTACCTTTCCCTTCAGGTTTTATTGAGGTGGTCTGCCTCACTAAACTGATCTTGCATAGCACAAACCTGAGTCAGGCTTATTTTGGTTGGGCCAAATATTGTTAATAAATTTCTGATGATAATGAAAGCACAAACACACACACACACACAAAAAGACTGTTGAGCATAACAAAAAAATCATGAATAGTGAGGCACTAGCACAAGTTCCCCAATGAAGTTGTGGATGACCCATCTCTCAAAGTGCTCAAGGTGTGGTTGGATGATCTGACAAACCTGATGCAGTGGAAAGTTCCTTGCCCATGGCAGGGGGGTTGGAACCAGATGATCTTAAAGGTCTTTTCCAACCCAAATCAATCTATGATTCTGTGAAGAGAGAGGACTGTGTGATCTGGTCTTACATCCTGGGAACATCATCCAGTTAACAATCTAGGTACTTACTCAAAGAGAAGTATCAATGATAATAGGAAAAAAAAAGGCCTGCAGAATTGAAGGCATCAAAATAGAGGGTAATTTTATTTCCATTACTTGAATACTCCAGTGATTACTGCTCACACTTAAAAGCTAGCACGTACTAAAATTAGACTTAGCAATCACCTTAGATTTCTCTGTTGTCTAGTTAACCCTGCAGTATGTTACTTCTTTTCTTGTGCAGGTATTTCTAAGCCATAGAAATAGCCCTTCTTGGCCTTCTAAAAACTAGAGAGATTGCTCAGTAAATCTTTTCTGAAAGGAAAACCCAATTTGGTATAAGAAGGGTTTTGTAAGTTTCTTTTTCATTTCCCTATTAGCATCATAAGGGTATACAGTTTAAATTTTTTTTTTAAACTTGGCACTTATGTAACTTATCATTTACTAATTACTCAGAGGGAAACATATAAGAGATTTTTAAGTATCTGTGTTGATACATAAATTAGAATGCAAAAGAGAGTGGCCACAGAAACAGTGATGCATAAAGATAACATGGAATTTTAGACTACTTTTCAATGTAATTTAAATTATCAGAAATTAATAAATGTCTTATTTAAGTGCTGAGGGCCCTGTATTTAGAAAAGTAATTCATTACAGTGGAATGTACTTATATGAGTACAGAAATAAAGCACCCAAGACTTTAATAATGGGAAATTCTCAATTTATTTTAAGAAATTCTCCTACTATGCATTTTTTCAGACATTGGTTTCAAGGTGATACATAAGAAAACATTCAGAGAAATAGCAAGTTAGTGCACAAAATCATTTTCTCTGTCTGGTCATAAATACAGAGATAAAACAGAGTCTAAGAATCTCATAATTATTAATAATAAGCATCCCTTCTCCCTTGTTATCACAGATACCCAAATGCCTAGTGGCAAGGCACATTGTGGCACCTTGGCCTATTTCAGTAAAGCCAGATAAAACTGGATGGATGCCCTCAATTTCTTGGGGCTACACAAGCTCATGAAAAAGAGTTGAGAGCAGATCCATGCAGCAAACAGAAACTTGTAAAATAAGTTATTTGTCAAATCCAAAAGTGCACTATATTGCTTTACTGAACACAAGAACATGTTCCCAGAGAGCTTGTAGTTATACTTTCAAATGGATGTGACAAAGGCAAAATAAATAAGGAGAGAATGTAGTGAAGAAAGATGGGTATGCCTGGACCCCCTACACCATCAAGATATGCCCAAATATCATAATATTACAGTCAAATTTTGTAACATAAATCCACCTTGTGTAGACAAGAAATAGCTAAATTGCACACAGAGCAGAGATCCCTGAGCTAGACAAAAACTAGTTAGAAAAGCCAGACAACACACTGTGTGGACATATCCACATGGTCTCGAGGAAGCACTGCTACTTTTTCAGCAAATAAATATTGCTTACTTGCTCCCATTCAACACCACACAAGTGATAGACCTATTTGCTAGTGTGTAACCTTGAAGTTCTGCTTCTAAGGCTTGAGTGAGGACAGCTCCAGGTGGGATCTGGTTTTATTGTTGTGGATGTAGCCAACAACAAAGCATTCACATTTAGTGCATTAATCTCATATAGTAATGAAATCAGGCAGTCAGGCTCCACAGCTGAGTTACTTTCCAGAGAAAGAATGAATCTGACTTTTCTGGACAGATTTTCCATCTACTGACTCACAAATTGGGATCATAGGTTGAAACCTACCAAATGAAGTAGCATTTGCTTTTTGATAACATTCACATTCACATGGGTATTTCCCATCAGTACAATTCCATTTCCCATACTCCCTTTCAAATAAAGTAGAAAAAAATTGCCTCTCTTAGCTGGTAATTAGCATTAAAATAATCCACACAGCAGAATAAATGTGTGGAAACAGCAAAAATCATCTCAAATGTTTTTAAGAGCTAGAAAATATGGAATGTGGATCCACAGTTTTATCATGGTAATCAGTTATCCACTGTCTCATTTCTGCTATGCCATCTCCCCCATCCCATTTTCCCGTACTTGGCTCCCCCTCTATGCTATAAAGTGAATTTAAAATTTTGTAGCAACATGTAAAGAAAAAAGAACCATTCTGTTCTGGGAATGGAGAGGCAGGATTTTTCAGGACTGAGCTTAAAGACATCTGCCATAATATAGTGTAAGAAACTTAACTCTAGTGGAGTTGATGAAGTCTGAGTTCTGGAAATAAATTAAAACAGATGCTTTGCTGTTAACTGACAGAGCTTCAATTAAGCCAGAAGAAAATCATATGTCTCCCAGTCCCTACTGCTGATTAAGACTTTCCTACCAAATTGCAATTTGTTTTTCCTGAGGAACTTACATGATTTGAACCTCAATATGTTCCACTGTGAAATTTTATGGAACAGAAAACTCACGCTGATATAAATCAAATAAGGTTAAGAACAGATTTAGTTAAGAATCAGTACTTGGCTGCTGTGCACATACTTTTAATTTAGTTTGAAGTGTCTAATATCAATTTAGCTCAAGCTTATTACAGACTTTATGGCTTTAGCTAGAGCTGAAAACAGATTTCAATACTTATATCATTAACCACCTAAGGCAAATGCCAGTATCAGTACTGACACCAATATCCAGCAGCATCTAATTTAACATTGTGACACATCCTTATATTCTGTGTTGAACAGTAAAAAAAACAAAGTGAAGAAACATTGAAATGAAGTGCTCTTCTTCCAGGCAACAATTTATAAAATTTCTTTCAGACATTTCTGACCATTTAACAACACACACAGTCTATGTAGAGGAGCCCCAAGTTGACTCCATTCATTTAAGATCAACAGTTGTGTTTGTAAAGTTCTATATAATAAAATGAAAATGCTTATCATTTTACAATTGCACCAAAAGTAAAAGCCACGATATCATTACTTAAACAAGTAACAGCTCAAGACCAAGTATTTCTCCAGAGCTCCAGAACAGCTAGGACAGAGTCTTAGCTCCAGAGTTCTGGGGGCACTTGTGCAGTTCTGTGCTTGTCTATGGAAATACAAACTATAAAGAACTCATGGAAATGTGGTCACAGGTTTTTTATGTCACACAGCTTGTGCCACGGCATTTGTGGGAAACCATCAGCTTAAGGGTACATATTTTTGTACTTGCTGGGCTCCAATCTCTGCAACATACACTGCTCCAGTCCTCATGTCTACATCCACGAGGTGTGGTTTGGTTTCATCAGCCAGCTGAACACTGTGGACCATGACACAGTCCCCAATGGAGCCAACTGGAGGTGCTGCCAAAATTGCCAACCGGTTGATGTTCAGCTGAGCTACAATCAGGTATTTGTAATCAGCAGAAAATCTGTGAAAGACAAACATATTTTTGAACTATGAACTCCATATGACATCTCATTTTAACACAAACAAAATCTCTTTAGTAGTCATAGTTTTGAAGGCTATGAGAGACAAAATGCAATGTGACACTGAGAATTAACCTGTAAGCATTGCTCTTCATATGGCTGCTAATTGAGACACATTATGCTACAGAAAACTTGTTCAAGAAAATCTTTATTCCTGTAGAAGCTGCAACAGCAAGGTTAATAACATAACTTTAAAGTGAAGCTTCCAATCCTGCATCCAAATCCACAGGGCTTGTTATAAAGCCAGGATTTCCTGATCAAGGTGCAACTGTGCATATCATTGCATATGTTAGGACACCCAACACCTTACTGCATGGGTTAACTCCTTGTCAGCAGGCATTAAATATCAACATTTTAATTCAGCAGTAAGAGTACCCCTTATTTATGTAACTGCCTGCTTCTAGAACTGTTCAACAATACCTGACAGAATAGGGTCCATCTTCTGAAAAACAGCCGCTCCAAGACCCAAGCCATTCTCCCGTGACTTTATCAAAAACTTGGATTCTCTTGTTGCCTCTGTCTGCAACCCATACCTGTTAAAAAGAAAAATCATAGCTGTCAAGAAATAGAACAAATTAAATACATTTGTTTCTTACAAGAGCAAAGTTCCCTGCAGGAAAAATGGAAGAATGTACCTGGAAGAATGTATACCTTCCCATTCAAAACTAAATTAGTAGATCTGACTTCCAGATATAAACCAAAACTGGCCTGTAGTTAACACACACAAATTATTTTACACTACTTTAACAGAGAAATCAGTGCCTTCTCTTCATTTTTGTAGCTATATGGACATATTTGATAGGATTTTTATCACTGAAGACATATTTCCACCTATTAAATTCTGAAGATCTGTCTAAAGGTCTGTCACCTGCATTTGTTTTTCCAGTGGTAGTCTCATTCCATGATCATGATCTGCAAACACTCTTGATATGCCTAATACTACTGCAAATACTGACTAATTTAAACATGTAGAGCATGTTTAGCTGGTTTTGTCTGACCAGTTTTGTCTCTGTTCCACCCTGTTTTAACTGGCTTCACAAACTATGCAAGCTAGGAATATCACTAGACAGTTCCAGTGAAGGCATTTTTTGTACAACAGTCATTGACATTTTAGCTGTTAACAGCTCATCAGTCTGGTATGTAAACTTTGTAACTTTTCTGGGGTATTACCAAAAAGGGAGCAATAAGCATAACCTTAGATCTTCCATCACTATTGTTAAATGAAACACTAATACAGCATTCTCTTAGATTTCTTATGAATTAACAATAATTTCTTAACCTAAACTGATGATCAACAGTACGTTGGCAGTAAAATCACAGCTCATCCCATGTCTTTGGTAATGAATAAACTCACGGGTACCCTGCAGCATAATGTGACCATATTCCTCCTGTTTTCTCTCCCACTCTGCCAGTTTTGGCAGAGAATTGATTTTTATACACACTTCTTATTCTGATTCAGACAGCATCAGCAGCATTAGCTTCAACCAGTGGTGTTTTAACGAAGCAATCTTATTTTCCCTGAAACAGATTAAGAAGCAACTGCATAATTCTTCTCTAGGACTGGCAGACCAAAAGCCAGACTACAATTAACACCTGGCAGAAGCAGACTCTTGGAATGCCTTGAGCTGCGTGTAAAAAGACAGTAATGTCCACAACCTAGCTAGAGCCTTACTATCACCTAAAGCTTACTTGGAATTTCCAAATATGAAATTAAAGCCCCCTGAAGTGTAGTGATTGAGGATAACAGACCACCACTTCGTTGTCTAGCAGGATGATCTTTATATGTTTCTTCTGTGTACAAGTTTTAGGATCAACTACACAGATGGCCAGTAGGAGAGAGACAGTAACCACACAAAACCAAGAAGAACAGAGCCAATGTTTCCAGCTCTTATCCTTCATCCCACACACATTCACAGCCCAGTTTTCTGGGTTGTATGTCAAAGCAAAGGTATTTACAGCTGGACTTGATCCCTTGGTATGCTCTTTCCCATGGGAGAAGAGCTGTTAATCGAGGTCAGGATGATCCAAGCAGGCTGCTGCTTCAACATGAAGAAACAGAAGTGCTTTTATTTATTACAGAACACAGTTCTATAGTCTCACAATGGCAGCCTGTTACAAACTGCAGGAGAAGCAGTCTGTTGTTGCATGGACATTGACAGTGGTCAGGATCCTTGTGTTAACCTTGGAGTCAGCTGCTTCCATAGAACCCACAGTATGGGTCAGCTCATGACTATCACACAGAAAAATGTAAGCCCATAAAGCCACACAGATCCCAACAATTTAAATAAAAATAAATACATTTTGTTTTGTCCAAATACATATAAGTAAGTCTATTGAAAGATGATATAAAAAAATTTCCTTTATTCTTTACCCGTCCAAAAGCATCCACTGTTACACTGTGAGGAATCTTGAACTGACCAATGCCACTCCCATTTGTTCCAGTCAGCCATATCTCTTTGTAGTCTAAACAGTGAGCACCATGAAAAACAAATGTATATTAAAAAAAAAAAAAAACAGTGAGAAAACAACAAATAAACCACCTT
This sequence comes from Rhipidura dahli, assembly GCA_013399225.1. Classification (NCBI taxonomy): domain Eukaryota; kingdom Metazoa; phylum Chordata; class Aves; order Passeriformes; family Rhipiduridae; genus Rhipidura; species Rhipidura dahli. The sequence continues at coordinate 769,585 of VXAC01005135.1, read as the reverse complement.
TTAAGTCATTCTCTTGCAAAATTACTTTGGGTAATTTTTAAAAGGTGAAATTTCTAAACTGTTAATTTCTAAACTGTTTAAACACAGTACTCCCAATACATAAATCTGAGAAAATACATGACTATTATGGTGACTACTGGATTGTTATTAGTGGCTTCAGGATAATGGCTACAAAAATTACTAGTACACAAGGGCCATAATCCAAGGTTTAGTTAAGCACTGAATTAAAGAAAAAAAAAAAGGAAAAAAATAGGCTGGCTGATTATTCTATTAATTTGTTTCCTAAATTGATTTTTAACATTTGTTACCTGGAAGTTTTTAATGTTAACCATTTTGCAAACTAGGTGTTAGGAAACTATCTGCTTTAGGATAGCACAGCAGAGAAACAGTAGCTCCTCCACTTACTCCAGCTGTGAGCATGTGCAGACTCCTTAGTCACTGCCCTAAATGAGGAGTATGAGCAAGCTAATTAGAGTCACAGAACAATTTAAGTATAAAAGTCCTCCAGACACTGCCTAGCCCAATCTGCTCCTCAAAGCACTACTGGCCTTGATAAAAAATTCAACTCTTAAGTAAAATCAGGTTGCCCATAACTCATCAGCTTTTGAGCATCCAAAGGAATGGAGAGTGCAAACCATCTTTGGGCCACCCTGTCATTAACTGTCTGACCACTCTCACTCTGAATGTTTTCTAAGAAAAATTAAATTGAAATTCACCCCTCTTGAATCTTTTGCTCAGTGTTCCTCATTCTTCACTGTATATCTCCAAGAAACACGTGCCACTGTCTTTTCTATAGCCTCCTTTTACTGACTTGAAGACAGCAATAAAAATGCCCCCTAGCTTTCTTTCTTGGAGACTGAACAAAGTCACTCTCAGCCTCTTCTCACAAATGATCAGAAGATTTCTCCTGAAGTGACAAGCACTACAACAAGATCTGATTCAATTAGGTCTTCAAACTAAAGTTAAATGACAGTTCTGCCTAGTACTCACTTACAAAAGTATTCCCAAGCCGTGTTATTTCAAACCCTGTTTTCAGTGGTCAACTACTGCAACAATTCAGTTTTCCATACCATCTGATAGTTTGAGCAATCTGTTGTTCATTCCTCCATCTCCATCAACAACATAGACTTCTCCAGTTTCCTCCACAAAGATCTCTGCTGGTTGATCAAATTGCAGGGGAATCAAACTTGAACCAGCATTACCTGGTGTGCCCAAGACCTGCATAAGTTTACCCAAAGGGCTATACTGTTTCACTGTGTGTCCATATTTCCCTGAATCAAGGGAAAAAAAAAGCAACAACATTTTAACAAAACAAAATGTAAGTATTAAAACTGACTGCAGAGATTGAAAAAGAAACTCTGATACTCAGAAGTGGTATTAACACATCTAACCGACAAAATTCTATAATGAGATTACAACAGAGAGTTAGTAAACCCACAGGCTACAATATTCATCCATTGTATCAGGATCACTAAACCTAGGTCTAGCCCGAAGGTTTTTCTCCCTGATACTTCTGGGCAAGAGAGAGGAGTGCTGACTGAGCTGTAAGCAAACACACAGCACAACTCAGGAAACTTGAGACTATTTTCTGCAGCGACTAAGAAGTTTGTTCGTGGCAAGAAAAGCACAAATCTGTCTCAGAGTTGTTTGAGGGACCTAAATGAGTTGTCTAAAGCAAAATCTGCAGTATTACATTTTCTTCCCCACGTAATATTTCTCATATCACCACCATGCATACCTGTTCCAACATCTGTGAGCCATACTGAACTTCCAGTTTCAGTGTTCCACACAAAGATACCATGAGGCATTTCAACTGTATCATTCCAGGAGTGAAGAAAATAGCCTTCTTCTGAGAATACAAGTACCTTTGGCACATTGTCTCCCCGCTGAAAAGGCAAAAAAAAAGTTCTAAGGAAAACATACTAAGTAAATAATTTTATCATTTAAAATTCCTCTCTGTGAAGTTTTTGCAGTGTTTCCTGAATCGTAAGAATCTCCTGACATAACTGTCCACTAGAACTCTTTTTCCAGCTAGAAAAGGAAAAAGAGGTAGGAGTCTGAATTTAGCATTAAAAACCTTCCAGTCAGTCTAGACTTTCACCTTACATCACAAAGGGTCCAGCTTTCACAGCAGCCAGGTGCCTGCAGCTATCTTGGTCTTCGGTTTGAATTGTGATTTTGTGCTCCAGCTGAAAAGTGTGCCCAGTGTAACACAGACATGAAAAACTGCAACAGTGCTTATTAGCTGCATGGCACTCAAGTCTGTGCTTTACAAGAAATTCCTACCACGTCCCATGGAGAGAATGTCTGATCCATGGCCTCGAGATACTCACACATTAAACTGGTTAGAGGAAATAATTTACCTCCAGTTACTCTATCAGGTTGAAAAAGCTGTGTGGTTTTGATTTCATGGGACAAGGCCTCAAAGAATGGGAGATTCACTTGCCCCAGAATCACATTTTATCTTACAGCTAAGGGAAGAAGCTGCTGTGATTCAGTTAAGTTGGATCATGCATTCATACCACAAAAATGTAATGCTTTAAAAAAAAAACCCCAAGAAAAAATGTGCCAGAACTGTTTTTAAAAATAGATATAGCAGAGACATCTCTGCCTATATTTCCTCTGAGTTTGATACAGTAATTATTCACATGTATATATAAGTATGTAAATATATATAAATATATATCCTAATCTTAATTAGATGCTTTGAAGGCAAAAATACACAAGAACAACACAGAGAGAAATACAGTATTCCCACTCACTTGTCCTACGTAGACCAAACCATGGAGAGAGTCAACAGCAACACAAAATGTTTGGCCAGTGAAGTGTTCGGGAGTTTTAGGCCAGCCTATGTCCAGCTTGTACATCTGTTGCTCTCCCCTCCAAGGAGAGAAGTACTCTGCTTTTAAAGCCTGAAAATACAAAATAAATATATAGTAGTGAAATTCCATGAGGGTGGGATCAAAGGAAACAACAGTTGAAAGTAACTGTGTGCTGAAGCATCATAAATTCATTTACCCCAATTATATTAACAAGACAGGCTTACAGTCAGGGGTTTGGACTGCAAGTGGGAAAACTTCAACAAACTGAAAACTAGCTAATCAAGTCCTTTGGACTGGGCAGCTCTGGAATTAGAAGGCAAAACACACACCCCGACATTTTTTACACTAGAGTTATTACTATCTATAAATCACACTCCAGAAGGATAGAAATAGTAGAGAAGGTTCCACATGCACCAGATTCAGTAGCCACTTCAAGACGTGAAAATAAGAAAATGAAAAAAAAAGTAGAGGTCAAGAAAGAAAACTACACCTTGGAAATGAGGAAGTGTAAAATGCCACGAACAGTCAGACTCAGGTCAAAGTATACGTTTTAAACGATAATGGAAAAAAAAATCTTCCACCTTCTTGTTCTATTTTTCCAGCAGAAGAGTGGAAGCTAAGCACTGCTGCAAGGTAAGCATTGAAAAGAGCACTCTTAGTAAAGAGTTAAGAAGTAACGCGGGGGACTCTGAAGGCCCACGGCCACCTGGCATTTCTGTTCCTCGCCCTGCCAGGACCAAGGGACACACTGATGACATAGAGCTGCGGACAGACAGGCTGGGCCAGTATGAAGGAAAACCGAGAGCAATCAAGCAAGGAGAAAACCTGTCAGTATCAAGGGGGAAATTATTCACCCATAGACTCCTTTTTCCTCGCTTGGGCGCAGCACACCGCCAGGAACCCCCTGGAAGGGGCTGCCCCGCGCAGGCATTATGTCGGCGGGGCTGCGAAGCCGCTCAGTGCGGCAGCCTCCGCCTGGAGCCCCGTCAGCCACACGCGGTGCGGGCGGCACCGAG
>VXAC01005135.1:534891-765385 GCA_013399225.1 Rhipidura dahli | reverse complement strand
TGCCGCGGCCCCTGCGCCCCGCGCCGCCCTCTCCCGCCGCCCTACGGAGCGCCCGCGGGACGCGCGGGGAGCGGGCGGCTCCCGGCGGGTGCCTTTGTCTCTGTGTCCGGCACTGCAGAGCCGGCAGCGCTCCATCCCCGGGGCCGAGGACAGCTCGGGCCGCCTTCCGTGCCCTTCATTTTGTATTTTTTTTTTTAATCCTTTTTTTGCTGTATGCTTAAAGACACTCAGGATTTTTTTTATTACTAGTGTTATTTCCTCCACGTTTAAGTGTCGGCATTGAATGAAATAATCAAGATGGATAAGAAATCATTTGAAACCGTGCTGGATGAAATTAGGAAGGTAATGTGTGTTAGTTCAATCATTTGGTGATGGACTACAGGATAAGGAGTAATGGCTACAGATTGAAAAGGGGAAACATTTAGATCAGATATTAGAAGGAAATTGTTTACTGTGAGGGTGGTGAGGCACTGGCACAGGTTGCCCAGAGAAGCTGTGGATGCCCCAATCCTGGCAGCGTTCAAGGCCAGGTTGGATAAGGCCTTGGGCAACCCGGTCTAGTGGGAGGTGTCCCTGCCCATGGCAGAGGGTGTAGGGACTGGATCATCTTGAGCCCTCATTTGAGATTAGCGCTTGGATTAGGTTAGTACAGCATTTTCACTTTCAAGGGAGATAAGGAATGAAAACAAAGTAGCCAAGCATCTCTTACTTGCGGGGAAGGGCTGTGTTTGCTTGTCCCGACTGGAGTCAGTGTGAAGTACCCACCTTTTATACACTGATTTAGTAGGTACAGCGCGCAAGTACGACGTGAGAAGGCTGATTTCTAAACTGCACTCTTTTGCCCTTGTTGGAAGTGACGTCTCCCAGAGCTCAGGAGTGCGTGCGCCCCTTCTTCCTCTGCGATGTAAATCCTGCGTTTTGATGCGTGCTCTGAGCCGTGCTTCTGCACCTCCTGTTTAAAAACTCATCGAGCCAAATGCTGCTCGTTGTGGGGAGCAGAGATACAAAACTGGGCTTCCTCGTGTCTGGCGAGGCTCTGGTTGATCTCTGCACAGAGGTCTGCTTTTAACAGGACAGCTCGAGGTTAGTGGTTGGCACACTTCCCCAAATGCTAGAAGGAGAAAAGGAGAGAGGAAAAAATCAGAACTTTTGAGATTAACGTTTCTTGTTTTGCCTGGGAAGCAGAAACCTGTGATGATGAATTTTGTTGCAGTTAAGCAGGGGCTTTTTAAGTGTCACAGTAGAACAGTTGACCTGCTGAAGCTGTCTTGGTGTGACAATGAAGGGCTTGTTTTAGATGAGATTACTCGTGGTGGAACAGCAATCCATAGCATTTTTGTAATAAGTGGGGGTTTTGTTACATTGGTTTGTCTATGAGAGGTAAATTTCCTTTACTTGGAGTCGGGTACTGGGGCTCAGTTTCAGTTCAGTTTCTCTTTGGCATGAGGCAGTGATTGCTGCAATTGAAGTATTATTATTTTGCAACATACTGAGGTATAAAACCATATTGAGGTATGAAACTGTTCAACAGAAGCCCCAGGGGTGAGTCTTTGTTATCACAACTACATTTTTGCATAAGGTCATGGTTATAAAGTCTCCTTTATAAAACAGCTGAAAACATGACAGCCTATAATATTTCAGGATGTGGACGTCCCTCCCAACTTATGAATTTGTGTGGAAAATCTGGGAAAAACAAAAAAACCCTCAGGGAATGACTTGCAGATGAATGCTTTCTCTGATAATTGATGGTGGGAGGGAGTAATGCTTCAATTATATTACTGCAGTGCAGTCCTTCAGAATACGCTCTGTGGGTACTAAAGACTTCAGACAAAAGGGTTTAGACATGTGATTTTAGGCAATTATGTTTCCTCTATGCTATCTGCCTCTATTCCTGTGTTCCACCTTGCTGTTGATCTAAGGATCAGTGCTGTGCTGTGTTAACAATAGTTGTGCTGTTGCAGTGTAACATTCATGGTCCAAATGCTGATTTTGTGTCTTTGTTGCTATGTTTTTGTTGAAGCTTCATTTCTAGTTCTGTGGTAGAACCTTCTTTACTATGTGATTTGCAAGTTTGTTGTGTTGGCATGTTCCAGAATCAGTCCCACAGTTAGCAGGAACAATTTTTTAAATGTCTTCATGCATAGCTTACTTCTGTTTTGCACTGTATGTATTTACAATTACTGGCAAAATAAACATTGGGGGTTTTGTTTGTTTGGTCCTTCCATAAATATGCATAGCAGTGCTTTCTGTTTGTACTCTGTTATAAAGGCATTCAGTTGTTGACTTAGGAAGGACAAGTAACATTTGTTTTGGTAAAAAAATAATGACATACGCTGCTTTTTTCCAAAATACATGAAGAGGAGGAAAGGACAGAAGAAAAAATGAGCATGAAGGGAGAAATTCTTTCTCCTCTGTGACTTCAGTGTGTCTGTGTTTGTCTGTTAATGAGGTACAGAAAGGAAGAGGGTTGCCTCAAACAGTATCTAAGTGGATTTCTGTGCACCTGTGCTACTCACAGTCAAGCGGCAGTGCTGGAGACCGTGTCTGTCTATGTGGAGGGAGAAGACCAAAAAAACAAGGGGTGAGGGTAGATTTTAGGGCTATTGGGATAAAGATAGAAGTGGGTGTGGGGGTAAAGCTAAAGGTGGTTTGAGAATACACAAGATCTAGCATCAGGGAACTTGGAAACTGTGGAAGAAAGGTGTTTTCAGCAGCTTGAGGCAGGAATTCAGCTGTTAGCTGTCTCCTTTACATCTTGTACCTGTCGCAGAGAGCTGGGTGCAGGAGAGAGAGGAAGTCCTGGCTAGTAGACAGCTCACGTGGTTATCAACAAAACTGTCTCGCCACAAAGTCAAAAGGCCAGTGCTGCATTAAAGTACTGTGCTTGTGCTTTGTTTTGTATGACTGCATGTTAAAATTTGAAACATATAATGATAAGACTGTATCCATCTCTGGTGCAAGCTTTGTTGTATATTTAATTTTGTCTGTATAGAAACAATTATCCAATTACTTCATAAATTCACTGAAGTAAAATACTTTGCTACTCAGTTTACAGGGGCCATACAAAAAGATAGCCTGGATAATAAGCTGTATTATCTTGTTTAACTTGAAGTTAATCATTGTAGCAAAAATAGAGTGATGATTTTCTCTTAGTTATAAGCAACAACAAAAAAGCAAAATCAAGTAAATAAAAAATGAGTGCTTTTTAAACTGAAGGGTTAAATTGTGTCTTTCTGCTCTTCCCTGTTCTCAGTTAACTAAGGAATGTACTGTTACTTCAAAGTGCTGCAGTGTAGTTGATACAAATGTCACTTTGTAGGGGCAGATTTTAGATTAATAGATTAGCAGATGGTTGTGCTATAATTATAATATTGAGTCTCTAATTATGCATCTTTTTTTTTCTCTATCTTTTAGGCTGTATTGACTGAGTACAAATTAAAAGCTATTGAATATGTTCATGGATACTTTTCCAGTGAACAGGTAAAGTCAACACTGTCATGGGTTTAATGGGAGCTATTGTTTTGTGTATTCATTAATACAAACAGATTGTCTCCAGTCATACTGAGGCTGATCATATTAGCTTTTCATATTTATTAACTGAGGAGATTTAATTCCTTATTGTTATATCAGCATATTAAAAAGAGTTCCAAGTTGCTTTGTTATCAAAATCACTACAGTTTTATTCTTACTGTGTCAGGAAAATGGTGTAAATTTATCATAATGGAATTTAGGATTATTTTTCATGTATTGTCCAAATAGAGATGTAGTAATAATGTATAATATGACAATACATAGATTTTCTTTTTCCTGTTTCTTTTCCTGATGGCTTTTTTTGCTGTATGTTTGAGAATATGCTGTTTGGGATACTGATTGTTGATAAGCTTTTTCAGAGATACTTGATTTTTTTTTTTTACTTATTCTAATACAGTAGCATTGTTATGCATATGTGCAAATATATGTAGAAAAGTAAGTATTTGAAATATTTTCATACAAAATCTTCATCTCATAAAATAGGATTTTACGTGCCTACTTAGAAATAAAACAGGTTAGATGCTGGTAGGCACTGACAATCAAAAATCACAGACATACAGATATTTTTTTAGCAATATACCACTGTGCTACGAATGTGGAAAGGTCATGTTTATGCTATTGGCATACATTTTTAATAAATCTGAAAGATTAATTGAAGGCCTTACTGTTGCAGGTTGTTGAATTACTGAGATACTTCTCCTGGGCAGAACCACAGCTCAAGGCAATAAAGGCTTTACAACATGTAAGTTCTTGCGACATAATCTTTTGGAATATATTTGCTGTCTTAATGTCATTTTAATTTTATGACACCTACTTTTCAACTGATGTGTCAATCTACGCTTTAAAATCTTCAAAGTTTCTTCCTCATCTCCTTCTTCAGTGGTTTCAAACTAAGAAACTTCATACTTCTAATTGGGGTATCTTTTCTGATTAAATTGACTTTTACTTTCCTGTGTATCTCAAGAGTAGATGTAACTCTGTAACTATTGTTAACTCTCCTGATTTCCTTGCTTTGGGTGAGTGCTTTTTGGAGCTGCTTGCTCATAATGTAGCTTGTAGAGTCTCCTTCCCAGTGGGAGGGAGAAGCTATTAAAAGTTTACTGAAATACACCATATGAAGCTGTTACTGAGTTGTATTCTGAGTTTTTAAAATAGTTGTACTGCTTTATTTTATACACACTTTTTTTCTTTCTTTCTTATCAGAAAATAGTGGCAGTTCCAGCATCAAAAATGGTTAATATTCTCAACTGCTTCACATTCAGTAAAGATAAACTTATTGCCCTTGAAATCTTAGCTTCGTAAGTATCTTTTGTGCTGTATTTCCTTAACTTATATTGGTTTAGCTCATGTTTGAGGATATAAAACTTCAGCTACTCCTAAAAGGAAGCACTGTGCCTGGTTAAGGTAAAGCACACATCAATTACTGATGGGGCTGTTCAATAGAATAATTAGAAGTAGACATTGTAGACGTAGACATAAGGCTGAGAGAATTGGGTTTGTTCAAGCCTGGAACAAGTTGGAGTGACCTAATTGCAGCCTTCCAATACTTGAAGGGGGCTTGCAAGAGAGCTGGAGTGTAGTGACAGGACAAGGGGAATGGCTTCACACTGAGAGTAGGTTTAGACTGGATATTAGGAAAAAAATTACCATATTTGAGCCTGGGGTTTTTACTTCAATAGTAGTATTATAATTTGGACTTACTATGTTTTTTTAATGTACTGTTGGGTAGTGGCTCAGTAAGTGTGGGTCACTTTTTAGTGGTGCACTGTTTCAGCTTATGCAAATGAAATGGCAGTAATTGTGAAAATCTTTACAGCAACATTGTTGATGCTCAGAATTATCGCCTCATTGAAGATCTGTTCAGAATTAATATGTCAGAGAAGAAAAGATGCAGAAGAATTCTTGAACAGGTAATCAAGATAAACTAATATCCTTGGTTCTGTTAGGATTCTGTTTACATCCTTATGGTCATTGAGGGACCAGGGCTTAGCATGAGGACTTCTGGGAGCTACTGATGGAAGACAAGCTGAAACAAGCAACTGCAAAAAGATAAGAGCTGTGTAATGCATGTCCAACAGAAGGGGAAGTTTCTGTCAGGCATTAGGAACATATGGAAAAAGGGTTGCAGAATTGCAACCAGTGCTGGAGAAAACAGTTTGTGTTTGTTTTAGAGAACACCAAGTGCTTCAGCCCAAGTTCAGTATAAGCAGAGGTGGACTTTGGCAGAAGTTTACACTATTTGGATTATTTGGAATAAGACTTGAGACACAGACTCCAGTTGTTCCGTGTAGGTTGATTCATGCAGTCTGAATGTCATAAAGTAGTATCTAGTTTCTTTAGAACATTGAATTTGATAGCAAATAATGTTCTTTCTTGATTATTTTGCAGGCTTCAAAAACAGGTTGTAAGGCTCCTCATGCTATGATATCATCCTGTGGCATGATTCCTGGCAATCCTTATCCCAAGGGCAAACCAAGCCGCATAAATGGAATTTTTCCAGTAAGCATGACTCTAGGGTTTTGCTTTTCACAAATGAACCCTTGATTTAAGATAGTAGGTTTAATAACTGAACCCAGAATTCATATACATGGAAGGAGGACTGGAATCAAAACCAAAGTGCTTTTGTTGGGTTTGTTTGTTTTACCCCGTTCCACATTTATAGGGAGCTTGCATTATTTTTATTTGTCCATTCTTTCTATGCTGCTTCAGGTAATGATTACTTCATAAATAAGACATTGTTCATATCAGGAAAACATTGCAAGCTCTATCAGTATTTGGCAGAATCAGGAGAGCTGTCAAGAGCTTTACTGGTATGTTGATAAGGTGACCTAATATAGTCACTGCAGTACTACTGCAGATCTTAGTGTGGCTCCTAAACAAGCATGTTAAGCATTTCCTGTGAACACTTAATGTACAGTGAAATTAATGGTATCATGTCCACAAGCCAAAATGCAGAATTCCATCATCAACATGGACTGTTTAAAATGCCTGGCTTTAGAAAAGCCCAGTGTTACAAACCAAGCTATTGGAATGGTCTTACTCATTACTTTACAAGCCTAAAACAGTTTTTTTCCTGACAAACATGGTTACTTTCAGAATGTTCAAAAACTCAGATGTAGTTCAGGAAAAAATTAAATACAGCAGAAATTGTACAGCAAGATTTGCTTCTAAATTAATGCTTGGCTTAATTTTCTTTTGTTTCAGGGAACCCCTATCAAAAAGGACACAGAAGAATGTACTAATGAAGGAAAGGGAATAGCAGCCCGTATACTTGGACCATCCAAACCAGTATGTCTAATAAATGAAACTTAAAAAAACCCCAAAACAACCACCAGCCAATTGAATGAGGCTTTGTTACAAAACTCTCTTATGTTGCAAAAAGACTGTAGAGCAGCAATTTATTTGAACCTAAACTTCTATAATGAATATAACCTAGTATTTTTTTATTTAACTTGAAAATGAGCTCTAGTTTTTATCTGTGGAGAGGGAAGATTCTCTACTGGATGCAATGTATGTGCATTTGAAGTCAGACTTTAAATTATGATAGCAGAAGAGAAATCTAAAAGCATTTTTAGTAGTCTATCATGAGCTGCTCTCTGAGGGTTTCTCCCATGAATACAGACCATGTCTCCATCTTTGAAACTTCAATTACGGCAGTGCCTTAGAGGTTTTTGTTTCTTGACAACACAGCTGATGTATATTTCAAAATTTTTAAGCATGTGGGACAAATGCTCAGTGCACCTGTTACTACATTGAAGTATTGTCCAAATGTTTTATTATCACCTTTATTATCAGATGTTTCCCACAAAGCTGTATTATTTTAAAGGCATAGGTACCTTCAGAAATATTTGCTAGTTTTAAATGTGCTAAACATTTAAAATGAGAAGTCAAGTCCAAGACTGCAGAGTGTGAGAACTGCAAGGTAAAAAGGAGTTCCCTTTCCCTCCTGTGCTCAGTTTTATATTAAAAATCCAAGAGTATACTAGTGATGTTTGCTTCACTCTTTTCAGAAAGATTGAAATAGTTGAAGTCACTATGGATATTATGAAGAAATTTTGTATCACATATAGTTGTAGTGAAGAATGCCTGTCTGTAGTAGTATCTGAAAGTTAGCTTTTTGTCTGAGAAACATTAGGTAATGCTTTCACTATTGCTTTTTGCATTTGTTTTTTGTTTATGTAGGCTCCATCAACGTACAATCCACACAAACCAGTTCCATACCCCATCCCACCATGTCGGCCACATGCAACTATTGCACCAAGTAAGGTTTCTATGTGTTCTAGCATGATGCTATTGTTTCATGCATTTGCCTTTTGAGTAATGTGTCAAGTGTCAGTTTCTCTGACCATGGTCATCTCTGAAATTGGCTTCTGCTCCCTAAGCATGCTCTGAGTACTGATTTCTACCTTTTCTTGTCATGACAGCAGTATTGATAAAAAGAGGAATATATTGACTTATTTTTCCAACATCCATAAGAAAAATTCACAATCCTTTTCTGATGACAAGGTATTTAATTTATGGGAGGCATTGTGCATGTTAAACAACACTAAGGCCTTGGCTTTTCTGTAACATTTGACCAAGGTTTGGGTTTTGGCTTGACAGGTCTGATTTGTTGCTGTGGAACCCAACTTGGGATGTGGTCAGCCACGGCCCTGAATTGGGTGAAACTATGTAGGAACTTGCTGAAGGTCTATAATCTGTTTCTCACTTGCCTTCAGCTTTACCTTCTCTTCATCATAATGGAGAGTAAACAGTTTCCTAAACAAAAAGTAGATTTCAGTCTCAGAAGGGAAATAGTGATTGCCTTTTCCTGCTGTTGGTCTGTTTCTAGCCTTGTGCCTTAGGTGAGATTGAGCCTTTATTCATAAGCTCCTCTCTATTTGCTCTGCTGCATCAGTGGTTTGATTCCAGACATTTTTGGAAGGGAGCAAGGCAATTGTCATTTCTTTGGAAGAAAGTTTAGAATATCTAAAGTAGTCAGATTCAGGTCTGGCAGCTGAAAGCCTTTTCTGATCTTGAAATTCTGTACTGCAGATCAAGGAGTGCTCTGGTTAGAACACTTGCTTTTCACTGAAGTTGGGGATTTCAGGGAGTTTCTCAGGTAGTTGATAAGAACCTGAAGCAGAACTCCTAGCAAGCGTGCTGAAGGCTGAGTCATCTAATCAACTTGATGTCTGCAAGTCTTTTTATAGCCATTTTAGAAAAAGGGGGCACTACTGGTGGCTAAACTAAGACTGATTGATTATTTATACCCAGGAAATGACTTGTTGCCAAGAAACGGTACAGCAAACTGGCAGACTAGCTCAAATTTATATTAAATAAGTCCCGTCCAAAGTATCTTAAAGCACAAAATTTGGCCTGTGAAAGGATATAAATATTAGTACAGCTTTAGGATAGGAAATAGCTTTTGAGGTTTCTGGGCCTTATAAGGCTGCAACATATTTTGTAAGAAAGTTCTTGTGACAGCATAACTCATAACTGGTGAAATGATACACGTGAGTGTGTGCTTGATGAGATTGCAGATGCTGACCTGAAACTATTGAATGTGATTGTTTTCTGTCAATGGTCAGAATGATGAATTGTATTCTGCCTCTCAAACATTTCCTTCCTGGGTGATGCAGTGATTGTTAGTTGCTTTTCCGATATTCAGGTCGTGCAAGAAATCTTAACAGGTGGAATTACTGTCAAAGTGTGAAATCAGAAAGGAGTTACATATGACAAATTACTGCACTTTCACTATTTTTCAAGTGCTACCATTTCCCATGAAGCCTAAGTTCTTATGCTCTTAAACTATTAATTCTGTGAAGTGTGTCTGTGTTCTTGCAATTTAAATTCATATGTGTTTCATCAGAACTCTATACCACAGCAACACAAGTTTGAGTTGCTCCAAAAATTAAGGGAGGAAAAAAGGTATTTTTAATACATTCATCGTCATAAGAATTTTATATTGAAATACTTTGCTAACTGACTTGAATTTCTTAACATTTAAAGAATTATTGAAGAATACGAAATTCAGTATTTGAGAGGGGACATGTTTCTCTGTATTTTCTGGCTAGTGTTAAAGGGTCATGGTTGCTGATCTGTGTTTGGCTCCTTTGTTTGTCAAGCTCTAATGTCGAAGAAGGAGCTGCAACAGCCTTTAAATTAGGAATAGGAATGGAAGCAGTGGTGTTGCAGACACTCTGTATCACTCCTCCCCTTTGCATTTTTTCAGGCAAAATGGAACTAAAAGGATTTGAAACCTGACTTTTTCAGGCTCTCAGAAGAGAATTGCCCTTAGTAAAATTTGGATCACAATGCATGCCATTCAGGCAGACACTGGCAAAAGCCAGCATCCAGCCTGAATAATTAACTGGTCTAGCTTTCTGAGGAAGGAATGTCTTATAGTCTCGAAAATGTTCTTTAAAAGGAGAAGATGCTTACTGGTTCATCTAGATACAGATTCTTCTGACAACAGGGATATGTATTGCCTTTGTTATTTTAGGTGCTTACAACAATGCTGGCTTAGTTCCAATGGCCAATGTCATAGCTCCAGGCTTACCAGCTCCTCCACCATACACTACTAATCAAGTGGTATCAGGTAAAGCATGCATATCTTCAAAACTATTCATGCTGTTTTTCCTGGTTTATTATTGGGAGTGGATCATTCACTGCCGGGAGTGTCATTTGCTTTTCAGTAACAAGTTGCTGTTCTCTGTTTAGAAAATGAGGACCTTTCCAGCCAGGCAAAACCTTCCCAAAATCAAGGTAAATTGCAAATCCACAGGGGGATTTTTGTGTTGATTGTATCTTTGTTATTTGTTCAGAAAATGTTAAACACTTGTTTAGTGGGATATTCATAAGCTTCTAAGTATGTAGCCACTAAGTATGTGGAATAGGATCTCTTGAGAATGGAGAAAAAAAATCATCAGACACTTATCATTTAGAAGTATTGAAACATTGAAATTCATTCTTTTGTGTTAGCTTATAGAAGTTTTTTATAGTCTTTATTATATAAGTATGTGAGCAATCATGTTAAAAACAAAATCAAAATACCCTTTGCAATGTCGTGCACTTAAATGCTTCAGTAAATCTTGTCAATTCTTAAAACTCTGGACATCTGTTGGAAAAGTCATTGACATTTTAATTTCATAGATCAGTTGCAATAAGAAGGTAAGAATACAAGAGAGATTTAGATATTTTTGAATGTCTTATCCCAGAGTGTTAGATCCAACTATGTGTACCTGCACTTTTGTCTTACCCTGTAAGATCCTGTTCTTTTTACAAAGACAGTTGTGCAACCTTTTTTATTTTTATTTGTGTGGTGCTTTGTACAATAATAAATCCCATTAGGAACTACCTATAAAAAGGCTTTGATAGTACTTTGTTAGATTTGACAAATCCAAATGGAGAATTCACTGGCTATTAAATCAGGCATATTAACAAATACTGCAAATAGATGAAATGACTGTGTTAAGTTTACCTATTGTAAATATTCCTAGGGGCCAAAAAAAAGTTATGTTTTGTCTTTCCTTCTCTATGTCCAGGGATGGTTCTACAGAAATGTTTCGAAGAATGACTTCATTCTTATGTACCCCTCTTTAAGTGTGCATGTATTTTACACAGTAGTTAATACAGCTAAAAGAATACAGTGTAAGGAATGAAATACTCTCTTAGGAACACAAATTCAGCAATAACTCTGGGTTCTGTTGCAGCTGTGTTTCATTGGTGATTACCTTGGCTATCAGGATTAAATAACTGTGATTTTTAGGAGAGTCTTCAGCTTGGAAACAGGAGAAAAGAGCAGAATCCAGAGCTGGGCAGTCTGGGTTTTTTTGAAAAGAGTATGTCAAAGGAAATAGTTTGTTTGCAGACTTGCTAGTTTTAGAGCTTCAACATACACAAAATGGGAGTTTGTCATATCAACTTAAGTCCAAGATTTTAAAGATTAATTTTTTGGATCTGTGTGTAGAATTATGTGTAGAATTCAGGTGAAAGAAACTCTTAGGCTGTTAAAAAGTTATGGGTGATGAGTTTGACTGGTTGGATTAGTGTTTCGCTTAGAGTTGAACAGTTTATTCTGAAAGTAAAATAAGGCACAAGGGTGGTTTGAGAGGAATGATTTATTAACATATTCATGTTCCATGGGAAACTAGAGGCAGGCATATCGAGACTCTTGACATGACCACGTTTGTAAATGCAGCTCCTTTCCATTAATCTCCACCTCCCCATTCGCCTGTTTCCCTGCAGCTTGACTGATGTCTCTGATTTACTTTGTAGGATTGACACAAGCTGATACTTTTAGTGGCAGGTGATTGCCTTTGTTACAGACACCTGACTTTAGACTCCTAGAAATACTTAGTAAGTCAAGTACCTGACTGTTGATAAAGTCAAGTAGTTTAATACTGTAGCGTGATATGTGAATTTAAAAGTGTACCTTCTTAGAATCAAAATCTGAAGGAAGCACAGTGAAGAGAATGACCTGATTTTGAAGGAAAGAAAACTACCAGCACCTGAAATCAGCTTTCTTCAGTTGTTGACTAAACTTCTCTGAAATCATGATACATTGAATTAACTGGTTCTGAAGGAAATTCTGACCTTCAGTGAGAATGGATGCAGAGGAGCCCAGGTGATCTGATGCTGATGGAATATTAGATCTGGTTTGGGTACTGCCAGATGTTAGGGACTAGAGGGAGGGTGTTCACCTGTATTGTTTAGATGTTGTTACAGAGTGTATTTGAGTTTCTAACTGTTTTGCATGAGATCATGAAGAAGTAGCAGATGTCACAAGAGTGTTTATAAAGGAGTGTTAGCCCACATGGTGTACAATTTGTGTGATGTGTTTGTGTGTACCTTTTTGGTTTGTTTTCATAGGCCCCGCTGTTCATTGTTTATATGTAAACATTGTGTGTTAGCTATTGCCTGTGTATCATATTTTGAAATGCTGTATAAAATGTTTTTATGTTGATTTCAAACATTTCTGACAGTTTCAAGTATTCTTACTGGTTTTGTTTCTTTGCAGCTTTCTCTGCACAAGCGAATCAGCTCTTTACTCCTCATGGTTCTAATCCTTCAACACCTGCTGCTACTCCAGTCCCTACCCCATCACCTGTCAAGGCAATAAGCCATCCATTAGCACCTGCAACTCCACTCATCTCTGGGATGAACATGTCTACCCCTGTCCTTCCTGTTTTCCCAGGACAGGTCTCCTCTTCCATCCATACATCTCAGCCATCCACCCCAACCCCTACTGTCATCAAATCCCTTTCATTGCCTGGTGTTCCTGTCACATCTGTTCACACTGCAACCTCTACCCCCATCCCTGCAGTTTTCTCTGGGCTGGCTTCTATCCCCACTGCTATGCCTGCTCCCCAGGGTTCTTCCACTCCATGTGCCACACCTGCTCCTACTGAAGCTTTTGCATCTGCTGCTACACCATTTGCTGGCCTCCCGTTCTCTGCAACCTCTTCAGTTGCTTCTGCTAATAATCCTGCTCCATTGTCATCAGTTTTTGCTGGCCTCCCTTTGTCCTTGCCGCCCAATGCCCAAGGGATTTCTAGTCCTGTTCCATCTACAATTGCTAATTCTCCTGCCACTACCATTCCTGGCTCACTAAGCTTGCCTAACCCAATTTTGTCTGTCTTAAAGGGTTTTCTGACATCAAATGACACTTCATTAATCAATTCATCCGCTTTACCTTCTGCTGTGACAAGTGAGCTTGCTTCTTTATCTGCTCTTGCTAATCAAAGCTCTGACCCTCCCACTTCCTCTGTCAACAAATGTTACACTCCATCAGCCACCCCCAACCCACAGCGTTCCTCCACACCTGGGCTGGCTATTTTTCCAGGTCTTCCATCCCCATCTGTAGCCAATTCTAGTTCCACTCCTCCAACATTGCCCACACAGTCACCTTTAACCACTTCACCATCAATTATGCCAGTCAACTGTGGCTCATCAGCCTCTCTCTTGCATGGCACAAGTCCTACTAATCCCGACCAGCAGCTCTCATCAGCCCCAGCTGCCACGAGTATCCCAGTTCTGGTCAAAACAGAACCCATGAGTCCTACCCTGTCGGCCTTCAAAGGTCCTTCTCATTCAGCCAGCCCTTCTCATGGCACTCTAGGACTGTCAGGGCTTGGGCGTGCTTACACCTCGGCAGCTTCAGTGCCAGTCAGCTTACCCAGTTCCCTGAACCCAGCGCTGTCAGGGCTCTCCTCGTTGAGTGCTCCTCTGAACAACTCCAGCTCTCTGGCTTCCATTTCCCTTGCCCCACATGGCTCCTCTGCTCCCATTGCCCCCGTGTTCAATGGACTCCCTCCTTTCACGTCTCTAACCAGTAACTTTGCTTTTACTGGTAACCCAGCACTGACCCCGCCCGTCACTCTCCCAGGGTCTCTGTTGGCCGCTGCGGCTACAACCGCTTCAGCCGTGTCCGCCCCCCACGTGAGTTCCACCGCCGCCGTACTCTCAGGACTCGCCGCCTCCGCGACAGTCTCCGCTCCACCCTTCTCGCTTAACTTGTCCAGTGCTGTCCCTTCCCTTTTTTCTGTTGCCCAGGGACCTCTGGGATCATCAAACCCATCCTTCCCTGGTTTTCCTGTCTCTAACACACCCTCTGTCACTCCTGCTCTCCCTTCTTTCCCTGGCCTCCAGGCATCTTCTGCAGTAGCAGCAGTTGCACCGTTGCCAGCAGCTGCCACAGCCCCATCTCCGGCTCCGGTCCTGCCAGGGTTTGCCTCGGCCTTTAGCTCAAACTTCAACTCTGCACTTGTTGCGCAGGCTGGGTATGTTACTGTTTCTCAGGGTGGTCAGAACTAATTTTTTTTCTCTTGAGCAAAACACTGATTTTACTTTAGGTGTGTAGACAGTGTTTTCACTTGTAGTTACTAATTGCAGATAATTTTTAAAGTTAGTTCACTACTAGATGTCCGCTTGTCTTTAGAAGCTGATAGGGTAGTGACTCAATACCTTGGCCTCAATAGTCCCTGTTACAACATTCTAATCCAGTGAGGTGCTCAGTGGTTGTATTTCCCAGATGAGGATACTTGGCACCTCCTAGGCTTTTACAAGAATAGATTCCATGTGGGCATCCGTTAACACATACAAGTAACAGCAGACAATATCTTAGATGTTTTAAGGAAGTACTCAGCATAAATTCTTGTCTGTAAGGTTTTATTTGTGTGTGAACTGTAGGCATAGTTTAGGTACACAACAGAAATTCTGAATCCCCTTAGGTGTGTTCCAGACAACCTTGTGTGTGTATGAATAATTTTTAGGTGCATAAAGACTGGACTTCAGTTTAGAAATTCTGGCCTTTATGAGATTTAGAAAAAGAAGTGCTTTTGTATTTTATATAGACATAAGCTTCTAGAGAGGGAAACAGAACAAAAATGGTGCAGATGTTCCTAATAATAGCCTCATTTTGACATTCTTTCAGGTTGACTTCTGGACTACAGACACCAGGAAATGCAGTTTTTCCTGGTCTTTTATCTCTCCCTGGTATCCCTGGCTTTCCCCAAAGTGCCGCACAATCTTCCTTACAGGAATTGCAGCACAGTGCAGCTGCACAGTCAGCACTACTACAGGTAATGTGTCTATTTGTTAATACTGTTCTCTTCCAGTGATCTCTTGAGCATGTACTTGCCTGTTAACTCCTTGGAATTGGTTTAAGTCAGTAAATGATGAAAAATCCCTAACCTGTGTGAGAACTGATTATAAGGATGATGATTAAAACCAACTTGTATTAACTTCTTACTCAAGGCCAGTGTACAATCCTTCATAAATGAGATTAAAAAACTTATCTAAAACTCTTTGTTAAATGGGAAGAAGTAAAAGAAAAGGTAATGCAAATGATTTTTTTTTCTGCCTTTGTGTTAAATCTAATGAGCTGGCCATACCATTACAATATTTATGCTCAGTTCCAGTCTGACATTTGAATAACTTACAGATTTCTGTGGACCCTTTGTTGTGTGTTATGTGCCTCTGCACATGTAATCAGATTGTCTTGAATTTGTGTCTGTTGTGGTTTTGCCTTTTTCTTGATAGTTCCCACAAATAGAACTGTTATAATATAAGCTTGAAGTGGCTTTGGGTAATGCATAGTTTCATTGTCTCTTGTCCGTAAAACAGCTTGTTTCACCCATCAACCTACATAAGTTAACTGAAACTATCATCAGACTTTGTGTTTATATTTGTAGTTTGTCCTTTGTTAAAAGCAGCCTCTGTACAGGTTAAAGATTCTTGTAAAAAACTTGTCCTTCTCTACAGAATACTAAAGGAGAGAGCTGAGTGTCTTGACTTAATGTTTTCTTTCTTCTGTGACACTTCAGTTGTTAAAATGGAGCATGTGTCTAAGAGTACTATTCAGAGTGCAGCATGTTGTCGGATGTCTTTTAAATATCAGGGGATTGGAATAAGCAAGTTACTTCATCGAGGCCATGCTCAGGAATCTATTTGTTCTGTAGAAATGTATGCAGACTGCATTGAGGGAATAAAATTTTTCTTAGAAGATCCACTCACTAAAATTAATGCTTATTTACTTAAGCAATGAAGAGAAGGAAAGTTCAAAGTCACTAAAATATTACAGCTCCCGATTAAGATATGCCTTCCAAATCAGCTGGTGCTTACTCCACTGGAAAGTAAATGCCATTAACACTTCTTTGTTTTCCCTCTTAATCCAACTGCTTTTTTCATTTCTCTGGTGTTTCAGAGCAATAGTTGCACTACAGTTTAACATCTGTGTATAGATGCATTGCTCATCTCTATTCTTTGCACACTTCAGATTATAATCCACTTGTTTTAGCTTGAGTAGGACTGGTATTGTGGCTGAAATTTTGCTTAGTTTAGATTTTTGTTTCCTTGTTTTTATCAGTGCTGTTTCCTAACTTCTTATCTTCCTTAAAGGCACATTCTGCTTCTGCTCTGGAGAACTATACAGTTCAGCCTGAAGGTTTTGCTAACTATCCATCAACACCAGGAACACCATTTTCATTGCAGACAAGTCTGCCCCAGAGTGGATGGCAGTAAAGGCATTTCTAAAGACTGCAGTGTTTGCTTGACAGAGCCTGATCCTATTCACTTTGAAGGCTGTCTCTGCAATAGTGGGAGCATGGTCTGAGTTGGGGAAAGAAAGGGAAAACACGAGGGTAAAATGTTTCCAGGAGGCTGTGTCAGATGTCAAACCTAATTTGTGACTGCATTCAGTTTGATTCAGGATCTGATCCTGTGAGTTGCTGAGCATCCTTGACTCTCCTTTAATTTTAAGAGTTCAGTGTTTGGTGTCTTACAGGATCAGGGACATTCAAACAGGTGTTTGTGTAAATAGGACAATTGACTGTCAAACTGAATAGGGAGACCAAGTATACTTAATAGTGTGAATAAGCACCTATGCTTCTGTTATGTTTTGTATGGTATATGTGGTTAATATAGACTGAGATCTAGACTGAAACTAGACAGTTAAAGCTGTAGACAACCTTTTGTCTAGAAGCCCACTTCTTGTGTGTGCACAGATCAAGGTCAGTTTATGGTTTTTCAGACGTTTTCTTCCTATGTATGAGGATCTCCTATTAGCATCAGCAGTATGTTAAGGGGAGGGTAGGTCAGAGGTGCGTGGGGGTTTTCTTATGCTTCGAAATATTGTCATGGGCTTGCTGCTGAATTGAGTACTCCTTTGTCTGAACAAGAAAGCTAGAAAATGATGCTGTACTGTATTTGGGTAGAAGTGGATTATGTTTTACTGGAGTATGGTTTAGCTAGCTGAGAATATGTCTTTCCAAAGTACATAAAAACATTTTAACTTGCCTCTAAAATAGCATTCCATAATATTCTCCTTGCCCCCAGCACCCCTCTGAATGAGTTAATTGTACTGCGGATAGGCTGCCTATCTGGCACTTTTGACTGCAGACTTATGTGAATGTTTACAGACATGGGGCAAGTTCTTCTCTCCCTTATACTCACAAACAAACTGCTTCTCTAAATGCTTTTCAGCTATAAGCTACAACTTGATGGTGCTTATGTTGTCCTGTGAGTATAAGTGGGAGCAGAATTTGGATCATGGATTTTTTAGTATTTTTCCTTGAGAAACGTACATGATTTTAAAGGCATATAGCTAAATTAACTGTTATGATGCAGCATATAGAAAGGTCTTGCTTTGTTAGTGAAACTGAGTTGTGCACTCTTCTAATAATGTTAGTACCTGTGGCAATGTGTAACACATCATTGAATATCATCTATTTAAGATATGCTCTTGATCATGGTCTAGAGGCAGTAGAGATGAATGATATTCAGTCATGTGATTAAATTAAAATGTAGAGGATACTACACTGTAGAAATGTTCCGCACCTAGAGTTTTACTTTTTTAAAGATTGATTCTGCTGGGAGATGTTGCTAATGTATTTTCTTTCAAGATGTGAACAAACTTTTTTAGAACGTTAATGGAAATTACTGTATTGGTTTTTAACATAATTTTTTTAAATAAAAAGTTTACATTCATGGCAAAAAGGCTTTGCTGACTATTTGCATATTTACCTAAAATATGAATGAATAAACTTGTTTTTACTAAGATACTTCTATTGCTTGATCTTGCTTATGCTGTTTCTTTATGATGCAGAATTCTGTTCAAAATTATAAAATTGACTTCCTAAAGAATTACATTAGAAATATCCTATTACATTTTTAGATGAGAAATTTAAATCTTTTGACATTTTAATAATCAAACTTACATATTATCTTAAAGTTAGGAAAAAAAATACTGTGTATTTACATTTTTTACTTTGTGAAGCCTGTTAAATTCTGATGATTCTCCACTCTGAATTGCTCTTAAAATTTGTGACTTATATCTTGACTTAAGAAATCTGTGGAGGAGATCTCTACCATCTTTCATTTTATTCTGCTTCCCATTTTTTCCATAACTTGTTCTTTGTAGATCACCTGGAGAAAATAAAGACACAGGTATCTTGTCAAGAGCAAGTTGGCTTTTCTCTCCTAGATGTGAATGTAAAGTCGTTGCAAGTCAGTAAGAGTTTTGTAACCTTACTGAGGTGCTGAGTTTGTCATCCTATTTTAATCCTAGTTTCCCCAACAAGCAATCCAAGTGTGAACTAATTCACATCACCCTGTAGTCAAAAGCAAGTAGTATTGTTTTGTCAGAAAGTAAGCACTTGGTGCCTCTGTTTCTAAAAATATCTGTTGACTGGCCGGGGGTATGGGGGTTCCTGTTTGAGTATTGGACAACTCAGATGCCAAAGAGACTCCACCTTGTTTCTCCTAATAAAAACAGGTGAGAAGTAGTGAAAGCCACTGTATTTAATGCTCTTCTCCCGATGCAGTGTAGTTACTGGGTGGTGTCCAGCCATTTTACCAGAGAAGAGTATTTGATGTCTAACTGATCAGTGTCAGACAAGTGAATAGGTTAAGAAGTGTTCAGCTGTGAAGTTCCTTTGTCTGGAATGGGTTTTCTGGTTTTTATTGAATCATATTGAGCAGGATTTTGTAAATGGAACTCTCCAGTGCTTAGGATTAAACTTCAGTTTTTAAAATATTTCTCCTGATGTAAAATTGCTTGTTATTAATGTTTTCCCTCTTCAGGAATAAAGTGTGTGTTCTGCATTGCAGCCAACTGCTGTGACCCAGCCTTGGAATTTCTGAAGGGAACGATTTGTCCTGAGCTCTTTCATGCTTACATGAGTACCATTTTTAGACAGCCAAGGAAACGTCTGCTCCTGAGGCAAACCACCTTAAACTGAGCCTGTTCGGGAAAGGGCTCTTGCTGAATGACTTTAATTCTGGACCAACTACGATTTTTTTCACTGTTCAAGTTGCCTATTACTGCTCTATTTCATGTGTATTGACAGACTGCAAAAGATAAGGTGTAGCCACGTGTTCCTTGAAATAAAATCTCTTTTGCAACTACTAAGAACATACGGGGATTGTGTTTGGAAACACAGGTTTCATGTTTCTTTCAAGTGCTTTAATTGCAGCTGCAGAGAATTGGAGAAAAACAGAGTAATTTTCTGTCCTTTTCCTCTGGTTTGCAAATGAGTGTTCCAAGTTTGGCTGGGCCTGAGAGGAAACTTGCTATGGTACAAATGTTCTTATTTGCGAATTGTCTTCCTTTCTGTATTGAGAGGGGAGCAATACCTTTGACTCTCTCATATTTACTCGTGCTCTAGTGGCCAAAGGGGGGCTTTCTGGCATCTCCAGATCTTCAGCTGTTGAAAGCTGATGCCATGAGGAGGAGCAGCAATATGGGGATGTTCCTACAAGCAACAGGACTGTACTATTAATCTGATCTCTGTCCTGTCCTGTTTTCTTACCTTTGACCTGGGTGAAAGGAATGCTGAGCCTGAAGCAAGTAGGCAGAGCTCAGGGCCAGGAAAGGACTGAGCTGAGAAATCTATAGGGAGTGGCCAAAGCCCAGTGCATGGGAAGGAAAGTAGTATGGGCCTAAAAAGGTCAGAAAAAGACAAGCCTACAGCTTTGTTTGCAAATCTCATGTGGGGACTGCCTGATGGTTCTTTTTTATACCTTTGGGATTAGCACTGTTTAGAAATGGCTGTGGATTAAGTCTCTACAACTGGAGGATGAGGTAAGTGGGAGCAAGTGGACATTGTAGAGATGCTGTAAAGGACTGGTGTAATTTGTAAATGCAGCAGTTGGTGCAGAGAAATGTCTGAGAATGGAATCTTACAAGTAAGCATGACCTGAGCCCTCATGCTGCTTTTGGAATGGTAGTTGAAGGCTTTAGCTGCATCACAAACACAGAACTCTGCAGAAATAGCAGAACTGTGAGCAGCCCAGACCAGAGTCATCTGATGCTGCTTCTAAGTCAGTCAGTTCTGCTGAAGCAGCTTTGAAGTCAGTCTTTGTGGCTGTGCCCTGTGTCACAGGAGTGTACCAGTGCTCAGCACCAGTGAACTTGCAGCTTGTAAACTGCTTTGCACCGGAGCTCTCATGTGATTTATTTTCTGAGTGTTTTTTAGTACTCTGGGACATGAGTTACCCACATGCCCCAGTATAGCCCCAAGGAGAAAGCTTGACAATGCCCTGACTTTGATTTCAAAATTTTGAAAAGGGAATAAAAGTGCAACTGAAGTTAAAATGAGGAAACTAATACTGTGATGTTCCTGAACACAAACAAAAAATACCACCTACTTTACTCACATATATTTACAGTTACCTCAGGGAGCTGTCAATAAACAGGGGGCAATTATGTCTGTTAACTTTTAGTACGTGTTGCTAATTTATCTGATGGTATAAACAGCTGTGTAAATTGTGGCATTCAAATGGCTCAGAACTAAGCTATTTTCAATAACTCTTTTTTGCTCTAAAATGAAAAAGAATTTGTTGGGATAGTTTTGCATATTATGTTTTTGCTTCTGATATAATTAAACCACATTTCTCTTGTCACTGTTCATGCTTGCTACCCTGTTAGTAAGCATCTGTCCTGAAGAGGTTTGATCAGCTCAGTGTACAGAAGTCAAATAATAAGGAAAATCTTACAAATGGCTTAAAATGAATATTGTCACACTTTTGGGATCTTATTGCAATAAGCATGCTAATCCTGATTTTTCAAGCTATGCTTATGGCTTTCAGTGGGATAAAAAACATCAGTTCAGAGTAGTAGTTTCCCCTCTGTGAGTCTGAAAAAGGATTCTCTGGGGAACAATCAGCTTTGAATGACACATCTGGGGCCAGTGTGATTACTGGCAGGGAGGAAGACTTGGGTGAAATCAGGCTGGAGTCAAATCTTCAGATATTCTAGATAACAAATGCCCGCTGTAAACAGCCCTGTAATTGATGCCGCTATATGTCAAAGTCATAAATTACATATGAAAAAACCACCTCTCATATTTTATTCAAATAACAAGCAACAGCCTTGTCCTTTGAGAGGGTTGCCCTCTGCTGCTAAAGCCCTCAGAAATGGCTTCGTCTGAAATGCTGTGCTTAGTTTGATTGTCAAAATATTTTGTGAAAAATACTCTTATTTGGGGGACAATTTTAAGACTTGGGAGCTGCAATGTTCTGTTGTGGTTTTGAGGTTATCCATCTGAACAGGGCTCAGCCTATATTGATGGAGAGTATGAAGGAGGGTGTGGTGAGCTATTCCACACGGCTTTGAGACCTCACCTGGAGGTTTGTTTATTTATTATGCTGGTGTTTGAAATGTGAACAATTACTGAGTCCCAAAACAGCAGAGAAGCAGTACTCAATCTCCACCTTCTGGCTCTATAGCATCATAGGTTGAGTCCAACCATTAACCCAGCACTGCCAAGTCCACCGCTAAACCACATCCTTAAGTGCCACAGCTACATGTTCTTTAAATACCACCAGGGAGGGGGACTCTACCACTTCTATGGGCAGCCTGTTTTCCAGTGTTTGACAACTCTTTCTGAGAAGTAAGTTTTTCCTAATATCTAATCTAAGCCTCCCCTAGCACAACTTGAGGCCATTTATTCTTATACTATTGCTTGTTTCTTGACAGAAGAGACCAATCCTCACTTTGCTACATCCTCCTTTCAGGCAGGTATAGAGAGTGTAAGGTCTCCCCTGAACCTTGTTTTCTTCAGGTCAAACCTCAGCTTCTCCTCACAGGACTTGTTTTCTCTTTATCTTCTCTTTCTGTCTTGTTCATGTTGTTTTGTTTTGTTTTATTTTGTTTTTTTTTAATAATATATAATCTCTGGTGACAGATTCATAGAAATTATTTCCAGCCTGTCTTTTGTGGGGTCTAAGACCAGCTGGGCCAAGTGCACCCCAGACAGAGGATGGCCACCAAGAGAATACCATCAAGTTACATCTGAGACACAAGACTTTGTGTTTGTAAACATTCTGTCCTCACCAGGGTAACTAATTCCCAGAGGACTCTCATACAGGGGATTTCTCCTTCTCTCATCCTGCCTACCTCTTCAGCATTTTGGATAAGCACTGCAGTTTCAAGGTACGCTGCTGTTTCATCTGGGAAGGGATCAGAGCTTCCCTCTAAGGGGATGGATCCCCAGAGAGAGAGACCCAAGAAGACGAACACAGAACATCTAATTGGTAAGCATTGTTTTGTGTGTGTGAGTGGGTTATTTCTCAATAATATTAAAAAGGAGCAGAACTAACCAAACAAAAAAGGTACATTTGATCTACATTTGATGTCCAGCAGACTGGAGATGAAAACTCAGAATCTGCCACTGTGAGTGACAGAGCAAATTGCCTCATGCTGCCCTGCCAGCATGCATCAGCATCTACCTTCTGCCAACATGACCCCCTGGATGAAAAAGACTGATTCAGCTATTGGTACACTTCTGTATGGAGGAATGGGCTGGAGAGAGGAAGATAGGATCTAGTTAGGGAAGACAAGAATTTTTCAGCCCCTGCTAGACAGCAGGAAGGTACAGGGTGGTTAAAGTTTACTCCATGAGTCTACTCCATCTTTTTGTTGCAGTAGGAGACTGGGGAGATTTTTGCCCACACTGAGTTTTTAATTTGCCTTCCAACTGTGGAACCCACATCATGAGTTTGTTTACCAGGTGTGTTCATGATGTTCCCTAATGAGTGTATCAGGAAAAAATGAAGTGAATGTTATTCCAGCATCCTGGAGCTTTTCCACCACTGCTGAGTGATGAGCTCTAGGCTCTCGCATTTTGTGGTGCATTGCAGCTCCTGTTTTGCTCTGGACTAAAGATCCAAGTGAGTTTTTTTTTGGTGGTTATGACTATTATAATCCATATACAGGGATGGCAACCCCACGTCAATGATAGATTGGGTTGTGACTGGTTCTTCACAATTGGTTTTTTCCAGAGTCTTTCTTGTCTTGTTGTGTCTTGTTGTGTGGTTAAATGGTTTGAAACTCTGGGGTAATCAGAGAAGATCTGTGGTGGTTTTGGGGAGCTGGGAGGTTTCATTCAAAGACTTATTTTCGTGTTCTCCTTTTCTAATTGGAACCTACATTATTAGCAGGCATCAGGATCTCTAGGACAGTTCTTGTTGAGAAGGATTCAGTGGTACTTTGTCAGGTTTTGGATGCATGCTTTTTGCCCATGGTGGTGAGGGGTGACCCCTAAGCCTGACCCCTAATTCTTCTCAGGTGCTTGAGTAAAAATGTGCTGAGTGGCATTTTTTCCCAGCTATTCCCCCTGTCTGTGGGTTGTGTCATTTCCACCAGGTGTCTTTGCAGAGGGCTCAGGTGGATGATGGTAGATGATGCTACAATCCAAAATTCCTTTTGAGGAGGTTCTTCATAACCAAATTTGTCATTGGGGAAAAAGATCTTCAGACATTTTCTGTAAGGTGGTCATTTAGATGAAATGAAGAGATAAAATAAAAATATTGAGTTCTGCTGAACAAAAAAACATCCCTTCATGATTAATTTCCCCCAGTTTCAGATTAAGAATTATGAATGATTACGAATTAAGAATTATGAATGCCTGTTCTGTGACTTTCCTTGATCTCTTTCCACTGATTAAAAGACGCTTGACTGTCGGTACTTTTCGTAGCCTGACACACCAGTTGTGTAATGTGAATGTAGCATTGAACAAACAGCAGTGAAAGGGTTAAAGATTTTCACACTAAGTCCTAAAAATTCTGGTTTTAGACACATGGCCCTAAGGTTTGCCCAGTACTTTGTTTAGGGAAGCTCCTCAAATTTACCACTGACTGCAGAGTGCCTGATGATACCTCGTGAAACAACCAGGGATTTTAAATTGCTGGGTTTGGGGAAGGGTGAGGAGGAAAGCTGGGCTCCCAGTGCACCAGTTTTGTGCTCAGCTCTTGGGGAGACCCGAAACCAGGCCCTCCTGAATGCAAATGTGTTTCCATGTGAGTAATTAAATCTGCATCGAGGGGGCCTCAGAAGTAGGATGGGCAAAGCTGTGAGCAGCAAAGGGCTGGATGTAACACCCAGGTGTGCAGGCACAGCCCAGCCAGGCACAGGGACCCACAAGGAGCAGCGGCTTCAGGAGGGGCTGTGCTGGGTTTCCTCCTTCCCCAGTGTTGCTGGGAATGTTCTGACAAACCTGTTAGTCCTGCTCTGCTGGTTTGTCAGCCTGTGCCTTGCAGATCAGCGAGCCTCATGCTGTTTCACTGGTGGTGAAAAGTCTTTTT
Source organism: Rhipidura dahli (assembly GCA_013399225.1). NCBI lineage: Eukaryota > Metazoa > Chordata > Aves > Passeriformes > Rhipiduridae > Rhipidura > Rhipidura dahli. The sequence continues at coordinate 740,788 of VXAC01005135.1, read as the reverse complement.
TCCCTCGCACAGTATAAATTGAACTGTTTCCTATTTATCGCTTTCTGTCTGCATGTGAATTTTGTTTGAAGTCAGAAATTCACAGTAGTGCCCTACACCTTTGAAATAACTTACCTTACTACTGCATTCCCTTCAGGCACCAAACCAATTAAATTAGCTAGATATTTTTTTATTAAATGAGGGTGGAATTTTGGAATGAGCTGAACGTTCTGAGACAACTGCTGAAAGTGCATGGGCATGCATTTTGACAGGCACTAACTTTGAAATTTGTGATCCAGTGCATGGACTGGTCCACCATGATTCCTCTTAATGTTCATCTGAAGAAAGCAGGAGTTCCTCTCATTTACCCTGTAACCTGTTTCACACAAACTGAACCCTTTGCCCCAGGCATAGCACACTGACAGATTCATACTTGCGGATACTTCACCCAATGATTTCTCTCTCCTTCACAGCCCCCAGCTTTGGTAATATCTTTTATTTTCCTCTTTTTTCCAGTTGCAAAATGTATTTTCTGAACCCTTTTTAACCTTCTGATCAGAAGGGCCATAAGGTTGTGTGTTTGGTTAGGTCGTCTATGGCTTTCTTTGAGTGGTGGGAGTGAGGAAGAGGGAGTGAGTCTCTGTGGACTTTGTGGTCCAGTGTGATTGCACTGGGCTAGATGTACAACCCTGTATAACTCCTCAAAGTTTGCATTCACTGCTCTTCTTTCTTACACTTTTTATAGCTGACAGGCAGGAAGGAATTGGTGTCTGTGGCTGGATCCTGGTTTCCCTTTCATTCCTCCTGGTGCTTATTACCTTTCCTATTTCCATCTGGGCGTGTATGAAGGTAAGCTAGCAGGATTTGAGGCCCACAAAGAATGCTCCATTATCACTGCTGTTACTGTTTTACTGATTTAGTTAAGACAAGGCACTTCATATGCATGTTTTGGGAATCATGAGGGTTTGTAGCAAAGATGTGCTCTGGAAACAAGATCCACACCGATTCTTTCAGAAATTTTCTGTATTGCCACAATTTCCTCACTTAATTTCTTCCAGTCTCAACTTCCATCATCAGTTACACTTCCAGTTAAACATCAGTTGAACCCCAGGCCTTCAGTAGTCGGGATGCACTTAGTGAAGTAGTTTAGATTACCTAAGGTGAGACTCCCTTTGCCTACAGCTCCTCTGGGTGTAGTGCTGATGTTGGGAGAGCTCTGAGGTACCCTCTGTAGATCAGTGCTAATTGTTTCTTACATGATCTCTTTAGTAACCTGTTTCCAAGGACAGGGGCTGAGTTTTTCTAGCAAGTCATGAGTCAGGTAGAAGATGTAAAGAAAGTTATTTGCATCTGTTTATCCCTGTATTATATGTACTGTCTTCACATTTAATATGGGTGCCAATGATTAAGGGACCAGAGAGGGAGAATAGAATTAGTAGTAAAATTCTAAATTTAAACTATTTTCCTAGGTTGTCAGAGAATATGAACGTGCTGTTGTGTTTCGTCTGGGACGTATACTGTCTAAGAAAGCAAAGGGACCAGGTGAATACATGCAGTTTTATTCTGTTAAAGTCCTCTGGGTTTGTTTATGTTATTACAATGCAGTCTAACCACACAGAGAATTGCAAGAAATCCTTCCTATATAGCACAGAGGGGAATGAGAAGGTCCCTCCTACTGCAGTCCCTTTACCTGCAGATTGTTTGCTTTTCTGAAGAGAAGACAAAGCCACCTTCCTGTCACAGTAAAGAAGTGTGAGTACCTTGGTATCAGGTACGACTTTGCTGCTGAGTAATCTGGATAACAGAAGGATGAGTTCATGCTGCAGAGACTGCCAGGGGACTGCAGGCAGATTTAAATGCAGTGTTCAGGTCTGCCATGGTCTTTTTTGAGTGACTGTGGCCTCTCTCCTTGTACCTCACTTCCAACAGTGCTTGTTGCTGCCAGCTCCTTAGGTGTCCTCTGCTCTGAAAATGGTAAATGTGTCAGGGCAGGGACACTCAGCAGCTACAAGTTTGTCACAGTCCCCTAGGACCAGGTTACAAATCACTAACCAAACCCAGCTCCATCAGGTGTTTGCATTGGTGTAGTTACCACCTCTGGGCAATGAAATGGGCAAACTGGAAGTTGAAATAACAGGAAATAAGAAGAAAAAGTCCTTTTCAGGTACTGTCCTCCCTGTTAAATAATAGTCATGTGCTCCAAAGAGCAGCTAGGCCTGGTACAGGGCTCTTCTGTGTTGCTCTCGGCACCAAAGCAACATGCTGAGATTACAAGAATAGAAAATTAGAAGCTGTGTCCAGTCTCCCTCTCCAGTGAAGGAGACTGGGGAGTCCTTCACAGGGTCTGCCACATCTTGGGCCAATGTTCCTCATGTGATGCAGGAATCTGGCCCTGGGTGATGTCTTTCCTGAGGACACATACTGAACCGTGCATGGCTTGGGATTTAAACAGAGAAAATTAAAGGCATGGAAGGAATTTTTGCCAGAAGTCTCATGGCAGGCTTCAGACCAGAGTTTCAAGCTGCCCATTTCCAGACCAGAGTCCTAGGTCATTAAGCCTTAATGAGTTCACATTATTTGCAGATATCTGCACTTCCCTCTGTTATTTGAAAATGCAAAACATCACTGTTGTCATGTCTTGTAAGCAGAAAGAACAGCTGCAGTGATTAGGTAGGGTGTCATTCCCCATCCTTTGGGTATATCCATCCGTTTATTTCCTCTAGGATACCTGGATCTGGACTTCAGTTTCAGAGGTGTGTCATCTAATTATTTTTATTTTTCAGGAATGATCCTTGTACTTCCATGTACAGATACCTTTATCAAGGTTGACCTTAGGACAGTTACCTGTAAGATTCCTCCACAAGAGGTAACTTCTCTAGCAGCCGTCTAAGACAGGAACAAAAGATGCAGCAGATTCATGGCACAATCAAAAATAATGCATGTTTTATAATTTTTCCACGCTGAGCTGCCATATAGAATTTAGTTTCTTTGCTGTATTTTCTGGATTTCAAGCTGCTTACAAAACAACTTCTTGCCCAAAGAAGTTCTGGATGGCCCATCCCTGGAAATGTTCAAGGCCAGGTTAGAGGGGGCTCTGAGTTGTCTGGTCTAAGGGAAGGTGTCCCTGCCCATGGGAGGGGGGTTGGACCTGAGTGTTCTTTAAGGTCCCTTCCAACCCAAACCATTCTATGATTCTCCTAATGAAAATCCTCTGGTGCATCATTGCAGGTCAAGCTGGTGTTCAGAACTGTGATGTCAAAAATAAGGGAAAGGGAGTTACAATTATGAATGAGAGGTGGAGGACAAGAGAGGAGTGGCTATAAAATTCCCAATTGTAAATTAATGTCTTAATAAAATTGGGTCTGACATGGAGCTCACCATTCAAAAAAGCCTTCTATGTGTGTTTGAAAAAGCTAATTACCCATGGGTAACAAATCCCATTAAATAAATAGGAATTAGCAAAAAACCAACCACAAAACTCAGGTCTAAACAGGAATAGGTGGAGGAAGCAAGATACATCCAAGCAGGATGAAATTTGCTGGTGTTTTTTACAAATACATTGTTTAGGGCAAGTAGCACAGATCTTCCAAGCTACATGAAATGTGTAAAATCATTAATGGACCTTTCTAAAAGAAAGGAAGAGGATAGTCATAATTTATTTCTGCAAAAGAAATTAATTAAAATTATGAGATTCACTTGCTATTGAAGCAGTTATTTAGAGGGTATGTAAAGCATTTCCCCCCAGTTTAGACTTTGTTGATGCTAGACAGCTCTCTTGAAGTAATTTCGTGGGAGAATGACAAAGAAAACAAAAGAAATTGTTAGTTTCTTTGAATTATGAGTGCCTTTTACTCACTAAGGGGTAAAAAAAAAAAAAAAAAAATTCCCCTTTCCAGGCCAAGGATGTGTTGTGGGATCTTTCTGTGACTGTGTGCATTTCTCAAACTCAGATTCTCACGAGGGATGCTGTTACTGCCCAGGTGGATGGGGTGGTGCACTACAAGATCCACAGTGCTGTCAGTGCTGTTGCCAACGTCATTGATGTCCACTCTGCCACCTTGCTTCTGGCACAGACAACCCTGAGAAATGTCCTGGGTACACAGAGCTTGGCTCAGCTGCTGGCAGGTCGTGAGGAGATTGCACACGGTATCCAGGTAAATCTGGCTCTCAAGCTGACTGACAAGCATGGAGATGTCATCTGGAGAGTGGCAAGTCAGAAATAACCTCTCTTTCTTCAACGATGATAAAAAATCTCCTTTTTTTTTTTTTTTTTTTCAATTATACATATTATTGCCTAGAGTCAGAGTTATTCTATAGGTATTTCCCCAGGTTTTTGTAGCAGAGTTATCTCTATCAAAAAGCAATTAAAATTCTGAAATTATCCAGTGACTTAAATCAGTTTAGTCCTTGCAGAGAGGCAGCTGCAAACATGGAGAAAGAGGTTTGCTGCTTGTGGGAAGCTCTGTCTTGATCAGACCCTTAACTGAGGCAAGACTTCTATATCCTGTCATTATAACTGAGAGTACAAAATGGAGTTGTTGCATGCTTTAAAATGCCACCTGGTTTATTTTTTGGTTTGGCAGCCAAGCACCTGATTTGCTAATTTCTGTCAGAGACAAGGCATAGTCAGGCCAAAGAGAGACTGTCTCCCCTGGAGCCAGGAGAGTGGCCAAGGGCAGAGCCAGGCTTACAGTGGTGGTGGTGTGGATTGCAGGAGCATCAGGGAGCCAGAGCACAGAGGAGCTTGCTAGTGCTGCAGGGCTGTGCTGTGTCTCACCCAGTGTACTTTCGGAGTGTTGTGTTGTTTAAGGAACTTGCTGTAGCATTTCTTTGTAAAAGGGAGAAGTTTACTAAGTGCCCACTTAAGGAAAGAATGGGGATCATAATTTAGGAGGCAGAATCCACACAGGAGACACTGGTGTTGACCAGCAAGTGCTCCATGAGGCTGTGGTACCCTCTGTGCACACACCATGCAGGGTGCTGGTGCCCCTGGGGCGTCCCTCTTTCTGCTGTGTGGGTTTGTCCTGTCCTTCTGTCCAAGCAGGGTACAGCCCGTGGCTTTCTCTCTGCCAGCACTGTGCCCTTCCTGGTGCATTGTGTGTTTGTCCCTAAGGCTGCCCTGGGCAGTGCCACGGAGCAGTGGGGAGTCAAAGTGGCCCGCTTGGAGATCAAAGACATCCGGATTCCCTTGGCCATGCAGAGGGCAATGGCAGCTGAAGCAGAGGCTGCTCGAGAGACAAGAGCTAAGGTGAGACCCATGACAGTGTCTACCCCCAGCTCTCACTTCCTTTTCATAGAGCCCCAGAATAGTTTAGGTTGGAAAAGGTCTCTCAGATCACCAAGTCCAGTCATTAACTCAGCACTGCTGGGTCCACCACTAAACGATGTCCCTAAGCATCACACCCCACCTACCCTGTAAATGACCTCCATGGTTAGTGACTCCACCACTTCCCTGGACATCCTCTTCCAATGCTTGACAACCTAATTTTTTTCCTAATATCCAATCTAAATTTCCCCTGGGGCAACTTCAAAGGCCATTTCCTCTTGTCCTATGGTTCCAGGAATCCAAGCTAGTTTGTTTTCTCACTGTAAAGCTGGATTTTCCCCACAATGGGCAGCATTTCCATTTCTGTTCCTTTGCAGGTTGTAGCAGCAGAAGGAGAAATGAATGCTTCCAGAGCTCTCCAGCAAGCCTCCACGGTGCTGGCCGAGTCCCCAGCAGGTCTGCAGTTGCGCTACCTGCAAACACTAACAACTGTGGCAGCACAGAATAATTCCACCATTGTCTTCCCTCTCCCTATAAATATGTTTGGGAGCTTGGGGCAGAAAAGTACAGGGGGATAGAGGCTGTTCTAGCTAGCTCCTAGGCCAGAGATATTTGAAGAAGGTTTTCCCAGGAAGCAAGGGGGTCCCAATTGGTAGAATTAAAGTAGAAGCATGTTTGGGCCCTCTGTCCCAAAAATAAGAGTAAAACTAGTTTAATAATCACACACAGCTCCCACATTGAGACTGCATTTGCAAAGTTCAGACATGAAGTAGTTCCAGCTTAGACTCACCTCCAACTAAAATGGAAGAAATATGTAAAATGTATGTTAGAGCAAACATAAAATTTTAATGATGCTTTCACCACACTTTACAGAGTCTTGAATGTTGTAAGTATTTGGTGATTTGTCTGCTAGGCAGGAACCTCTGAACCATTGATGTACTCCACAGAACAGAACGGTCAGACACTGGTATTTAACTCAATCCCTGTGGAGTGGAAAGGAAGGATTTGGCTCTTAACCTTAGAAGTATTATTTCATAAATATTGGCAGAATTACTGTATAATTGGTTTGTCAGTGGAACAGCCTATTCTTTATCTTATATTAATAGAAATTAGTACTTGCTTTACTGACCTCAGCTGTATTTTGCTTTATCATTTATATGAGCTCTGCAATAAAATAAAGAGAATGTATGACTAGGCATTACAATCACATTTCCTAAATGTGAAAGCTGGGGCAAACCTCAAGGTCCTCTGTCTATTTAAGTGTCTGTCTTACACCTTTAGTAGGTTTCTTATCTTCCTTTGCATATGTCATGAAGCAGTCATGCAGGTTTTCCTAAAATGAGCCTTCCCTACCCTCCATCCATGCAATGCTTGGCAGCTGAGAGGAAAATGTTGCTGATATGCAGGTTCAGCTGATGCTAAATTTGACTTTGCAGCTTTCAAAAATAGCTGGTCAGTTCACAGTTCAAGCACAGAGCAATGAACTGTCTTCTCTGAATCTGAAATTTCTTGTGATGGAGCTGTTCTGGTAGGTGCTGCTGCAGTGCCATGTCTTGTCCACATGAGCATCCCTGCTGCCCCTTCTATCAGTAGGGTCCACCTCAGCATGGACCTAGTAATTATCATATCATTGAAACTGGGCCTTCTATTTTTGCTGCAGTGTTTCACAAGCAGTCCAGGTGGCAAATGTTTGTGCTCAGTAGCTGCTGGCAGAGTGATAGGAGCACCTGTGGATGGTAACCTACCCAGCTCTTCTCTGCTTCAGACATGACTGCCAAATGGTATTTTGCTGGCAAACTAAAGAAGCAAAGCCTGTAGTTGAAAGTTGTCTGCTTATCAGTGTTACCAAAACATTTTCTGCAGACTTTTTCTTACCTAAGAAAAGAACAGTTTTGAGTTGAACTCTAAAAAAAGAAAAGCTTGAAAGACGTGGCTACAGAGTGCAATTAAAAGCATTTCTGTGCCCTCAGTGATCTACCAACCTAACAAGCCTGTGCAAGACTCTCGAGTCCAGCACAGGACATGCCCAGTGGTTCACTTCCAATTCCAGCTTCAGAAATGGATGGAATCCAGCCATGGGGTCAGCAGGACTCACAACCAGAAAGCAGCTGATGTGTTGAAGCATGAGTGTTGGTATCTCTTCTCTTTCAGCAGCAGTGTAACACAGGTGAGCCCATGAATGCCCAGTTTTCTTTTTGACCCATGAAAGTGTCTTGGCCTTTTTTAAAAATTATTTTTTATTGCCCAGGGCTGCAGGAGTTAATCAGGTCTGCAAGCACAATGTGTTTTTCTTTTGACTTTCCACAATTGCACTGGCTCAAGGAGACAGAAATTCCTGTTCTCTCTTCCCCAGTGTCAGGGACAATGAACACAATGACAAACAGAGTAGCTGCATTCTTTGTTGTATTACCCACACACACATCACAAGCGGACACCACAATCAGCAAAACAGCAATGGAAGCAGCCCTGCAATGTTTCAGCCTTACCACTGGGATGCACAGGCTTTGCAGGAAGAATTCTGGCAGAAGGCAAGCTGCAGTCCCACAGAGAGATGTGGGGCTCTGAGCCATCGTTCAGACGTGGCACAGGCTGTCAGTGGTGCTCAGGAATTCCTGCAGCCCAGCGCAGCTCTGCCGGCGCAAGGTGCTGCGGCACTCGCTGTCCTCCGGAATTTTCTCCACCCAGGCGTGTGCATCGAGCAAGTACTGCATCCTGAGGGAAGATGGGACAGGTAAACAAGGTTAGGCATTGTTCCTGACAGCAATCAATGGGAGAGCATAATCACTGAGCTGCTGCATCCCTCCACAGAGGTATCTCTGAGATCAAGAGTTATACCAGCCAAAGAACTTCTCTGAAACCTACTTTCACCAGCAGGTTAACTGAGCTTTGAGTAAAGTCTGGGAAGCATCAGTGCCAAGCTGGGACAGACCTGTCTGTACTTGTGTTTGGAGTGTGTCAGGTAAGCTTGGGCTAGGATTTTGTTAGAGCTTTCCAGAATGGCACAAAAGGCCCGAGTGCACACCAGAGGGACAGTGAGGGGGAGTTTAGTTCCAACAGAGTATTCCAAAATGTTTCCCGATTTTCTCTGATGAGGAGCTATGTAACTTCCAGTATTTCATGACTGAACTGGAGAAGAGTTTGGAGGTTAAACCTCTGCTAGGAGACTCTAGTCTCCATCACACTTCTTTTGAAGAAGACCACTGACTTAGGCTCTCACTTTAGTGTCATAAAGAGACAAAGATGGGACTTTTCAAGGTTTTAGGAAGTGGTGCTCACAGCTTGATAGAGATCTCCTCCCCAGAAACTTTCAGAGGCACTACCTTTCTCCTGTTCTGGGCAGGGAAATGAAACATTTAAGATGTTTTCCTCCGTGAATATTTGATACTAAAGTACTACTCAGATAGGATACTTTTTCTGTTGATTTGTGACAGTGAAAAATGAGAAGAGTGTGCTACTTGTATGCATGATGTAACAGCAACCTTGGGAGCTGCTCTTAAACACAGTCCCAAGTATTTCATCTGCAAACACAGGAGCTGTTCAAGGCATCTGCAGTAGATGGATGGGGTAGCTTTTCCCATTCTCCTTTTCTAGCCTTGGGTTTTTAACCCAGTGGAACCAGAGCCAGATTTGATTCTGAGAAGTCTGGGAACCACAGATCCATGAGCCAATAGATTTGGGTGGTTCAGCTCCCCCCAGAACGCCCCTTTTGCCTGTGGAGTGGCATTATTTGTATTTTAGTAAATTCAGCAGAATCAATCCCTGAGAAATTTGGTGCTGCCTTTGCTTTCTGGGGGTATTCAAAAAGACTGAGTACCCTCTGGGTTCATGCTGCTGCCCAGAGACCATTTTGCACTTACTTGTGGTTGCAATCAAGCGTTTCCCCATCTCTCCCCATGAGGAGGTAGCGCTTGCCAGGCACAATGTTTAACTTGCACATGGAGCGTTTCAGGAACTGTCGGTGGTCACCCACTTGGATGCTTTCATCAGCAGCTGTGGGGCAAGAAGAGGAAACCCCATGAGCTTTTCTAATAAAGAGAAGAACCGTAGCCCACAGGACACAGCCCTCTGTGGTTGTTTGCCCCGCTGCTAAGCCAAGGTAATATTCCACTTAGGAAATGGGAATATAAATGGCCATGCTATGGAAGGATACATTTCCCTTATGACCTGACAAAGCCACTTTTGTCTTAGCTGGCTGTCTTGGCCTTTGCAGTAGTTGTTGAAGGAGCTGTTTTCCTATAGACCTTAGGACATTTCAGGCCTTGCTGAAATCTCAGACACTGAAGGAAAAGCCAAGGAAAATAGAAAACGTGTGTCCTGGGGTGACTTTATGATACTGTGTCCCCTATCATCTGTCTGATGGCAGACATGAGTTCTATGCCTTTAAAGGTGGGTCTGGGAGAGGGGGAGAGCCAGTGGAATTCTTTCAGCAGCCTGTGTTTGGAAACACAGACTCCCCGGCACTGTCACTGCTTCAGAGCCAAGGAAGATCCTTTCTGCTTTTCCCCAGCTCTGGCTCCTTTTTCTCAGGAGAGAGATGGAGAGTGAGAATTCTTTGCTTTTTAGCTAGCCTGCTAGCTGAGGCAAGAACATTTCCTGGGACTGTGGCTTTTTCTTCTCCTGGAACTGTTCAGCTCAGGTCTGGAACACCATTACCACACCCCAGCTCCAGAGAGGGCAGAGCCACACCTACGGAGGGGACTCTGAATCTACCCAGGTCTTCTCCACAGTAAGAGGTTTTATTACGTAACATCATTCATTCTCTTGTGCCTGCATACACTCTGCTTGCTAAATAAACAGCATTTTTTCACTTCCCTTCAAGAAGTCTCTTTCCAAACCTGGTGGGGGAGGCACTGCTGAAACCTGCCTTCTATTAGAGGACCCATTCACTTTGGATGTTTCCTCAAAATTTGTCTCAAACTAGGACAACATGCTATTGTCTGTTTCAGAATGCTCATGTTCAGGGGGCTCTCAAACCATAGCAAGCTAAATTCAAACATTTTGAGGGTCAACAATGCAGCAGACAGTATTAAAATCTCACTCTCCTTCGTACACCTGACCTGAAGCTCACTGATGCAGCCTAGACTATGCTAGTTCCTCAGAATCTGATACAGAGGACACAGTCCTACTGATCCCCATGCTAAAATAACTTAGAAGAGTCTCATCTGGATTCTGGCCCAGAAGATTATTCATTCAGAATAATCTGCCCACCACAGAAGTGGGTATCCAAGGCAGATGAGATGGCTGCTCAGATACTGCAATGCCATGAGAGCTGAAAAGATGCTTATTTCATTGGACCAATCTCAGGTCATGAGGACATGATGTTGTTTAACCAGAACAGTTATCAAAGTCCATTTCAAGTATAAAGCAAATAACAGCAATATTCTAGTTTCTTACTCCAACTATAATTTGAATTTTCATGCACAAATTCAATATTAAACCAGTTTAAATTACAGGTAAATTGCACCACAGTCTTTTTATCAGTTAACAGAAACTTGTGCAGCTTCTGCTGTTATATAGAGTATTATATTCCAAGTATGGAAAGTCTAGTAATAAAAACCCTAAAAGTAGAATGAAAACCTGAAGCAGAATATTCCAACATTAATTAGATTTCAGAGAATTTGACAAAGACTGCTGGTCTGTGAAACTTAGCTTTAAGAACCTTATCTACCACATAGTTAAAACTTACATTAATTTTATATATGGTACTTATATATTTGCATTTTTAGAGAGAATAATAAGTCTTGTAAGTTTTCTCATATAACCCAAGACCTTTTTGCTGTTCCTATGCTAAATCATGTCCTGAATTTCCATTTTGTTCATGGAATGTGGAGATGGATCAGAACTACTTGAGAAAATGATGATGTTATGCCTCATTGGTCTTAAATTACCAAGGTGTTTCTCAGTTCATATGCTTCACAAATGGCCTAATGCAATTCAGACAGTGGGATCATAAACATTTGAGTCATTACCTTAAATGGTTATTATGTAATTTTCAATTTTAAATTTCCAATTAAAAAAAAGTTGAAATTTAATGCTACAAAGCATCCAAGCAGAATTCAAGGAAAACAATTATTTCAAGTTTTAGAATCTATAATTGGAAATAATTTTTAAAAACTGGGGGGGAAAAAGAAGCAGAAAGAAAAGATTCTGTGCAACTTTGGGCTGTACTCTTCCCCTAAAGGACTCCTGAAGGATTCATAGGACAGCATAAATATTAGCTATCTGAAGCATACACACTAATTCCATCAACAATCAAAGTAATCTGAGAAGAATACACCTGCAAAATTCTCCTTTGCTAACTCCCAAACACAAATAAGGGTTTCCATCTGTCTTCTGAACCAGCCCTTTACTTCAAAGACTGTTAAGGAAATAGTGCCAGGGTCCAGAGAATGAGATTTTACCCTATTAATTCTCACCTACGCTTGATGATGGCAACAGACATCAACCTCACTCAAAAGAGCCACAGAGACACAAGAGATGACAACTCTAGTTCAGTCACAGGCTGATTTGGGTGTAACACAAATTTCTTCACCCTCAAATGGCTTCATGCCTCCTGCCAGCCTTTCCCATGCCTGCTGAAAACTTTCTGATGCTCAGAAGCTACATCTGACAGCACAAACCACAAAGAATTTTCAAGTATATGGTAATCGAAGACATCTTTTCCCTCCAGCTTTACATTCAAAGGATGTTTCTCTCAGCTACCAAAACCCAAAATCTTTCCAGTGTTTGCCTGCAAGTTGTGAGTACAAATGCACTTGGACCCGGAGCCCTAAAGCCTTTAAATCCTGTAGGTAGAGATTAATCTGAAGAAATTAATAAAACTTTCCATCAGGATACCATAGTCTCCTAGCCAGTATTTTTATCACTAGGTTCATTATCATTTCCCTGCCTAGGAAAAGCCCTGGGTATGTCAGATGCTCTCTCTGGGCTCAGGAAGCATGGAGCTTATTTTCCTACAGGAACTGAACACTGGGCACAGATCACAAGTTGTGTGCCATCAAGTGCTGTGTAACATTGCCAGTCCCCTGGGCATAGATTGATGGAGTGAGGTAATTATTCTGTTCCTGAGAGGGAAGACTTCAAAACCTTTGAAGTTGCTTTTTAAAAGCAATCTCTGGCCTCCAAACTCAAAACTGGTGACCACAGGATACCCCAAGCAGCTGAGGTCTAACATGTCATCTGATAGCTTCCCCAGAAATTACTTGGATGAGTATCAGTGCTCTCTGATGCTGCTGATTAAGTTCACATGGGGGCAGCTGGGATGGCAGGCCTGCAAAAGGACACTGTCTAAGAGCTGTGCAAATCTTGACACTGCACTTAACAACAAAGAAGCCTATTTCTTTATCACAGTTATTAAATTGAAGTTCCAGAAGTTTTTCCTGTCTTCATTGACCTCAGGCAAGTCACTGTGGACAACTCTCCACAAAGGTTGCAATTGCTTAATAATTAGCTGAGTAACAAGCACTTCAGATCTTCATCCTGTATCAGAAGAGAGGTCAGTGGATATGTCTACACTAGAAAAAATAAGGATCTGTCAACAGTCTATAAAATGAACCAGTTGATGCAGAAGACATAATATCCACTATGCATGTTTTTTGAAGGGTTTATCTTAGACTAGCTCCAATTTATAGCCATGGGCTTAATGCAGCTGGAGTATGTCCTCTGGTTTGGTTTCATCTGAAATGATTGAAGCTCATGTGCTCTGGGACTGCACAATGTGAACCAAAAATCTACCCCTGGGCTGAACTGAACAGTGAGGCAGCTGCACCAAACAAGCCTTGCAATAAATATACCTTCTTGAAAGCCTGCTTTTCCACAGCAGCAGAAGGCATCTGGCGTGGCTCATGCTGGGTAACATTTAGTCAACCTAGTTTTCCTGCAGGTGAATGAAAGGAGTCAAACATTTTAATACTTACCTGCTTTAAGGATTTTGTGGATTTTGGCCTCATAGTAATCAAAAACATTCTTCTTTGTACTGTTGAGGATCTCCACCTCATATGCTGCAACAGACAACAACTCTGTGATGCCAGATGGTGACATGAAATTGCATCCAAAGACTGATTAATAGCTGTGCTTTTACCAAGTGTCTGTACAGAGACCAGTGTAGCATCTATTCACAAACCATGGAGTTATTAGTCAAGAGACTCTAGATTTGTATTCCTTTCTTTGTGTTTTTTTCCCAAGGAAGCTCCTCTGTGATGAGGTTTTTACTGTTTTTCCTGTCCTTCTGTTAGCACCTAACTTACCAATAGTGACCAACCAGTTTTCCTTCAGTAGTTAATCCAATTTTTTATTTGAAGAAGAGGCCAGCAAGGCAAATTAACAAACGGAAAAATATTCATCTAGCTCTGCAGAAGGAGCTAGTGCACTATGGCATGCTGTGGAAAACCTATTCTTTATTTACATCCTATAACATGAGGGATGTATGGGATTGTGGTTCTGCACCATGGGTTTTTTTAAACCCTGTAACATAATGTCCATCCTTCCTTCCCCCAGCATCCTGCTGCATCTTTCCAAGGCCTTTACTTCCCACTTCACTGCCCTGATGACTACAATTCCACATGCCTTTGTTTATTTCTCCTCAGCCTCTTGGCCACATACAAAATCCCTACTCAATTCAGGAGAGGTCTGGGCATGTAAAACTGCAAGTTTATCGTTATTAAAATGAACAATGCTGAAATCGATGGTTGTTTTTCATGCCTTACCATAATCTGCAGTAGGTTGGTAGCAGGCAAAAGTAACACGTGTGGTTTGTGTTAATGATTTACTGAAAGTTGATTTTTGTCTTGGGCAGGGACCTGGAGAGAAGAAAATAAGTGATACAGCTCTGTAGGCATGGGTGTGCAGACAGATGTAGTTTACACACATTCACACATCAATACAGCAGAGAATATAATGGTAGAACAACTTTCCTAGTGGTGGGATAGAGGGTTTTGACATATACACACACACACAGAGGTGTATATATATTGCATTTAGCTATCAAAAGATCCTGGATATCTTAGAAAAAAAAAAATTGAACATCCTGAACATCCTAGAGGGTGAATGTGTCCTGTATTACACATTAGGATAATTCTAATGGTCCTCTCTGGACTTAACAATTCCCATGTGAAGTGCTCCTAGAAGTAACTATCTTCTTTTAGACCAGGCTGTGTAGTCACTGCTTACCTTCTGCACACTGGCACACGCTGCCGTGGCACAGCTTCGAAAGCATGGCACTGTGCTTGGGAGCACTGTAGAACACACTGCACTTCCTGTCTGTGGACAAGGAACAAAACAGCTTGTCTGGGAGAGCTCAGGTGGAAAGCCTGCACAGTACAAACTACGTTTGCAGCCCAGCTTTTCCCCGGGCCAGAGGGATCAGATGCACATCAGCAGTTTCACAAAGATATATAGCTTAGGCACCCAGAGTACAGCATTTCCTTACAGCTGGGCAATGATTTGGGGTTATTTTTGTTCAGGCACCTTGTTGTTGTGGTTTATTGTTTGTTTTGGTTTTTTTAAGTTGTAGTCTTCTCTCCCCCCCACCCTGTTTTTTTTTTGTTCACTCTGGAAACTATTCATCTTAAAAGCATCTTTAGCCCATAGAACGACAGTGAATAGTGCGCTGTTTCACAAGAAGAGAGGCTCAACCAATAGTTAGTGCTTTAAACCCAGTGTAAACTGTCTTGGATTCCTCAGTTAAGGCAAAGTAGAGATTTGACCTAATTTTCAAATATTGCTTACATAACTTTGGCAAATAGGGATGATTTGCCTTTAACCTTCTTTGAATGAGGGACAAGACTGGTTTCCCGGCAAGCACTCTGCAAAAGTCAAACCTCTAAGATTGCTAATCTTAGATGTGTAAAAGATACAGCCTGACAAAACAAAATGTTAGTGAAACATGCTTAAAAACACCTTGAGAAACAGGAAGTCAGGAAATCTGATTTAAAAATCCTTGATTGTAAAAGTTCATATTTTCAGTCTATTTGCAGTACTGGACCATTCCTGAGAAGATCTCTGTTTAGGTAATCTGAAGTAAGTGGAAGACAGTTATGCAAAACAGGTTATTTTATCACTTGACAAAATTACACTACACTACGTCAAAATCAACTTTCTATAGACTGGAGGGGTTTTTTGAAGGTTTGTCTTTTAAGCAGTTATGCATCATTTTTCTGTGCCCTTACCAGGGTTGTAAAAATCATAAAGGATGGCATTTGCTGGCTGAACCAAGCCCATGGGATTGATTTGCTTTGCCCCAAATGATATACAATCTGGATCTGGTCCACTTGGGAGCTGGAGGAAAAAGGAACAACAATTTTGATGAGAAAATGAACTCTCTCTCCTCAGTCAATTCCTTAATGTTTGTGCCTGTGCTAGTTGTTGAACACTTGTTTCTGATGGCATAGATGAGTTAGTACTAATATCTGTTTTGGCTGTGGAGGGAAAGCAATGCAAGTGGGTGTAGGGTTGAGTCATTATCCAAAATATTGGGAAATATATACAGAAACTGGGGGGTGTGATGTTTACATCTTTTTGTCAACTATATGGCTCTTGGTCTTGACATGAAAGGTGTCCATGTGGAATTTACAGGACCGCCCGTTAACACTTTTGTTACTGTGGATGGAAAGCATCTCTTCTGGCTAGAGAGGGAGAGGATTTCTCTTTATTCTTGGGTCAAAGGCCAAATCTTAAATATGAACTACATCTCCTGGGACAGAGAAAGATGAAAGATGAAGGTGTGGGTTTCCCTTCTTCCCTTCCTCTGTTCTTTCCAATGAACCATTCAACAATAATAAATGACAAAAATTACAGAAAATTAATGGAGAATGAAAAACACAGTGATTAGATTTTTAAAAAGTCTATAAGCTATCTGAAATGGCAGGCATTAGAAAACCATTGGGTTTGCTTACCTCACCAAAGTAGAGCAAAACCTTCCCTTCCTTGTACTCGTAGTGCTGAATGTACCTGTCTGAAGCTGTCACCAGCTGCGGGAAATCAGAGAAACTAACAAATCAGAACAAATACCTGGCAGAACAGGAACACCTTTGCTACCACCCTCCATATTCTAGTTTGCTTTGTTCAGTCCTCTTTCTTCCTCCCTAAAGGAGACAGTCCCTGAGAGCACGAAACTGAGCAAACCTCCCTAAACCAAGCAGGCTCCAGAACCCAGAACTCCCTGGCCACATTTTCAGAGCATTGTGCCCCATCTCCTCATCACTGTGCCCTGCCACCAGCCACCTCTAGAAGACTACTTGCCTTCTGCTCTGCAAGCACAGGATGCCCTGTCCTGGGGAAAGCAATATGTTATAAGGAAAGGCACATTACTGCCCTGCTGAGCCTCACCCTAATTTCTTTTACAAGATACTAAGAAGGCTGAAGTCTGTTCACCACAAGGTTTGCATTTCTTGTATAAATTTAGCAAATATTTTTATTAGAATGAGAACAGTGAAAATCTATCTATCTCTCTGTCTATCATCTGTTTTCCCATGTTTATTCTATGTATTTTTGGAAAGATTTTGAAAGAAGAATTCTCTTAAGGGCCCATAAAAGGTTGCAAAGAAAAGTGTTTTTCTAACCTGTTCGAGTTCCTTCGTGTCAGGCTCCAACCCACTCAGCAGAGTGAGATCAACCAGGGACATCTTTGGTGCTTTGGAACCTGTGGACCTTTATAAGGGAGATGGTCAGCAGTGAACACCTGCACTGAACAGCCAGGTTGCTTTGGAGGGTTTGGGTCTTCAGGCTTGCTAAAGGTGAAGCAAAACATTCCACCCCATTTAACTTTCCTAAGTAGATTTAAATTTGTGAATCAGTTGCCTAATTCACTAAGAGTCATGAGGTAAGATGAGTCATCTGAACTAGTCAAATGGTCATCCAAAACCCAGATGCCTCGCCTGAGCTTTTCCTATGGACTTTCCTTAGAGCTGATAGGCAGAAAACAACAGCTCATTCCACCTTAAAAGCATTGTTGAAGACAGGGAAGTCAACAACACTGACAAAAGTCTCTGTTCTCTATTACCTACAAAGTGGAGATAGGAAATAAATTTATCCAGATTTTTCATGGACTAAGTCAAATTTGCATCACCTTTGCTGTCGGAGGCAAAAATCCTCATTGCTGTAATTATCCACTAAATAAATGTATTGGATTTCCAATCTTTCTTCTTTCACCTTCTCTAAAATCAGGTAGTTGTGTCATTGCTGGAAAGTGAAGTTGTTTTGCACCCACACAGGGTGCCTTGACATGAGATATTTTACACTTAGTGGTACTTCAGAACCTTTTATTTTGGCATTCTCCCTTTCCCATAAGGGGTGCACAACAGTGTGGGGAAGAAGAATGGTGATGTAATTCATGCCTTCAGTTTTTCTCCCAGTCTTAACTACAAGGAGTTTCACACTGTTGTCTAAGCCTCAGCCTAGCACTCAGCAGAACAGTGGGTCTGGGAGCTGATAAATGGTACACAGCAATTAACGGGGAAGATGATGCTGTGGTCAGTACACAATTCATTGAGTATGTGTTTAATGAGGGAGAGTGAAACTTGGGAATTAGGGTAACTCCAGTCCTCCCCTGCCATGGTTCATGCCACTGTCTGGAAGGAGGGATAAAACCACTGTCCTCAGGGCTTTGCCAAAGCTAGTAGAAAACCTGAATTCTACTGGGGAACAAAACCTGCTTCTTTCACCCTGCTCCTTTTTAGAAGAGGAGCCCAGGATAGCCACAAATATGTGCTTCTGAGACCAATGCCAGACTGTAAATGGGAGCAAAGACAGGTATTTTGGTGTTATGCTGCATGGGAGGGTTTCTTTTTTACTACCTCTGCCCTTGCCAACTTCTTGTCACAACAGAAACCCCACCTACCTCCTCTGCTCTCCTAGACAGCATTACACATAATTTCTTTTTTTATGAGGCCAGAGTGTGACCACAAAGAAAGCAACAGCATCTCTCCAGAAAGTGATGAAACTCTGTGTTACTACTGCATTCCAGCTGTATTTACCTTTTTTAATAAAAGATTTCTTTCAAATTATTGCCCTGCCAGGTGCTTTAGAGTCCCCCCAGAGTCTGATGGGGCAGAATCTGCAGTGGACATTTGAAGTCTATGTAAGCCATGTAAATAAACCTCACCCATTGTGTGGGAAGCTCTTCTCCTGCCATGGGAGGGAGGACACAGACAGTGTGTGCAGACTCACAGAAGGTCACTAGGTTGGATGCTGAGCCTGTGGTTATGAAGAGTGTGACAAAGGAGAATAACGAAGAAGAGCTGATCTTGCAGACCTACCTGACACAGACTTTGTATTGCAAGGATTCTGTTTTGCTGGGAGTGATCAGCTCCCTTTTTCTTCTGCTGTGGATATCAAACCAATCCATTTTAGACAGTGTCTCAGATGTGTTGTTTCCTGATATAGTCAAGTCCTGATAATCATCATCTTCATCAGAGTATTCATCTTCTGGAGGTAAGAGACACGGTCAGCCATGCACAAATTTGTCTGCAACTTGTCTCCTTTTGGTATTATGATAAATATCAGTGGGCAGTCACACCATCACTGTGAGTTTTGTAGCAGTTCACTGTACACTGTGTCAGTGTTTCCAATTCATTCAGAGTTAGAATTTCAGGGGTAACTGTAGTAAGAATAACTAACAAATAACTAGCTAAGAATGGGGTTTAGGCTATGCACAAATACATAAAGGAAAATCCCTCCCTCCAAAAGTTAACAATTCAAACAGAAAAAAATGCAGACATAGACAGAGATGGTGATGAATACACAGGGGATGGAAAACACATTCTTGCTCATATGAAAGACCTATCACAGATCAGCCTCAAAAAGTTTTCAGCCCACATGGCAGGTCCCTTATTAGGCAGGGAACTGAGCTGGGCTTTTCCATCTGTGAAGGGAGTTCACCTCCTGTTTCTCAAGAGTGTCTGACTGTACCTGTGTAACTGTTAAGTATCTGCTGCACCTACTCAGATAGTCATTATACTATTTTTTAACTCAGATAGTTATACTATTTTTTTAGAGTAAGAGTAATAAGCTAAATGAAACAATAGCTAGGCAGAGTTCAGGGGCTTCTCCTTTTCCTTGTGTCATTCATTTGTTCCCACTTTCCAAGGCTGGAAAGCTATGAAGTATCATTAGCAACTGACTTTGAGACCCAATCCCTGATCCTTGCCCTTTTCACTCACCAGAGTACTTCAGTCTCCCTTCCACTTCCACTGTCAACATCAAATCATTGCAGGTGTTGTTCTTCAGCTCAGGTGACCAGTACATTTTTAATATCTAAGATGAACACATGAACAGCAAGTCACTAAAAATATAATTTAAATGACAAAGAATTTACTCATCCAGGACTTCTACACATGGTGATGGGACATGGGAGTGTGGAGAGGAATACCAGTCCCCCAGTGGCACAGACTGGTCACAGAGGACTCTCATCAATATAAGCAGGTCCCATGTTCAATTCACAAATGGCGGGACTCCTTTGAGATAACCACTCTCCATTCCCAACCACAAAGAGGCCTTTCAAACTCCAGACACCCTTGACATTTTATACATTTAATAAAGTTAAAGGCAGGAAAAATTGACTGCCCATAAGGCCAGGATTTAGGCCACAAATTTTAGAAATTTGGAGGTAGGAACACAAGGGTTGAGGCCATGCCAAATAAGCTTTCACTTTGTTTTCAGAAAGGGATTCAAAGAAGTCCAGTTGGACTCTGGATTTTGAATTTACAGCTTACACTCATTGTGCCGTTTCCTTTGCCATTTACAGATACTTCAAGTTTTCTCCCAAGTTCAAACTGCAAACCAAGGGGGAAAAAAAGATGATTAATCTGTGCTCAGCATTTGATATATTGTTTTCCTGACATCTTGACAGTCTTCTATGGCTTTACCCCCCCAAACCCGGGTGGGGAAAATTTTTAGCAATGGAAGCAATAATGAGACCTCAAATCTCAGAAGATTTTAAGTGTGTTGTGTTGCTGCATCTTTCTGTGCTGTTTTAGGGCCCAGTAGATGTATTTTATCAGCTTCACTCTCTCCTTTGTATCCTAGATTTCACATTTTCACAGTTCTCAGCACACTGACAATCAGAATATTCTCCTTCTTCCTCATTCCCTCAAGAGAGGGAATCCTGGCTCCCTTGGGCTCCTGGCTGCTCTTCACTTTTGGGAGAGATTCACACCACCAAAGTCCTCGAAGAGGCAGGAAAGCACCTCTCAAGTATGCTGCTAAGCACCTACTGGGTGGTTGGTGGGTTCTTTGCTTTGTTTTGGGTGTTGTGTTTTTTTTTTTTTTACTTTAAAAATATTCTGTTGTTTTAGAGATTAAATTATTTCAAGGTGTTATAAACCAGCTACTTCATGGTTGCTTACAATGAGAAAACCTAGGCCAGATGATCTAATTTCCCATTTGAGGCAAAAAAGTTTTTAAAAAATGATGGTTCTATACCTCTAGCTGCTTCTGAAATTCTTCATGGGCATCAGTCAGAACAATGCTGTAGTAATTATGCCTTCCAGGTGTTCCCAGTCTGACAGTCAGGTCAGTGGAAGCAGTGTTCAGTGTCTTTATGCTGTATGCTGACAGAGCTTCCAAGGCCACCACTGTGTCCTAGGTGAGAAGGAAAAGCAAAAAAAAAAACCTTGCAGTTATGCCAGGTTATTTCAACAACATGTGAGATGACATTATCAGTCACCTTGAATTCAGTTTTATGCTTTTTGCTGCTTTGAAGTTCTCCTGTACTTATCTGTTCCTACTTGCACAGACTATTAATGTAATTCCCCAGCTTTTTCTTATGGCACTAAAATTGTAAACACACTGGAGCCCTGACCTTAGATTATCATAGGTCTTCATGGAGACAAAGAATTCTCTTTGCTGGCTTTTAACTATTTTTCTTTGGCTGATTGCTAATTAACAACCCAAAATCGTAAGGGCTTCATACACCAAAGAAGTTGAAAAATAATTGTCATAATGTTTTCAAACCTAAATGAAAAAGTTTCTATGGGGCCATTATTTCCATCCCTCCCTTTAAGACTCGCCCTGAGCCGGTGGTCAGGCACCTGTGTAGAGCAGTACCCTCCGCTGTAGCTCCTTCTTTCTGTCAGCCACTCAGCCACAGGCCTTGCATATTCCATGTCTTCCAGGAGCAAGGTTTGAAGCAGGGCATAGGCAGTGGTTTCCACCGAGATGGCGTTGTTGCCATTTCCCCAGTAGCGCTGCTGCTTTGCTGCAAGAATAACTCAGTCTTGAATGGCCTTGGCAGAGACATTTGCCAAAAATCACTATTGTTCTGCACAGTGGATATTTCATGTCATGGCACTGTGGAACCACAAGACACAGGTGCTGTTGTGTGAGCAACAAATCACTTGGCAAGCAAAGGAAATGGAAAAGGAAACCCACAATTTTCGATTTTGACTTCTCCAACCATCACTGTCTAATGATCCCATTGTACAGAGATGTCTATCTGATGGAGTGGTAACACAGTGTCTGGTGGTCCCTCAGGCATGACAGTATTAATTACGGCCACAAATCCAGCCTTGATTAAGGAGAACCATGCTTAAACTGGGGCTGTTAAACTGTAATGTATTTACCAAGAGCAATGGGAGGAATTTACAGGATGGTGGTGCTGCCACACAGCCGACTGACACCACAGCCACACCCTGTGGGGTGAGTGCTGACATCCACGGGGAGCTGGCACAAAGCACTCCCAACTGGTGGGGGGCTCTGGAGGCAGGTGGGCTGGAAGAGACACCTCCCTCTTGACCACAAGTCCAGTCTGGACTACCCCTGTATGTTACTATTTTCTCATATGAAGTTTCTTCTTTCTCATTTGGCTTGGGCTTTTTTTTCTTCCCAAGAGAAGCAGAAAGTAGAAATGAATATTTACTGTTGTTTTGTTCCAATTCCAGAACCAGAGAAGGTCACGATCCAAACTTCATTGTGCTGTCACTTTATAGTGCTATTAACTATGAAAATTATATATTAAAATTTCAAACATTTAAATATATGATTATGCAATTTAAATAATTAAATATACCTGTGCATACAGTTGTATGTATGTACATCATACAGTTGTATAAAATTAATTGTTCTTCGTTTACTTTAGTTTGTTTTGTTCATGTAAGTGTGCTCAGAGTGTTTCAGTTAGGAAAAGTGCTTTCCAGTGGAATTTTTAAGAACAGTTACTAGTACCTTCATCAAAAGAAGAACAGTCCCTTAATTTTTCTTTCACAAACTGAGCGTTGTCACTATCAGACTGATCAAGTGTCAGAGCATAAGCAGTGATTACTGTAGAATAGCAGTCAGTATTTCTTGAAAATTGATTTTTCATGTAAGCCACTGCTCCTGTAATCACTCGTGCCTGTGGAAACAGAATGCATCCATTTGTAAAGATCACTGAGCCCTACTGTTACTTCTGGCAAGAATACCAGGAAATTAGAATACTTCACTGTAGTCATTTTAAAGACAATTATAATAATATTTGCTTAGTTATAAAAGCCACTGATGATGGAGTGTGTAGCTCAAAACACCTTGTTGTCTATTAGGCCATGACATCTTTTTCTATGTGCCACAGATGTGAGCAGATTTTAAACTCCTCCTTTGCAGTTCTCCAAGAGACAGCAGGGTGGCTGTGCCACCGTGCAACAGCCTGCAGACGTAAAGAGTCAGGCTTCCTACCACATCAGGTGACTGGTAGATGCGTAGGGTCTGTTGCAATGCTATGGTTACAAAGGCTGTCATAGCCAAATCCTCTTCTGCTGACTTAATGCCACCCTGAAAGGTGAAACATGAAAAGGAGAAGTTAGAAGTGCATGGACATGCTAAATCTAGAAAATCACTTTCCATGAAGTCAAGGATCTTTCTATGCAAACTCTCTGATCATGTACCATGTATCTGTAACCTTAAATTTTTCTCAGTAATATGTGCCCATCTAAAGAATATCTTCTATGGTGGCAGCCAGTTTGCATTAAACAGTGTAAGAGAAGGAACCTGCCATGTTCTTCAGCTGATAATCAGAAATTTAATTATTTATCTTACAGATAAAAAATTACAATTCCTCATTGAAATGTTCATGGTTTCAATTTCCAGTCACTAGGGAGGTGAGGTCTTTTTTCATTTCTGTGCCACTCTCTACACACTAAAGAGCCCTCTGCCTTGCAGACAGAACTTTTCTCCTATTGAGGTATTTATACACCAACACGAGATCATTTCTTACCCATCTTCTTGGTAAAGTGAGCACAGTGCCCTCATTAGCTTTTTTCCCCTGCAAGTTCTTGAAGTGTATGTAAGATTTCTTCAGCTTTAACACAGGTCAAAAAAACCCAAAACCCTTTGACCAATCCTTGAGCTACTTGTTTCTTTTTCCCCAACAGTGTTACATCAACTGTGAAACTGGCTTTGAGGGTGAAAGCCTCACTAGTTATTTGACACAGATCATTAGTAATATTAATGCATGTCTTTTTCATATATGGTGACTACATTGCATTTTCAATGAGTTTTGGAAGATGCACATTACTTTCCTAGACTAAATTCATGGACAGTATAACAATTCTGTGTTTCTGGACAGTTATAGAGGATTTCTAGACCAAGATATGCAATTGGAAATTCTGATTAAGTGTTAACATTTTCTTTTTTTCACCATGGGCATGGTGAAATACTGAAACTGGTTACCCAGACAGACTGGGAGGTACTCAAGACTCAGCGGGACATGGTTCTGCACAACCTGATCTTCTGGACACCCCTTCAAAACGAAGTTTCAATTCTACACTCTATTGCCTTTGATAATAAAAGGCCTACATTTTTACCAAACATATAGACATCAGAATTAATTTTCTAAGTGCTTTATAGGCATAGCTGAAAAAAGTACCTAAGATATAAAGGTGGTAAAGTGCTAGCTATGCATCTGACGTAACAGACCTGTTAACTAATTCTACATTACAGATTTTGTACTTACATTACAGATTTATTTTCTTTACATACATTTTTCATTACTCAACAACTCACAATATTCCTTTCAATACCTAAAAGGGCTAAATGCCCAACAAATTCTTCTAAATATGGATGGCCTACCTGCATTGACCTGTCCATTACGGGGTGGTGGTCATGGAATGAACCATCTGCCTGCTGTTGATTAACCAAGTAGGAAATCGAGTTGATTATGTGGCTGTCTTGGATATTGAAGTATTCTCTGCTCCTTGTGAGTACTTTTACAATGAATGCAGTTAACCTGCACAAAGAAAAATGTTCCAAACTTGTGCTGACAGATATTTATAGAGTTTATATTTGCTGACTAAATTGACAGGAAGATAAACATACTAATTTTCTGCACAGACTCATATTCAGTATAGTGCACTCACTGGAACCTAGTGAGTTATTATTCAACATCAGCATGAGTATTTCTAGTCTGTGGCAAATGCAAAATAATCAGTGGCTCTGTAGAAATCTCTTCCACCAAGGACTGAACATGTTCAGAGTATTTTGCACGCGGATTATTCATGATGAAAGTCCAGATTTTCAAAATCCATAGCCAAAGAAAAGCTTCTGATGCATCAAATGATAATAGAGATAAATTGAAAAAAAACCCCAACCAAATAAACAAAAATAAAACCCCAAAAATAAAACCCCAGGGAAAAAAAATAACTTACCATACACTACTGGGGGTTTTTTTAAATGCTCCATAGGAGCCATCCTCCTTCTGAAACTCAAGCAGTCTAGTGTAACCTGCATGAACAGGAGAGCACATAACTATTCAGAGAACACACACATTTATTGGGCATTTTCTTACATCACTTGTATTGTAATGGACATGTTCTCTGTTGACTGGTGGAAGAGTTCATGGAGGTGTTCATTGGTATATAAGGAGGAAATGACTGGGGCAGCAGAGTTTGACAGAAAAATAATCAGGCTTAGGTCCTCTGTCTTGTTTGACTTAATTGAGTCTTGAAAATAACCTGAAAACTGCAGCTTCCTATGGTTACAAAACATTTTATGTGTAGTGAATAACGGGAAATTATTTCCCATTATTGACAACTTTTCAAGCTTCTGATTTTATGGTACATTGAATCAAAAAGTACACAAAACATCATCTAGTGGGTCAGACACAGGCTTGGAAATCATGATTTGTGGCCTCTGATCTTGACTGCTATTATCTTGATGAAGTTTGTATCATAGCCACACAACTCATTTTCTACACTGATGAACTTCAGTATGAATCAATAAAAGCATAATATAAGGACTAAATGATGATGATTATACCAAATAATTGTTAGCAGGATCTCATGTCACTTTTGGCAGTCTTGGATAAATAGGCAAAGTTCTCCACGCAGCAACTGCTAGCATGCTTTTAATCTCTATTTATACACTTATTTATCACATATAAAATGCGTGTCTCACGTCTGAAGATCACAGTGACAGGTGCATTGCATTGCTTTATGCCGTAAGCTCATCGCTACAGTTAGAAAGATCAGCTGTACCTGCTCCAGTACTGACAACTCCTTGGGTTAGTTCCTGTGGCATTTCCACATACTGTGGGTGTAACAGCAGCTTTGGGTCACGTCTTGGAGTGGAGTGTTCCAGAAGCAGACTTGTAGGTGTCCTCTCCCTAAGGAAACTCCCTCCCTGGCTTGGCCCAAGGTTGCTGAAGTCATTCTAGCTTATGTAATGATGAATACAGGAATGGGGAAGGGAGGGTGTCAATATCATGATTAGCACTGGGACTTCCCTTTGTCATATTCCTCTTGATAGACACCGGAAGAGACGCCTACATCACAACTGCCTATCCTAAGCAGTGTCTGTGGTCCATGGGGAGAAATGAGCTCTTTTTAGGATGTGGTTTATCTTGGTTGATTTTGAACATTGGGAGGCAAAGAATAACTGGCCTTTGTTATCCATTTACTCTGAAAAGCGTTTTCATTGTTCAGCTCAGATTTTATGTTCTACTGCTAAATTAGGCAAGAGAGAGGATGGACTGTCAATGTCAATACCATCCAGTGTCAGATGCTGGCAATTAGTCTCCTAAGCCCTCCTCACAATCTGTGTTTCTCACATCTGCCTGCAGACAGTCAGGGGCATTTCTCTGTGGCTGTGGTAAGACATTGGCCATTCCTTCAGGAAGCAGCCTCAGCCAGTGCCCAGTGCAAACAGATAACAAAGATCCCATCCTTTGGCTTCTGGTTGGTTTTTTTTGGTTTTTTTTTTGGTTTTATTTTGTTTTGGGTTTTTTTTTTTGTTGTTGTTGTTTTGTTTTGTTATGGTTTTTCTTCCTGCCTACCTTTTTCAATCATCCCAATGGCTTCCTGCTTCCGTTCAGGGTTAAAGTTCACCCACTGCTCACTGGCATCCAGGTACTCTATAGCATAGACTGCAGGGGCCATTTTCACCATTGTTTGCTCTGCACAGCCTGTAGGCACCTGGATCAGCTTCTCGACTCCGCTGAGACTCAGACAGTTTTCAACAGACTCGTCCATAATGTTCCCTGTTGTAAAAAACACAAGCTGTAATAGTTATCTTAATTAAAACTGACTGGTGTAATATGAAGAAAGGTGACACTAACTGTAGGCTGACATTCCAGCACGGCCTGATACTCCTCACTGTTAAACACTGTTTTTAGCTACTTCATAAAACTCTTTGAAGAAGGGCAAGGATGAGGTGCCAGGCCTTGGGAAAGCTGGAGAAAGGAGGCTGTGAGAAAGCCCAGTGAAGGAATATGAAGGAGAAAGAGCCCTGAGGCTACTAGAGGCAGAGAAGCAAGGAAAGGGGGAAAGACTGGTGTATCAGGTTTGGGCTGGAAAAGTCTTGTCAAACCAGCCTTGATCCTCCCACAGATGGATAAAAAGATTGTACATTAATTGTGCCAAACATTTTGTGTGGGATTTTTTTCTCTTCAAGTTTATAACCTGATGAATTCAAAGATCCCTTTACTTTAGAACAGGGATTTAAAATGGAAGCCAATGACCTTTGTGTCACAAATCCATTCTTTTACATTTCCTGGGGGGAAAAGTACTTATCACTAATAAAATACTTGCTAATAGATGTCTTTAAAATATGTATGCATTAGTATATATATATCTATACAATTATATTTCATTAAATGAATATATATCTCCTCTTCAGAGAAACAGAACTCTCCAGAACCTATACACCAGAGTTTGGCATCCTTATTTCTGAAATCTAAAGCGTATTTCTACAGCCCTACATGTAGTGTGGGGTAATTAGAGAAGATTAGATTAGAGAAGGGGAAGACCCTTCACCTCTGGCCTTCCCATAATGCTAGTGTGACCACAGTGAGGAAGGATGGATCTCATTACATCCACTGCAAATAAGAAGGAGTAATTAGAGGAAAAGGCACTGGGTCAACCTTGGGGATGTTTTATTTTATGACCTGGCCATGTAGCACAGACCACTTGAGTCAAAACAGAAAAACTAGGAGAGAAGGGAGACTTGCCATGCAGGAATGAGCAGCACAGAGGGACCTGTCCCTTGTCACCTATGGAGAAGTTGTTGACAAAAAAATTACATTTACCTTTCAGGCTAACTAACACGTGGCTATCAGAACCAGGCACCATGTTAGACGGTATGTTCAGGTCCACTGTATGAAATTTCACTGTAAATAAATAATAAACAAATATCTACAGCCAGACTTTTAAAAAATAAACAATGTAAACAACAAGTGTAATTTTAGTAAAAATATACTTTTCTTTCTAAAATTGATTTAACTTTCAATCTTTAGCAATATTTTATACATGAAACAAAAGTTGTTTTTAACACCTTTTAAGACCCATTAAATAGATGCCCAGTTAATATATAAAGAATGAAACCTTGAAAACTACAATTAAAATAAATCAATTCTAAAAATTTAGAATTCTTTTATTTTTTTCTTTCATGAGTCTTTTGCTATGTATTGGATGGAGAGATTTCTGACAAGTTCTGGTTAACCAAAGGAACATCTGTGCATTAAGAAGTATTTTACTCCTTTCTCCATCATTCACCCCTCATTCCTAACCCAAATATCCTCTGTATCTAGACTCCTTTGGGTAACTTACAGTCACTGTTAATGCAAATGGTCTCTTCTTCTCTCTGTAAAACACCTTCAGCCTGCACAGTTAAGGAAAGAAAAGTCAAAACATTTGCAAGCACTCACAGCTGAAATTAAGCTGCAGGAAGCCCGCGAGCTCCACATGAGAACTAGGCCAGCAGGTGGCACAAATAAGTGATTTTGAAAGGAGATTTCCCTCTAGGTAAAACTCAAACTTCAAATCTGAATTTTAATTTCCCAATTGAAATACTAATAAACTTTGCTGAATGTTTTGTGCTGCTATTGAAACACTTTCCGGGGATGAAATTCCTTTAACCAAATCTAACCCCCCAAAATCAAACTTCAAAGTTTATTCTCAGCTTTGTGACCCATAAAGTCAAGTTTAGAGAGGGACTCATTTGTAAACCCTGCATGTTTGAAATCCACGAAATTCTGAGTACATCTTTGGTGTCAGACTTAAACTTTTTTCCTTCTGATTGCTCACATTCACCTTCCTTCACTTTCAGTTTTTATAAAGTGATTTTTACAGTTACATTTAGTGTTTTGGTGTAGCATTGAACTCTGAGGCTGTGTCTATACCCACAGAAGTTATGGCCTTTAACAACAGCGGGTTCCCAGCATCCCATACCTTATATCCTTACCTACATGGCTATCCCCTAACATCAGGGGTGCAAGGATTCATATTTTGCCTTTTTTTTTGTGTGTGTATGGAAAAAAGCCCTCAATGAATGGCTTGGATACTGTGATCAGTCTGTGTTGGCACCTGAAAAGTAACTTTTTCTTAAAGGCTCTTCCTTTTCATAACTTTGAAAGAGAGCTAAGGTGTTAAATAATCAATACAGCACCTTTGTTTGCCCTTGAGTGTTGTATTTGAGGACAAGCACACATTTGTGAAGTGCCTGCCCTCAGTTAGTTATACCCACCACAACTTTGAGATTCTTCCTGATGCTGTCACTGTGCCCAGAGTCCCGGTCGAAAGCAATAATGGTGATTGGGATTTCTCCCACAGTCAGAGGGACGACTGAGAAGAAGGCTGGTGTTGCTGAGTTCCCCTTGGCCAGCAGTGGCAGCTGCACAGCCCTCTCCGTCGTCTCTGCGGTGCACAGCCCCTTCACTGCCTCCATCTTCACCACCACCTGCGGGGACAAGGCAGTGCCCAAGATCAGTCTTAGTGCATCACTGCAAAGGGGAAATACCCCTGGAGGGGCCTTCCAGTGCAGATTGTTCTGTGACCCTATGGCCTGTTAACATTCACCTGTATTGATTAGGGCTCTGAAGTTAAATCAACTAATGTTTCTTCTTTACACTGAATTTGCAACAGGGTTTTGGCCAATATCCAAGCCACAGTGAATTAAGAATGTTAGTGCATTTTCATACATCCCAGCTCTACACAATTCAGTGCAGTGCAGAAGATGCTGGTCAAACAGCTGGTTGGGAGATGGGAAGAAGTGAAAAAAGCAGTATCAGCCTTAGGACAGTGGAGGCCCTGAGCCCACTGACAGCTGTGACCATATGCAGGTCTGCATAGGAGCCACATGATGACAAAAAGTGGCTTTGCACAATGAGTTTTGTGGCTAACATATTGGATGGTGTGCTCATAGTAAACCTCTGTACCTTGTGAAGTGTCAGCAAGTGTGAGTGTCAGCAGCAGCCCAGATGAGCTGGCATCAAGAAAGGAACTGATTGCTTCAATGCAGGGGAAGAAGACAGACCCAAAGACCAAGGATATGGCTATGTAACATGATCTGCTTTCTGCATGTAAGTTTGATGAGCAAGGAGAATTGGATCCTGGCCTTGGGATAGCTTTCAAGATGGGAGCATTATGTCTGGGCTGTAGGAGGGCACTGAAGGGTCATTCCCATTGAATTTTACAAAACTATAGATGCAAGGCACAGCAGTTGTTGACAACGCTACCTGGAGGTCCTTGGGCAGGTAGTTGTAAACCACTGCTTTGATTTCCAGTTGCTCGTTTCGTCTGACTGAGTACGGTAATCTCAGGGACACAAAAAAGTCTTTGAAAACTGCAAAGGTGTGGGGGTCAGCTACACAGAACCCTGTGCCGTGAGAAAAAAGAAAAGCAACTAGAATTGAGAATTCCATCCTTAGCATCAGCTAATAGGAAGTTCAGTGTCTAATCAAAACCCAGCACCTGGGCTCCCCTGAGGTCATGAGCAGGAGAGGAAAACAGGCATACTCAGAACTCATTTAAACTCATCTGCTCTAGAGAGCTGCCTCTGGTTTTTTCCCTGAAGTCACTGCCATGTTTTTTTTGGCAGGAGTGTTCATACGTTTTGTGAGTGAAATGTGGCTCAGTTTTCCTTTTATTTCTGTTTCATGTTTAAAACACAATGATCTTTCATTGCTTTCTGAAAATAAACTCCATATCCAGTTCTGCACCCCTGGATGAGCTTCCCCTCTCAAAGGGGAGTGAGCAGTACAAGATAGACTCTTTGCCTATCCTGCAGGATCCTCATCAACTCCTAGAAGCTCCCAGAGAGCAGCACCTGAGAACCTGGGCTCTCTGGTGTCCTGACCTTGCTGGTCTTTTGCTGGTTTCCTGGTGCTCTTCTCTGCCTTAGAGGCCACAAACTTTCATGCTTTGAGACGGCTGGAATTTGGTCTCAGAATTATTCAAAGAAAAGTGGTGTTACTACTGCTACCTTTCTTGTGGCTTCCTGGCCCTGTGGAAGCTAAAATGAGGTGTTTTATAGAGTGGAAAGAATAAGAGACAGTTTTGATTGTATGATCTATCATTCTCAAAAATTGTTCTTGAGAATTGTTCTCTTCATGTTGCTTTTATAAATATAAATCTATACCTTAACTTCTAGTTGGGCTTTAACATGGCATAAAAGAGGGAAGTAAATATCATGATCAACACCTTTTGTGTTTTTTCAGTACAGACTTTTTTATTCTACCAACATAACTTATCTCTCTTTTAAAGAATACATCTTCTTTCTTTATCCATACAAAGAAACAAACAAACAAGAAATACTCAATACTTATACCTTTTTCAGGAGATATACTTATTGCCTGAACTTCCCAGGTGGTTATAGAGTCAGGAGCAAAGTTTTTTACACTAAAAAACCACAAAATAGAACATATTAGAAGGCATATATAAAATGTAAACATTGTCACTGGATGAAGTTTGAGTATTGTAAGGGGAAAGCATATTCCCTCAGTTGTGGAGACAAAGTACTTGCAAATATTCTGAAGTACTGTGCATCAGATTCTACATAAAGGTTCTATTTTTGTACATTTGACAGTACAAATTTAAACATATTCAGGCAAGACAGTACCTGTGCTTTCCAGGGCTTTCCACTGCTTCAAAACTCCACCACCAACTCTCAGGAAAATAACTGCGCAAGCTGACAGAGGTTTCATCAAACAATTCTTCATGTTCATTGTATTCTGCAAAACAGGAGTGAGGTTTCTTTTTGGAAGTCTTTGACTGCTGACCTTACATTGTCCTGCAGAGTCAGCTTGTCAGAGCACAGAAAATGCTCTGAAGGAAAAGATTTCATCTGTGTTCCATCTTGTACATTAAAGAAACTCTTGAAAGAATAGAAGTAAGGACCATAGCTTGTCACTGAACAAAAAGATAGTTCCTCTTGACAATTTCAAAACTCTATGCTACCAAATGAGAAATCAGTCCCCTGTAGTAAGGCTAACAAAGATCTTCCCACTGTCCCACACTTGTGACAGACAGAGGATGAAAGGGAAAATCTGTGAGAAATGGTAGCAGAGATAACACTCAGAATGGGATCATTTTGGATGCAAAGTAATTTTTTTTTTTTTTTTTTTTTTTTTTGTAACATGAGGGGACATGTGATGTATGGTCAGAGCTAGGCTTTGGGGAGAAGAAATGAAGAAAGTGACAAAACTATTCCTGGCTAAAGTGGACTTTTCTCATAACAGCATTTTGAAGGTGAAGGTGTTATAACAGTAGTACCACTAAAAAAAGAGTCATAAATCTGAGACCACTTAGAGCCCTGAATGTAAACAACCACTCCCTTCCCTGCTCTGCTGTCTGTGGCCTCTCTGGGGTGTGGGCAGGAGCCATCATCTCCTCTGTCAGAGTGTAGGGGCCAGCAGTGACTAAAGTGATTCCTGCCTTTTCTCACCCTAAGATGTTATCCCATCCCACTCCCACCTTCCCAGTGTACAGGTGGGAAGATGCAACACTGCGTGGCTGCTGCACTGTACCAGGGCTCTCTGAAATGCTGGTGTGAAAACTTCCTCCCCAGCCCCACAGCACTAAAATGCCCCTTGGCCCTCCCCTGCCCCCACAAGAAGGGTACAAATGGCAGAGTCATATGCCACTGCTCTTTACGTCGTGCCAAGCCCACTCTGTTCCTCTGCTTCGCCTGCTTCCTGAGGGCTGTGGCTTTCTCACAGCAGTCCTGGAACGCCTTCCTGCATTCGTGGGAGCCAGACACCTTTGCCAGCCTTTTCACACAAGAAAACCTCATGGGATTTAATTTCATTCCATCCTGGCAGCATTTTTGTAGATCAGTGCTTTGGTATCTGCTGGCTGCAATAGAATTAAAGCCCGGAATTAGTGCTGTGTAAGCAGAAATCAGTGTAAAGGTGTTCATTGTGCTCACTCCTGTCATTCCTTGCCATCAACATTAGTTTCCATTGCAACAGTCAAGCTTCAGCCTGGGACCCTGGAAAGAGTCCATCCTAAGAACAGCCCACAAACACAGGAGGAAAGCATAGGCTCTATGGCATCCTAGACATTCTGTTCTAAGCCCTCTCTTCACAGAGAGACTGAATTAAAAATGCCTCCTTGCAGGCTGGAATTCTTAATAGAAATAGCACTGTCAGTGTTCTCCTCCTGTTTGAAACCAGAAAGAGTCTGGTTTCAAAATTAAGGAATTTCCAGCTTCAAGCCTCCATGTCTTCTGAGAAGGAAATATCAATTCACATAAAATTTTTCTTTTTTCCAGTTTATACCAAATACTACACTAACTCTAGTCTTAATTGAAGCACAAAGTACTAAAGTTGGCATAGCTTCAAAGCAGAATGTCAAAAAAAAAAATGGTTTTAAAGCATTTTCCAACCACACAAATAATTTTGAAAAGCCTCTAAGTCACGACTGATGACATGACATGTTATCCAGTAGAAGTGCTTCACATTTGGGATTATAAAGTCGTGAACTACTTTCCATTTACAGACATTATTTGGTTTTGTTTTTGAGCTGTTTTGATAAATGATGCGTCAGGTCACAGCACAGTACACACACTTGTGCTAGGTTAAGGATTGGGACTAAGAATATCTTGGCACCTTTCACTGTGCCATCACTTCTTGCTCCCTAGATCCAAGACAGATCTCTTTGCCTAGGGATCCCTCCCCCTGCTTAGGCCTTCAGGCCACCCAGATGAGCACACATACCAATTCCTGACATTCTTTTCTGAAAATCCAGAGATCTCCTCTGCCTTCTGGTACCCTGGAGGCATTTATACCCTGGGAAGGCAGAACAGAGGCACTTGGTCATGACGATAGGACAGAAACAGCCTGATCATTCACATCATTCAGGAAGACCTGTCTTAGGACCCATCTCATTGACAGACGACCCACAATTTGAGAGAGAGACCCACAAATTTTCCAGCCCTGGCCTGCCCCAGCTGAGGTGGTCACCAAAGCACCAACCATCTGGGATATCTGAGCTGCCAGCATCCGGTGGAAGAGCAGAAGAGAAATCCAAAGGCAAAGAAGATTTTACAACATGGTAGTAAAAATGTCTGATTATTAAGCAGTCAGCTTCTCCAGATTTACAGTGGTCTTACACAAACTTCTGAAGGGCAGTTTGCCCTTACCTTCCCGAATGCTGGATTGAATTGTGTCTGATATAAAAGCCAGACCAACATCAGTAAAAACTTGAATGTTGTTTGCACCACCGCCCGCGGAACATCCGAGGTCATACGAATTCATGGCACTGAATACCTGCCAAATAAAATAGCACAGATGGGCTGCACGTGCTTGAGAAAGGTTTGTACACATATTAGAAAAATTCTAATTGTAGCCCTTAATTTGCAGAAGCAAGACAAACTGGTGGTGCAAGCTGCATTTAGAAGCAGATTAAAGCTGAGGGATGTTTTAGTTAGGGGGTGCTTTCAAGCAATACTTTTTTAATTTACAAACTTGTCTGCCATAGGATGGAAATCCCCATCATAAATATACCACTCATCTGAAATATGCCATTCATCTTAAATAGATCCTAAACTGCAAAAGCCAAAACATTTTCAAGTTTAGCAAAGCATTGTATATGCAATTAATAGCCATTAATTACATTTTGATTCTCTCATTAGTCATGGAAAATTTTGTTTGACTAGTAGATGTGATATTTTCTTCTTACAAATATCTTACTTTTTTGTTTGTAAGCTTATTTTTCTTATTCAGAATAAAAACAGCTTTATCAACCACAGCTAAGGCAACTTTTCCTGCATGGTCCATTTCAATCTCTAAATTGATGTGGTCTGTTGGTTCATATATCTCTTGTTCTGTTTTCACTTTAATCTAAATAGAAAAGATTGAAACAAAAATACCATATTCGTTAATTAAAAGTGAAGACTCTTTGAGCCAGGAATACTGTCAGCTGTGACTTTCAGCAGTCAGAGGGTGGGAGAAGTTCCTGTTTTGTGGAGTTTCTCCCTGTGATCCTGCATTCTGGAACACATAGGTGCAGATATTTCACACTGAAGGAAATCAAGGGGAACCGAAAGGTGTGTCTGCCACAGTACTGGATGCTGGCTTGCAATGACATTTAAGCACCAAGGGAAATTAAAAGTATGTGCAAGGGGTTTGTGGAACTGGGGTCTTCAATATAATTTTGTTATCTTCCAGTGGAAACAAAATTACCATGAAAGACTGCAAAAGTTCTAATTAATGTACAAAATTACCAACTTAAACCAGTCTGTAATAATCTTGCCTGCTTTCTATCCCACACTTGAATTTTTTAGCACAACTGAGTAAACAAACATCTGGTTCTGATATACACGCTTCTGTGGATTAAGAGGAAGTAGCCCAGGTGATTATGAAATTATAGGGAATTATTACTAGAAATGCCTGTGAACATAGCTGAGTTTTGTCTTTGTATAAAGGAAGAATTGGTTTGTGTGATAAAGATGGATAACTTTTTCTTGATTTTTTTTTTTTTTTTTTGCCTAAAGGACTATCCCATTATTTTTTCAAAACAAACACTTCCACTGGAAAAACTCATTTTAGACAGCAGATACTTTTCAGCAGCTGTGTTTCATGCTATTGGAAAAAATTCCTGTGTCTTATTTTTGTCATTTTACTGCATGGTCCCAAAAAGTAGGAAGGGGAAGAAGAGGAGGAAGATGAAAGAAAGGCTTTGAGGGCCTCCTATTTTATCCACATTTCATTTTCTAATGTAAACTATTGTTTTTAAATGCTTTAAAAGTGCTACCAAATCTCAGAAAATTACTTTTCACAGAAATTAAAAAGCTTAAAAAATTACTTCAAATTCAAATTTTTCCCACAATAAATGGCTTTGCTTTCTTTCATATGATATACACCACTACAAAAAGACAAAGTCATAAAGAGATTCTGCCCCCTCAACAATGCTAGCAGCATTTTTTTGTGGATTTCCAATATATTGATACTCACGGGAGGAGATTTTTTCTGTACAAAACTGTATTTTTCATCTCTTTGATGCACAACCTGGGAGCCTTTCTGAGCTCTGCCTTTTGGCACGGCTCCTGATGAATCCTTTTCAATAAAGATGACATATCTTTCACTTTATAATCCCAGGCCTGCACTTGCTCTGCCAGTACCCCATGCTTTTTTTTTTTTTTTTTCTTTAATTTTGGAATGCAACAACAGAAGCCACAAGCTTTGAAAGCACCTTTCCTTCGCAGACATCCATGACATCCACCCACACAGAATCGGCGATGATCTCTTGCTGGCCCTCCTTCCCAGTGAAGTAGTAGGCTAAAAAGCGAAAGGCAGGCACCATCTTCTCAGTGATTTTAAGGTTTATTACTTTGCTTGAGGATGGGACCCTTCCCAAAACCTCAGTTTGTCCCTTTGCCACAACCTGCAAGGCAGAGACAAGCAGAAATCAAATATTGTGACTATACTCCAGAAAGGGCATCATGTTACATAATTTTTCTTTTTTTTCCCTTTTTTTTCTTTTTTTTTTTTTCCTAAGGCAATTTCTGTCCTATTAAAAATAAATGGGAACCGATACCTTGGCACTTATTATCCTGTAAAATTTAGGCTGCCAAGAGAAATCGGGACAAAGAGAGGGAGAAGGAGATTAAATACTTTTCACATTCAACAGATTCACTCCTGGAATGTACCCATGAACACCTTTGTCTCATTCAGCAAAATAAATACTGTGCATTTTACATGCCCCAAAAATATGTGCAAGTGTATAAAACAGTAACAGAATCATAAAAATAAATTCTGGAAGGGACCTATAGAGTTCTCTAGGCCACCTGCTTGCTCTGAGACATCACCAGATGCGGTTTTCTCTTGTTGATTGTTGAATTTTTCTGAGGCTGGAAAATCCCACAGCTCTCTGGGGAACCTCTTCCAATATTGCATTCATCACTAGTGAATAGATTTTTCCAATATGAATCTCCCAGGTCATAATTTTTAATCTTGGTCCCTTGTTTTATTGCGTGGCACCACATAGGAAATCTTGTCTCCATTATGTATTAAATGCTCTTCAAGTGGTTTTAGGTTGCTAGTAACTCACTAGCACCTTAGGCTCGTCACCAAACTGAACAAGGCCAGTTCCTTCAGCCTGTCTTGGTGGGTTGGGTGTGCCAGAACACTGATCATCCCACTTGCCCTTTGCTGGGCCCCCTCGGTTTTCCCTTGCATTAATAACTAGGTAAATGTTGCAGGTTATATAATTTCTGAACAAAAATACTGATATGATACTATTCTGTTTACCATATAATAGAAATAGCCAACGTTTCCACTGCCAGACTGATGAATATCATTCAAGGTGATGGGTAAAGTATCTCCAGGTGCCACAACGGTGTGTGGGATGCTGATGCTGAGGTAGTTCGTGGAAGCAGACTGGTACCTTTCAGCTCTGACACTGGTTTCAGGAGTTTCTAACCTTTCTTTACCCTCTTCAGCCTTTATCTGTCAGGGAAGAAAAGGACAGAGTGAGTAAAGTGTCCCACAGGACATGGTGCATAGTGTCACCAATAATTCGTGTTGTGCCAGTTTATTTGGAAAATGCTGTGATGTGAGAGGAATCATTGCTGACACCTCATTAGCAGAACCTGGCACCAAACCCCAGGATTTTAATAATTTTATTATCTCACCCTATTTTGCCTCTTACTGTATTTGCATTTGGTATTTTTCACCCTTGGCTCTTTCTAAATGAGAATCAATGGGTCAGAAATCACAAAGTGATTTTGTACTCAGACTTTTTTCCCATTTCATATTATGTTTATAATTGAATCCTCTGAGTAGGCAGATGTAGCCTACTCTCTGCATTGCTCAGGACCTTTTCCTTCACTTTCTTCCCATAATTTTCCATCACTTGGCATGGTGATCTTCCTCACAGTCCCATTTCTGTCCCATTTCTTTCCTTCATGCCAGGTAAGTGCACATCCAAAACACAAAAATGCATCACTCTAACCAATGCATGTACTCCCAGGGCTCTGAGGTACAAGAGTGTCCTTCACTTGAGACACCCCTCAGGCCCCTGGTCTCTCTAACATATCTTCCGCAATCTGGATAAAGCTCTGCAGGTGGTGTGAGAAATCATGTTCCATGCTCAGTGCTAATTTGATGAAAACTGATCATCTTCACAGTCATTTATAATTGTTTTATGAGAAATTCTCAGGGAGATACTTTTAAACATTTGCACTTTATTTACCTTTATTTCAAGCTTTTGAGCATCTCTGGGGATATCAAATGTAATGGAGACCAGACCCTCTCTATTACAGAAGGCAGTCTTCTTCATTGGGGGTTTTCCAGGCAAGGTAACAGTGGCACTGATAAATAGGAAGGCAGCAGGAGTGCCATCAACCAACGTGGCAGATGCCTATTAAAAAGAAAAATAAAAAACTTCTGTTATTTAAAGGAAATCTTATGTTTAAAAAGTGCCCACAAAAAATAAGCAATTATAAATTATAATTTTTATAAATTGAGAAGAAATATGAAACTGTACACATCAGCATTTAAAAAATTTGAGCTTTGAGAAAAGGGGATAGCAACTGACTCAGTCTGGACTTCAGTTAAGGTAAAAATCTGTGAGTACAGATTACAAGATGCCCCAGATTTTCACTTAGCATCCATTCAGTGTAAACAGATCTCAGAGATATTTGTCATTAACTGTAAGAAGGTAAATTTCTGACTTTAACTCTTCATAGAAAACTCTAGAAAAACTTGAAGGTGTGAAGTTTCAAGCCACAAAAACTTAAAAGCATTTTTTAAAAAGGCAATACCCTGGTTTAGATTCCAGAATTTTAATTTGATGTGGGATTAATTTGTTACAACATTTTTGTTTCAATCTTTTGATATGGAAGTGAGGAAGAGATTGTTGTGTTTTATAAAACCTTGTAGGGCAACAGTGCACATTGGCTTCTAGAGCAGAAAACCAGCATCTTCTGGCTGTTCAGGCTCTGAATATACAGAAATGAGACGAACCAGACACAAACAGCAGCTCTGTGTTGGACCTGTTCTTGAAGGTCTCTGTCCTGCAGAGCTGCCACTGGACCAGAGAAGGAGAGAGGGCAGCTGTAAATGCATTGCTGTGGAGGCAGACAGATAGAGCCAGAACACTGCATACCACAACAGAGAAGGGGGCTCCAGGCACAAAGTACTTTTTGGTGTTAGACAGATCAACGGCATAAGGAGATCTCACAAACTTCACACTGCTCAGTTCCTCTTCTCTCATCTCACCACCTGTTAATATCAAACAGTATGTGTTGCTATGGGGGCACTAACTATGGACTTCCATACCTTACATATCTTGTTTTCTGAAAGATTTTGTTTTCATTTTCAGCTACCAGAGAGAGTTAATGGTACCTAATGTCATCTTCTGCAACTCGGAGCTTGAGCAGCTGCTTTCCATCTAAGATACTTCTAGTTAAAATAATAATTCTTCTAGTTACACCACTACCCATAACTATCTACATCTAAAGAAACTAGTTACATGGCTTGCTTTAAATTAAATGCACTTAGAATTATATTTTAACAGCCTGATTTTCCATTTTAACACTCCAAGGTTGAGAGGTACGGCCCACCCCCTTTGCCCTGTCATGCATATAATTAGTACCAAGCCCCACAAGTGCACCAGTGTGAAGGCAGCTTGCCTGAGCACTTCTGGAGCAGCACTGGAAGATCACACAGGATCACACGAGGCATTTAAAGCAGTACTGGGCATTTGGGTTAGGACAAGTGTAACCCCCTTGAGATGAAGTTTTTGTAGAGAAGGGGGTCAGATGAAAGAGACTGTCATGCCCTGCAGCATGAGCAAGCTTTGCAGCAAAGATGGATCCAGTGAGACCAGATTCCTCACATAACAGATTACAGCAGAGAAAGATCAATGTGAATCTTACAGACTGTATCAGCTAAGCCAGACTGTACTCACTTGCAGTCTCTACAGTGGTAACAGCAACATATAAATGAAACCCTTCTAGTGTGGAAATACTCTTTCTCAATTTCTCTTCCAAAAGTGGTGTATTTAAAGTAACTCTTCCTTTTCCATTTCGGATCTAAAATAAAAGTGTGGGGAAAAAAAACAAAGGGAAAGAGACAGCCCTCATCAGTTTGTTGCCATTAGAAATAAAGTGTTGTTTATGTCATGACTGCAGTATTATAGAATTCTGAGTTTCCAGGATTTCTGACAACATTCAGCTTAGGTAGGATACATAAGAGTAGTTCTACTGAATACTTACTGATAGCTGTTGCTCCAGGCCTGGAATAAATATTTTATTCTCATTTTCATCAATTATGCCAAATCGCACATATGCAGCACCTTGAATCTCTTTCCCATAAGAGTGTCTTTGGAAGGAAGAAAAGCAAGGAGAGGGATAAATATCTTAATAAAAAGCAAGCAGAAGTCAGACTAATCATTTTATTCTGAAAGCATATCCCATTTGTAACTAACAGCTTGAAAACAAGAATTAGTCCCACTTACCTGTAATGCAAACCTGAAAACTTTTACTGATCTGTGTAGCAGGTGGTGATACCAATTGCAAAGACATATACAGAGTAAATCACATTGGCAGAATCACAGAGGGAGATGTCATCTGATAAATTTTGTGCTAGATTAATTTTTTTTAACAAATTAATGAGAGCTTGAGTTGCACAGAAAGGTCTAACATCTCATTCAGAGGGGGGATATCCAGTTTATTTAGCTTGGATGAACAGTTAATTCCTTTGTATGAGATACCTCATGAGCAGAGCATAAAAAATAAGGGATGGGAGAATAATTCTGGGGACGGTTATGAAATATTTGTCACATCTGAAGACCTACAGCAGGCAGATCCTACCTGCTGATAGAACACCTGCACTGGGTAGAGTGGACACCCTCCTGCCCCATGTTGCTCCTACAAATTAAGGCAGTGTAATATAGGGTCCTTTGTCAGTGAAATATTTTCCAGATCAGCATCTGGCCAGAACACCCCTGAACATTCCATCCAGGTCATGGGGAGAGAGGGTAGGGTATGTGGCTGCACCTGGCTCCTTACTCAAGGAAGCCCTGGCAGAGGCATCCTCTGGCAGCACAGTGTGCTGTGTGCTCCATGAGACCTGTCAGGGCCACGGTGTTGTCTTTTGCTGGTGGAAATCCTGCTTCACCTCAGCCCTGTAATGGCTTTTTTCTCTTTAAACAAAACCCCTTTCAAACTGACCTGGTCAGCAGCACTGATCTACACCAATCAAGGCAATGGAGAGGCAGCTCTTGTGAAAACTGCATTAAATGGCAGAGATAATAACTGGGGAGCAATAGTCAATACACCAAGTAACTTCATTACATGCATGGCCAGTTCAGAGAAATAAGTTCAATTATCAGGAATTCCATATGCTGATTTTGATGAAAGTCACAGAGGCCTGTGTAGCACCATTTTCCAATAGAGAAAGGAATGGTATCCAGATATTGAACCTCAATTTTTCTTCTTAAATAATTATGGTGTTAATGTGGGAACAAATATATATGAAATTCGTAAACTCAAAATAAAGTGCTGCAATAGCACAGAGGAAAATTTAGAAAGGATTAAAATATAACAGCCAGTTACTTGAAATCACTTCATATCACAATATCAAGTGATCATGACTAAAGCTAGTAATTATTCAGTAGAACCAAACAAAGAATTGAAGATGATCAAGAGAAGAGTTTGTTCAGACAAGCAAAAGGAGGTTGAGAGAGATTCTGTCTGCTCTCTCAGGTGTGCTGGGGAACAGAAGGACAAACACAGTCAAGGACACACAGGCAGTCCAACAGTCCTTGCTCCTTTGAAACTGAATAAATTTCTCCAAACTATGAAAGAAGGCCAACTGCTTCCACCTGCCTGTTCTCATTTCATAATATTTATTCCTCTCTAGAAAAAGAAAAAAAACCCCAAAGGTATCAGGTTCTGATTTAGTCATTCTCCTAACAGGCAGTTTCTTAGCATTTCCACTCTTCTGAAACTTGAAAATCAACAGCCAGAAAATTATTTATATTAAAAATATTTTGATGGGTTATATTTTCATTGCCGCAGTGCTGTGCAGCAATGGACATGTGATGCCGTAGTGATGGTCATGAAAACTCCTCTGATTAATTGATTGTATTTATCCACCTGGATGAATTTCTGCATAAAACCGTTACTCTCAAACAAGCACTAGGTTATTTTTTACAAGCTTCACTGTGCTTTGAGAAAATTCCATACTCAAACTTGAATCCAGCTCTACTTGAATTATGTTATGTAGCACATTGGAGGCTTTAGAACATTTCTAAATGCTTAAACTAAAAAGTATAAGGAAAACCAGGTGATTGGTTTGCCTGGAACCCTGCTTAGCAGAACAGAGGAGAATCCTAAATAGCCACCTTTGTTAGCAAACTGAAATATTCAGAAAATCTTGTTCCCTCTTGATCACCACAGCCTGGACCCAGGCAGCACTTAGCACTGATGTCTCAAGTCAGTGGTGGAAACAGAGGGTATATAAGATTAGTGAGATGCAGGTCAAGCCAGAACTAGTTAACTGCTAATGACAAGAAAAAGGAAGCAGTCACAAAACTCGTAAAACAGCCTGGCTCTGAGCACACCTACTTTGCCTCAATATCAAACACAAAGCTCTCATTCCAGATGTGGTAGTATGGATGAAGTGGGAGGAGTTTGACTTCAAAACTTGGAAGTTCTGCAGGAAAAGAAAGAGGACAAATGGTCATGACATTTGAGTTTCAGACATACCTTAAACTCCTGAAATGTGGCAAGGCACACTGAGACAATGCAGTTGCACTGAGGGGATGTTTAATTTGAATAAGCAGTGCACTCCTGAAGCAAATTTCTTGATCACTTTTCCTTATTCTACATTGCTTCACACACTGGAGCAATCTTCAAGCACATAAAATTAATTTATTTACAGTGAAAATAAGCCATAAGTTAAACTCTAACTGCTCA
The DNA here is from genome assembly GCA_013399225.1 of Rhipidura dahli. Classification (NCBI taxonomy): domain Eukaryota; kingdom Metazoa; phylum Chordata; class Aves; order Passeriformes; family Rhipiduridae; genus Rhipidura; species Rhipidura dahli. The sequence goes on along the minus strand of VXAC01005135.1, from coordinate 697,941 downwards.
TAGGCATGAAGTGCCCTGGACCAGGAGCAGGCTGAACTAAACCCAGCTTGAAATGGGTTGAGTGTGGATATGAGCTCATTAGCATCAACTGTGTCACACTGAATTTGCCCCTATAAAGCCAAACTATTTGCTCCTGAAGGTATATCAGGGTGATTTGCTCCTGGCTGCAGGTGTTTGGAGACGAGGCAGTAATTTCCACTACTCTGCTATCTCCACTAGCTAAGTCAAAACCAATTTTGTTAAGCTGAGATTTTGATATGATCTCAACATTTTCTTTTGTGTTTAAAGAAAAAAAAAATGAAACAACAAACCCACATTAGTTTTACAAGAAGCAATAACTTCAGAATAAAAAATTCTTATCCCAAATTGTTAACTTTTTACATTTTTACTTTATCCACAGGACCCTTATTTTCCTTAAAAAAACATTCTTTGAGTATAAGAATAACTCTAATAAACTTCCAGACTGAATTCTACTGAGAGGAAATGGGCAGCTTTTTTTTTTTTCTTTCCATCCTAGTCTTCACTCCAAACTTTAGCCAGAATTGCAATGGCTTCAAAATGGAGCTCATCTCATTTATTTGTTTTTCTGCAATAGGAGAGTTCTTCCCATGTTTTGTGACAAAATGTTGAAAAAGTGTTAAAAAAATGTTACTAAATGTGTATAAAAACAAAGGTGTTCCTTTTTAAAAATATATGTGAAAGCTACACAAACCCAGATTTTTTCTTCTGTGCATGAGAGATAAAAATGATGCTCTGAAACACCATGAAAGTTGTCCTTAGTGCCTAACTACAGCCAGATTTAATCACTTCAGTATAACTTTTGACACACAGCGTTAACTTCTTGTATATAAAATGCAAATTTAATAATATCTTACCATATCTTTTAACTTCAAATTCAGTGGAAACATTGGACATTTCATGTTGATGAAACCAGGCTTTGATTTTCCAAGTTCCAGGCCTGAAATCCAGATTGAGCAGGAAATAGTTAATCACAATTCCTCAGATATTTTATGATGCCAATGTATAAATTATCACTAAATTATAATATTTTCCTTGCTTTGATGTCATCCCAAACTAATTAATTAATGGATTTCTCTTTGCTGGGAGGAGCCAGGAACATATTTCCAAATGTCCAGGGAAACACTCAAAATAACTCTTATGAAGAAGTGCAAGATAGCATATTTGCAAACCACTACCTTTAAAAAGTCCTCAGAAATAGAGAGCTCATGAAATATTTCCTATAGCTTATCTTCACTGAGATATCAAAATCAACCTAGCATGCCAGAAGACACTGAAAATTAAGTAAAGGCTTGACTGTTTGCAATCAGAGACAATTGATGACACTTTGCAAACCAGCCCTTTTAGAAAAGCTCTTTTCAGTGCAGCCATACATTTGAGGAGCTATTTAAGCAGTTTGTTAAACTGTTCTTCACCAGGATACATGGTGCTAATTACAGCATATTAACAGTAAATTCCAGACTCATCTCTCCAAGATGAGGTGCTTAAAGGTGAAAAGATATTAATCATAGGCTCAATATCTGCCCCACGATGAAAGAAAGACAATTTCAAAAGGTAATTCAAGAAATTCAGCAGTTAAAAATCTTAATCTCCAGGTTTTAATGCAGAAGGCCCAACAGTTACATACTCAGCAATGTCAGGTATATCAAAGTGATCACCAAACACTGCATTTATTTTCCGGTCTGACTTTTTGACAACCATTCCTTTAGAATTCTGTTAAGACAGAGAAAACAAACATCAAAGTAATGCACCAAGTGTCAAACATTTACATCCAAAAGCTCGAGTTCATATACTAGTCCTATGGAAGAGAAAATGCTTGGTTTACTTCCCTACTTTATTATTCCCACGTCACGTTTTCCTCCATGTTCCTGCTATGGGCCAAAAATAACTACAGATATCTTACTGTGTAGAAATGCAGATTTCTGGAGAGGACTCATAGCTTTAGTTCTGCTCTTGGATGTTTTGTGCAAGTTTTCCATGGTTCTAGTGGTTTTGCACACTTACCAGCACAGCAACTGTAATGGTGTCATGTACCGGCCTCATAGCACTGTCCAGAATGAAGATCCTGTATCTGACTGTTTAACAGAAGATTAAACATGTTCACACATTTTTCTCTGGCATTTCTAGATACTAATCATTGCAATCTGTAATCTGAGCTACCAAATTTATGATAAAACACTTCCTTTTAGTGAGGAGAAGTCTGAGGAATTTCAAAAAATAATTGCATTCTTCCACAGGCTTTGAATTGACTAGATAACTTTTTGAAGCAAATTCTGAAAATTACTCAGGGAAGTTCATTCATTGTTGTATTCCTTCTGCATTTGAGGCCTGAAAACAAAAACTCAAACCCTCTTTTTACTTCCATCTTCTGTTAATTAATTAAGTTGGTAAGTAACAAAGCAGTAGTGGTCTTAAAGAACAAAGGTTACATATTGCTAGTGTTGCAAGCATAAGCAAAAGGGGTTCAGTTTTTGGCAGATTTCTCACGATTTTTTTTTTTTTTCCATAGGAAAATCATCATTAACCTTTTTGAACAGAAAGGAGCAGATTTTGTCTGTCTCCCTTTCAAGTGACTCTGGCTCTGGAGGCATTTACACTGGGGTTGCTGCAATGTGCTGCAATGAAGAGCATACCCTGCAGAAGCTCTGGCTGCAGGAACAACCTGGTCATTTTTACTTTTTCTAATCCTGCCCTTGCAACATCCATACTCAACACCTGAAGAGCAGCATTTGCATTTTAACCTTGGGAACTTGGTGTGTATATGGGCTTATCTGTCTGGATAAAAATGTAGCCTTTCTTGGAGGACAGGAGGATGCGGGTGCTCTTGGCAGTCGTAGAAAGCTCCTTGCTCTCAGTGACCAGCAGAACATATGGCACATTGCTCTTCTTGAACAGGTTCTGTTGCACAGCCCCTGGCATGATCTAAAGAGATCAAAAGGGAAAACCCCAGAATTAAGTCAGAGATGAGCCTGGTTACTTTGGGACCACATAGCTGAGGCCCCACAACAGGTGAAGCACTTAAATAATCTTATTTAATTAGCACCATTCAACAGAAGATTCTTTCTTACTGGGTGTTATATCTTTCTTACTAGGTGAATATTTCTCTAAAAGTAGAAATACAATCTAATCCTCCATTTTCCACCACAGAAATACACTTTCTTCTGTCCAGTGTCAATAACTCAAGGCAGGAGACTTCAGTCTATATGCCTGTTGATTTCCATTTACCATGTATCCTGTAATCCCAATTTATGCTAAAATCTCAGTTATGAGATTGCTGCTTTACTTCATGCAGTATATATGCTTCTAAACATATATTCAATGTGATGCTTCTAAACATCAACCTCATCAGGAACCTGACTTGAAAGCTCAGCTGTTGGCTTTGGGAGAGACCAACCAGAGCTAAACTGAATCCGGCTGTGAGCTTTTACTCCAACCAAATAGCCCAAACTAGTGCTACTGGACTAAATCCTGCCAGACTTCGAAGAATTGTACCAGGAGCAAATGATGCAATGCAGGATGTAAAGAATTAATCAACTTAAGAATCTGGAGAAAAAAACTCAGGCTTTGATCTGAGAGACTGCACATATTTAAAGTTTTATTCTGCATTGTAAAAGTAGTCAGCCAAAGGCATGAATGCAGTCGTAGTTCAAATGAGGCAGAAAACCCAGCAGTGATAAAATAATTAAATGTGTTTAAATTAAATTTCCTTTATCACCATGTGACAAAATCTTGGGCTTGTTATATGGGCACAAAAGAATATTCACAATCACCACTGATATTACATTAGGCATTGTTTTGGTTGGGTGAATAGGGTGCTGCTGTCACCAGAATTGGTTTTGTCACTTGTCTCTCAAGATCAGTGTTGTCTTGGTTCCAGCCTATTCCAAGTTGAGATTATGTGCTTTTTACCACCAAACAAATAAATATAAATCACTATGATGGCAGACTCACCATTATTTTTTTCATCTCTTGGTAGCCATTATTTTGATTAAGGTTAAAGTAGATCCTCTCTGATAGAAGCTGATTTTTCGTCTCATCTTTGAAGTATGCAGTAACTTGCACAGGGCTCTGTGCCCCGTGGACTTGAACTGTTATTGTCTCATGTGTGCCCAAATGCACCACATTTGGGGCAGTAATAAGAAATCTAAAACAACAGAGAAATAGATTGTCCAGTACATTCAATGAATGTCCAAACAACAGGAATTTTAAAGGTAAAACAGACTCTCACAGAACAGCTGAGTTTGGGACTTGTGGAGACTAATTCGCTGCCCTTTTTAGTAAGAGTAGAGGTTAAAAGAAAATACTTTTCTCTGACTGATCTCCAAATTCTGAACTGTCCCACTGAGGTCCTACAAAACATTAGTCCCTATACATAGGAGAGAAAAAAACCTTTAAGATGTCCCAGGGATTACCAAAGCAATTTATAACCTGGTTTAATTTAGAGAAAGCTCTATAAACTCAGTTTTCTGAAACAAAACAAAAAGACATGGGAAGACAATGAATACATATTCATAAATATGCTATTAATGCTACAAAGTTATGTATCTTCATGTACTAGCACCCACATTATGCCAGCTTATGCTTTAATATGTCTGGAGGTCTCTTTCAATATGTATGGGGTTACAAGGAGCTGATCTTCATTGCAATATCACTGTGAAATGATGGAAGTGGGAGACCAGAGAAGGTAAGACCACAGCCCTGCAGAGGGCTGAGTTGGAGGCTAAACTAGTTGGGATTTTCTTTTTTTTCCTCTTTATTACTTTCCTTCATTCAACTCTATGCTGGTGCTTCTTAGTAATTGATTTCATGACCTTTAAAATGTAGATCATTATCCTTGCTCTCCTTTTGTCCAAGTATATTTTACACACAAATATCAGAGAACTGTGTGAAGAGCCAAGTATCACCATGTATAATGTCACATAGACAAAGAGCAGTTCTGAGCTCAAGACAGGTGCTTTTGGAAAATGATTATTCTGCAGAAGACTTCTAAAATGAAAGGTAAATTATTTTGCTATTGCCAGAATGGGTTGGCTGACCTCTCTTTCTCACTTACTGAAAAAAAAGGAAGTTTCTTCTTTCTTAAATGCATAAAATGAAAGGTGGAGTATAGAAGTCAGGGAATAAAGCTGATATTTAATTTCATACACTCAGAGTCTGTTGGTCCTAGGAAAAGGTGACACAAGGCCTGACTCACATGTAAATATCCACTAAAATAGAGGATAAGTACAGAAGAATACTGAAGGTCTCCCATAAGTTAAACCTTTGCTTTCTACAATGTATAAATCAAAGAGGGATTTTTTCCCCAAGATTTTTCAGTCCAGTGAATGACACAAACAGGAGATGAGAAAACAGTGATAACAGAGTGAACAACGTTTTAGTAGGACATTTTTGATTATTTGTTCCTAAGAGGAGATTTTTCCCTTAAGAGTGCCTTAAAAAAGTGGTTTTAAGCTTTTTACTTCTTACACAAACTAAGGTTACACAAATTTTCAGTGGTCCAAGAAACTGGCTTTGTTGATTGAGAGAGAGAGAATATTTCCTACCTTCTTTTTCAAGGGATTTGTTAGGATTGAAGAATCTGTAATAAAATATACTTACGATGGTGCTTGTTGTGTACTGGACAGCAGCAAACAAAAGCTCACCAACAATACCAGCCTTTCCATTTGAAAATTCTGCAACACCTGCAGAACAGAAGCACCAAAGAGCCACCATCAATCCAGGTGCTGGCTGTAGGAAATGGGCTGACAGCACATTGCAGCAAATAATGTTGCCTGTCCTGGTTATTTATTAATAACTTGCAAAACTGTGCAAGCAGTGGTGATGGACATGCTGGTGGTGCACACATGAACACCCTCGTCAAACAGGACACTGTGGCTAAAAGAGTGCCTGTGGAGTATCTCTAAATGGGGACAAGTGCAGGTGACTGGTCCCTTCTCTGTGCCTTTATTTAACCCCAAGCACCTCTGCAGACCAGCAAAGGTGAAAGACAGTTCCTTCTGGTTTAGACAGCACCAGAGGAACTGTGCTGGAAATCCACCTGTACAACTCAGTCTCAGTCTGTGGTGGTTGGAGGCATTCATCTGATTTAACTTCATTGAAAATGAAACTGATGCTTCTGTCTGAGCTACTCAGCCCAATTTTCTTTTATGCCCAAGACTTTTCCAGAGGGTAATTAGTCTCATCTTAGCATAAACATGTAAGGTGAATCATCAGCTGAAGGCATTCCAGACTGCATGGGACACAATGTCTTCAAAGGTAGGATACTGATAAATAGGGGAAAAAAGCCCACCTGAGGAATAACTGTACAGGAACCAGTTTTGATCAAAGGTAAATGAAAGAACTGAAGCCCTCATCAAATCTCATTTTTGCAAACTTTTACTGGATTGTTGTCTCCCAAACACAATTTCGTTGACCCATGAAAATGGAAACTTGCCCATCTGATTTACAGGCAGGTCAAATCCCAGAAATGACCACATGGTTAATCCCAGGCTCTGGTGATAAACTGCCCTTTAATACACCACAGGTAAGTCTGTATCTTTAATTATTAGCAATGGATGTTTTAAATCAGCTCTCCCTTATTTGCAAGGTGAATTCATACTCACAGCAAGGGGTCATTGCCCACAGTCATGGGACCTTCCCCTCATGGGACCTTCCCCTCAACCCACCACTTGCTTAGGCATGTGGTGACATCTCCTGCCTTGCTTTTCAAGGCAAGCAGGTAGGGAAAGAGAAGAAGCTGACTACAAACCAGTTCACTGTTTTACACTGAGTGTGCTACGAATGTGGTAGCTGCCTCTGAGAGAAGAGGTCTGACAACAGACAGAAAGTACTCTCTGTCTATTGGTAGTCACAGAAAAGGCAGGCAGCAGTAGCTGACTTCAAGTTCATGTCAGGAAAAGCCAAATTTTTCTTGCCCTAGGCATAGTTGTTTGTGGATTTTTGTTTGTTTGTTTGGTTGGTTGGTTGGGTTTTTTTTGCTCCCCAAGAGACAGTTTCCTTCACTTCTTCTGGTTTTCGCTCTCACTTCAGCCATCAGGAGGGAGGAAAAACTTGAGGCTGGTACCTGTGGCTCCTCAGGGTCAAAATCCATGCTCTTTGGGAGATGTTTACAGGAGTCCAGACTTGGGAACCATTAAGAACAAAGTTATTTTCTCTCTGCCTGCCCTCCCTCCCCACCCACTAATTCCCTCTGCAGTTACGAACTCAGAAAACTGATTTGTTTCCATGCCAGAATAAATTTCCTTAGGGCTTCTGGACTCCCAAACCCAAGAAAAGTGGTGAGGAAGAGTGGAGATTTCCACCATAAAGCTGGTCTGTGTTCAGGGCAAAGATGTGGAAGAAAAAGTCCCCTTGGGAGCAGGGCTCATGCTCTCCCTAAGGAACAGAAGAGTCTTGTTAAACCTGCAGCTGGTAAAATAAGGAGTCTCACTCTTGTGGAGATAATGGGGAAAGTTAATTAGGAGCAGCAGTGGCTGTGAAGCATGCTAAGGCTCCTGCCCTCTTCAGGGGCAGTTCTGCTGCTCCATCTTGCACTGCTGCCATCCTGGGTTGGAGCTGATTCAATCACTGAGCAATCCTAGTCACTAAAACAGGACAAGAAACAACTGTGAGCAGGTCCTTTGCTTTTCTCCAGACAAATATAGAATAGGAAAAGCAATAACAACTGCAAGGTCAGTGTCTATTCCTTGAGAAAGACATTAAGGAAGTTCTCCCAACTGAAAAGCCAACAATTTCCAGAAGACCACAACAAAACCAGCAGGGATTTCCTACTCCTGAAGTCACAGGAAAGGCACCTCTGCAGAGAGAAGTCACACCAAAATCTTGCTCTGTGCCCGTCTTTATCAGAGGGGAGGAGGTGGGATTTCCATTGTCCAGGCTGGCTGGTTTGTCAGGGACTGAGGTCTGTTTGCACAGCTACACAAACAGCCATGCATGGACTCACAGCTGGACATTTGCACAGATCACTTTCCAAAGGGGACCTTGCAAAAGCTATTATTTTGCTTTCACTTGTTTTTAATTGGATTTGTACACTTTTGCTTCCTTAACTGAAGTAAGAATAAATATATGTGAATGCATAACAGCTAGCATAGCAATATGCTGCATTACTATTTTATACTTGAATTTAAGGAGGTGTTCTGACTCTTATAAAGGTTTTTTTCCACCAAAAAATAAATTGAAGTGACTTCAATTGAATAGAATTTTTTCTCACTGTCTCTTGCAAACACAGAAGAGCAAGTTTTCACATAACCACTCATATAATGAGAATTAAAATTCCTTATGCTTAATTGTTCTGTCTCTGGGCTGGTATAAAATAACCATTGCACCAATTTTCTAGTATCACAAATTCTTCACGCTGTGATTTGTAGCATAATGTAGAATGTTCCAGCCCAAAGCCACACTAAAATACAACAAAATGAAACAAAATGAAATAATCTTGGTTGAAGGTCTCCAGCACATGCATGAGAGAGAGAACACAGAAAATTCCCTCTAAAATAACTTAAATGCTTGTTCTTTTCCTAAAGGCAAAGTCCTTTCCTGTTTACTCATCAGCCACTTTTCACCTTTTGATCCCCCAGCTGGCCCACAGTCCTGCTGTGGAAAGCACAGCCCAGGATTGATGTGTGTGTGAACCCGAACCTGGGGAGACAGAATTGCTTTATTTTGAGTATATGCTGTCTCTCCTTTCAGTGCCTTCATTTGAACTTTGTAGGATTTCACAGTGTTTTGAACACCAGCAGTAGCTTTTGGCTTGAAGAGCTTCCCAAAGCCTTTTCCCCCTTAAGCAGCCTAAATACTAATGAGACTAAACTCTTCTTTCACTTTCGTCCTGTGCTCTTTCACCTCTGCCTGGCAGAAGGGTACAAAGGACAGCTTCACAAAGACCATTTCACGAATAAGCACTGCAGTGACATCCTCTTTGCCAAGTTACAGGGAGTTGTGACAAACACAAAAGGCAATATTTCACTTGTGACATTTCAGAAAATTAGATTTTGAAATCCCTTTTTCAACAGCAGACCATGAACTGTGGTCTAATTTGAAAAGTTCCTCTTAACAGCAGGATAGGTTCTCTTTAGTGTCAATATAAATTGGAATTGTAAATTAAAACTATACTTTTTTTCTTACCATAATTGGGGTAATGAAATTAAAATTCTGTAGCTGCTTTTGCCATAAAAAAATTCTTTAAATATTCTGCATTTAGTGCTTCTAAGTGTATCTACTGAAGAAAAATCATATATTTAAAGGAGGAAAACCAATTTAAAGGAGGAAACCCAAGCATTTTCTGTTCTCACTGAGGAGTCTGGATTTCAGAGGGATTAAGCAACCAGCCTTAGATTTTTCTCATTTGTTTCTCCCTTCTTTCTCCCTCATTCTCTAAATTCTGTGGTTTTCTGAATGTCATGTTAAAAAAGGAAAAATAAAAATAAATTAAAAAAAAAAGATTTGTGAAAAAATACACAAAACCAGCACTGCTTCTGTAAAATTAATATCTTGCAAAAGGGATCTATATAAGATGGAGGGATTCTTTTAGGTCAATAATTGCATAACACTACTGACATAGTATTTCACCATACTGTAATCATGCATCTTTTTTTTTTTGGTAAACTGTGGTTTTCAGAATCTTGGTGCTTTTGGCACCTTTAAGAAGTCATTGAACTGGTCATGGTCAGGAGGAGAGGAGATACCTGAGCATGCAAGTGACTCTCTCATCCCAGGTGAAAGCACAGAGCTGCTGGAAATGAGGAATAAAACAACTTTGCCTAAATAATGTAGGATATATGGAGTACTGCCCTTGTACTCAAACATCCTGATACTCATCTAGAGGCTTGTTCTCAAACCCTTTGTGGTTTTCTTTTTTTTTTTTTCTTTCAGTTTTACGACAAACCCCAAAGAAACCCCAATTTTTCCTTGTTACCAACGATAATAAATAAAAATTACCAAAAAAAGGAATGTATTTCTAATAATTTGATCTTTCCCAAATTCTCCGTTCTTCTGGATTGTGATGATCACAATTGTCTCCTTAGGGAATTATTTTCTTCTCCTTTTCTTGGGAGCAAAAGGCAAGAATAAGTTCAAAAAAGCCAAAGGCATCTTGAACTTATCAGTGGCAAAAGCTAAAATTTTAAGCAGCTGAGAAGAGTAAGAACAAAGGTGACATACCCAGTTCTGTGAATTTGGAGGCATATTGTGAAATCAAGTAAAACCAGTCTTTTGCAGGAAAATTTAATAGAAGTATTTTATAACTATTACTGACCCTCATTCCTAGGACCTCCCAACTTGCTGCATGTGGACACTCTAAGGTTTCAGACAATTGCACAATTGTACCAGAAAATGTTTTACAGGCAGAGCAAAGGAGAAAAGGAATCCCATACCATGTACAAGCACAGCTAGCCTTGTGCCTGCCTGCCCCTGGCAGCCTGCCCTGTTCTGACCTGCAAATTAAACCTAAAACATCCGTTTCACCTGGTGACTAAGAGGACACCAGAAAGGTGGGACACCAGATAGCATCTCCTCTCCCAAGCTGGGAAAAGGCTCAGCTCCCACATCCCTCACACTCAAGCAAGTAGAGGTCAGCAGTTTTGAAGCTGTCCTACTTTTTTGTTCAAGGAAGAGCTACAAAGAGAAAGGAGGAAAGGAGACAGGATATAAGGCTCAGGAGAATTTTTTTGTTGTTGTTGTAAAGGAGAGGCTGCTCAGTGACAACAGTTTCAGTGTCAAGAAGTGCAGCACCTCCCCATGTGGCAGGCAGGGCATCTGCAATCCTGGTAAAGAGGGAAAAGTCTGGATGGCTTTTGTAGCAGCTCAGTGGGACAGTTGTTCAGGTAATGTATGCTGATCTCTTCTTTCTGCTGAAGTTTAGCCATGAAGCTCTGGCTCTTTGTGGCACTCAGGTTTTTAGGCAGCTCTTTGGATGAACAGTGTGCCTCTTTGTCCTGTGAGGCACAGGTACCGTCCCATGCCTGGGCATGGCAATCACAGCAGGAATCTTCCCTTGCTTACTCAGTTTTACAGAAAACCACCTCCAGCAAAATAATGCAAAAGAAGTCAGCTGAGCTGCCTTCCCAGTGGCTTAGATTCAGAGGGGAATATTGATGCCTTCAAAAGGGGAATGCCTGCATGTCCCCAAAGCCCTGCTGATGGCACTTGGGTCAGACACACCCTGCCCAGATTATACAGCTAGCACATTGCACCTACAGAAAAATAGGTGAAGCTATAAAAGATGTGAACAAAAAAGATATTTTCATGTATTTAGTGAACACATTTTGGAAGGCACATGGATTCACCTTTTCTAATATGTGATTATTTCTTTCCAGTTTGTGCTGGTTTTGGCTGGGGAAGAGTTAACTTTTTGAGGGTAGCTGGTGTGGGGCTGTGTTTTGGACTTGAGCTGAAAGCAGGGTTGATAACACAGGTGTTTTTGTTACTGCTGGGCAGTGCTGACACAGAGCCAAGGCCTCTTCTGGCTCACACACAGTGGGCTGTGGGTGCACGAGGAGCTGGGAGGGGACACAGCCAGGACAGCTGACTCCAAGTGAGCAGAGAGGTATTCCAGACCATGCCCAGCATATACAGCTGAGGGAAGAATGGAGGACGGTGGGGGACATTTGGAATGATGGCCTTTGTCTTCCCACTGTCCCATTTTTACTCTTCCAGTTCTTTCCCCCTCCTGATGCAAAGGGAATGAGTGAGTAGTTGTCTGGTGCTTGGTTGTTATCTGGGGTTAAAACACACATCTATATTTTTATGACTTGGGACATATTTCCAGACCATTCATCCTTGATTTTGACCTGACTTCTGAATGAGGAAGAAGAATTTTCAGTCACATCAGGATGTGGTCTAAAAACACATCTGCACTGTTCTGGTTCACCTTGTGGTGCCAGTAAGATCCCACTGCTGCTACCTCTGACAGCAGGGCAGCCTGCAGCCCTGCTGTAAAAGCAAGGCTGGGGCTGTATCTCTGCTCTCCCCTCTTCAGGGTGGGGGGACAGAGAGGTTTGGCAGCTGTTGCCATCCACATCTGGGCATCTCTCTTAACTTTGCTGCTTCTCCCTGCACTGTGGCATCTGTCTTTGGATCAGTGGGATGGAAGAAATAAAGGGCAGGTTTGCAAGAGCTAAGGTGGAAGTCCAGACCTGTGATCTAATTCCCTGGCTGCTTATGCTGTTCCTGGGCTTGGACACCATCTAGCCCTGCACCTGGAGCCCACTGGCCTCTGCCATCTAAATGGTGAAGCAGGTTCCTCCTCAAGGTTACACAGCCTGGGGCTGCCAAGCTGGGCCCTTACCCAGCACCTCAGCCTCGGGCTGCAATGTTCTGCCTTGCAGGCTTTTCTCTTTCCTTGCTGCCACCAGTGATGCTTTTTCCATCCATTCCCCTTTTCTGGAGCCCCCCACCTTGGTACTGGCTGTACTTTGTTGATGAAGATGTGTCCCAAAGAGCTGTTTTTTGGCCTTGGTTCCCAGGGAGAACCAAGATAGGATGGGGCCCTTGGAATGTGTTTTGTCTTTCTGCCTAGGGAAAGCACATGGAAAACTGCTGGGAAAACAAGCACTGATACAATAAGCTACAGTATATGTGAAAAGAAGACACCAAAGAAAATGGCAAAAATCAGCACAGCATCACGAGCAGCAGCTTTTTTATATCTGGGGCTAGCTCTTGTTTCATGGGCTTTTACACTTCTGCCTGAGCAGTGATAAACAAATAAAGACACAGTCATCAGAGATCATTAAGAATTACAACATAATGTAACAGATCACTAAATTTCCAAACAGCTCCCTTTCTTGGATAACTTTTGTAAAGCTTCTTGGCTTCAGTAAGTACACTGCAGATGTACATTTAGGCAGCAATCCCAGCTGCAGTAGCAGTGGAGAAGAGTATTAACTTGCACATTATTCTGTAAATATCTGCCATAAGTTTGCTGCATGCATTCTCCACAGAGGGATCCAAAACTGTTGACTCACTGTGGCAGCATTAATGCCTCTGACCTGGGTCACTTGTGGGATGTTAATATACTTTAGGACATGGAATCTTGCAGCCACAATCTGCACACCCTGCAGCATTCATGTACTGCTGTTACTGCAGCCTGAAGCAGCAAAGAAGGAAGATTTGTAACAACACAGTTTAAAAAAAAGAAAAAAATGCTTTTCCCTCTATCCTATGGTTGAGAAGGTGCATTCCACACCTGTTACTATTCTCCACGTGTTTATTTTGAAATAGCAGCTTGTATGGATAGGAACATGAAGCACTCTGCAGAACATTCCCATCTCAGTAACACTCCATAAAAGATCATTTGCCCCTTTACAAATATCAGCCATAACAGCATCCTGCGCAGCTTTCACATCTGTAATTTCCCCCTATCGTTTTGCTTCCCGAGTCTTGCAGTGCCTGTTTGCAAAGCCTGGCTTATCCCAGCGGTGGATGGGATGGCTCAGGGAGGCAGGAGGGGAGCTGGCACACACGGATGGAGCTCTGGTTCCACCCAGTGGGCAGCTGTGCTCTGCACCGTGTAGCAGCTTTCATGAAGGACTCTGCAATTTCCAGCCCTGCTTGCTGACACCCCAGACTTCCTCCTCCCAGGCTGGTACGTGGGGTACCAGGGAGCCAGCTCCTGATTCCCACGCCTGCAGGTGGCTCTCCAAAGTGCAGGATGCTTTTACATGGCCTATGGGTCTGAGCTCTGTGGCAAATAAGTGGGTTTTAAAAAGAAATTTGGGCTACTGAAAGGAGGCTCTCTATCCTGGTTTGTTCCAAGGAGTGCTTAAACACTTGCATGTAAAAAAAAAAAAAAAAAAGAAAAAAGAGATAAATAGAATAATACTCCTCAAACAAGTAAGAGGGAACCCACTGGCAGTTCAGAATCAAATGTCACTTTTTGAGACACCTCTAGTGGGATTTGCTGTGGAATACTGAGAGCTGCCCACCTTTTGGCATCAAAGCCTTTACTCACCTGTCTCCAAAACCAGCTTGTCTAGATACATTATCCAGCTTGCCTAATTTATCATTTTGCAAGAAAACAAACCAGCAAAAGCAGTGCTGTTCAAACCAAATTTTCAGGGTGGTTTTTTTTATAAAATCAGTGCTCTGAGTTGGCAGCACAATTCAGGGCCAACCATGAACACCTTCCTCTGCCCAGGTGCATCCAGCCTCATGGCATTACACCCTGCAAGGCAAGATGGAAAGGTTTGTGCTGACCACAACACCTTACTGCCAAGTACAAGGATTTTATCTCATTTGAGTCCTTTCTGGGGTGGTTATTGCACTCAGAAGTTTGACCCCACTGCACATCTTATGGACTTTCTGATTTACTGCAACACACTCTTCCCAATCCCCGAGAGTGAAGAGTTTATCTGGGAAAACATTCCTTGAAAATGTGGGGCCCCTGTTCTCTGTTCCAGCTAAATTCCACTTCTAACTGGAAGGGAGGTCAAAAGATTACTTTAAACCATCTTTAAGCTCCCCCTATTTCACAGTAGGCAGAGGACTAACTTTACTCCTAATAGGAATTAAAGTGCCTTAACGTGGAAGGCCAGCTGTTTAGGAATGCTGACACCTTTCTGGCAAAGAGGAATAGGCAGAGAGGGTCTTTGGCTTCTCTGTCATAACATGTAGCTCTGAGCTTAAGAAAATGGAGGAAAAAATAGACTTTCTGAGGATATTTATTTTACCACTTATTCCTCTTTACATTCTGCAGATAGCCCTTCTGATGTGGGAGTTAAAGTAGAAATAAAGACAGTGTTAATTATATTTACCATGCTCTTAAAGAATAAATAGCCTTATCTGTAACTGAGATATCTGAGAGTGCCCTCTCTAAGGAGTCAGACAGGCAGGATCCACTACACAGACCAGTGCAGCACCATATAAAAGAAAGATAATATGTGTAAGGTAGGTACAGAAGAATGCAGCTATGCACTTAGGAAAACACTTCTCATGCAAATTTAGATAAAGCAAAAGACATTCCTCCCTCTTCTGCAGCTTTGAGAGAGGTACCTTGACTACCTCCCCCTCTGCCTGCAAAGGTGACCTACACACACCATTTATATGACAGTGAACATCCTCCTGCCCTCACCCAGGGGGGCTGCTCTTCACCTCTGTCACCTAACACAGAACTATCTCCTGCTTTGCACAGTCCCCAGTGAAAAGAATCTAGGACCTCAGAACACAGTCCCAGCTGCTTAGAAAGAGGCACACTCCTTGTTAGTGGTTAGAGAAAAGAAAATAAAGCATTTCTCATACCTTGGAGTTTGGATAGCCTCCTTGGCCTTGCCATAGTCCAAGTTTATCTTTAGTTATGGAGATTCCTTAAATTGCAATAGAGAAAACACGAGTAGAAAAATCTATGCAGGGGAATCTGCTCATACCCATAATGGTCATCTCTATTTGGAATAACAGAAGACTAAGATACTGGGATAAACTTGTGGGAGAGTTGTGGCATCAGAAATTCCCTTGTGCTGGTTTTTTGTTGGGGTTTTCTCCAGGTGTGTTTTTTTTTTGTTTGTTTGTTTGGTTTTTTTGGTTTTTTTTGGGGAAAAGGAATAATCATCCATACAAAAATTCGTGTTAAAAGTCAAGAAGAACAAAAGTAAAACTGTGGGTCTGGAGCTGTGTTTCCATCTCCCCACACCACTGTTTTCTGTTGTGGTGTGCAAGTGAGGATACCCAGAATCTGCCCTAGCAGAAGCTCTTCATCAATCCTGCATCAGTGAAATAAGAGGAGGGAGATTTTCCCAGAGCAGCTCTGAGGGGAAATGTATAAATGTGGGTGTATACCTGAAAGTAAAGGAGATAAAGTTAAGAATTTAAATAGCACACACAGATCTTCATTCAGTGCAGTCATTAAAAAGAGACTGGATGAAGCATTACCTTCCTCATTCCCCTTTACTTTCCAGTGACAGTGGTCAGAACTGGCCCAATTTCTGGTTTCCTTGAAAACCCTTTAGTGAGCACATTTCTTCTAACAGCTGGAGTGCAAATCTTGTAACTAAAGAAAAGCCTGTGAGCAAAGAGATTTAGCTAGCTGGGAGGGATTCAGGAGGTGTGTGCATGTGTAGGTTTACACGTGTGTCTCTGTGCCTGCCTGTGCAGGGACACGCACACAGTTTACACTTTTCCAGAGGATACACATTTGCTTTGTGCAGTGCCTGAAAAGAACAGGAGGTGGCACGTTTTCTACATTTTCGTCCAGCAAGAAAGTGCAGTAAAAGAAATGAAAGGAGTTACAGCAAAGGGAAAAAGGATACAGAAGGGGAAAGAAGACAGCTAAGCCCAGACCACATCCACTTTCATAAATATCTGCTGTTAATTATTGTATTGGTGGTGAAGGCTATTAATTTTCCTCATTTTTGCAGTGTAAATCACTGATGCTATAAGGGCTGATTTTACTAGACCATGGAAAATATTGTAATTTTTTAATAAAAATTGTAAAATGCATGTGTGTGTGTGGGTTTTTTTTTTGTTTTTGGTTTTTTTTTCCTAGGGTGTTCTTGTATATGTTTGGGTTTTTGTTTGGCTTGGGTTTTTTTAATGACTAAATTCACACAGTATGACCAGTTAATCAAGAACCATACAAAGAAGATAAAAGTAGCCCTGACAGTTTCCCTTTAAAATGCAGATACATGGGAGATAGCACCAGGCAAAAGAGAGAAGTAATTTACATTTGCCAAGAAGTCATGAAGGAAAACCCCAAAAGAAATAAACTAGAAATGACAGAGCTGTGTGTTCTCAAGCCATTAATTTAAGACCTTTCTGAACATTTAGTTGGGCTTTGTGCCACTGTTGCCATAAGCAGGTGCCTTTCAGTGCTCAGAGGCACCCTTTTGTCCTGCCTGCTTTCTTTAAGGCTCGGGTTTAACTCTCCTTTCCGACCCACCAGTCTGTGATAAGCACCAGGCTGCCCACACCCTGCGTGACAGCAGCAGAAAAAGCCCTGCTTACAGCCAGTGCTGGCGACTCACCAGGTAGGAAGCTCCTCTTCTCGAGCTTTGCTTTTCACTTTCTTCCAGGAGTTATGGCCACAGCTCGTTTCTCAAGAAGCAGACTGCTCCAGAGGGGTGGCGAGGGCTGCTCTGAGCAGGATCTATCCTGCCCCAGCTGGGGGTGCCAGGAGGCATCAAGGAGCTGAGGTTCACATGGTGTGGGAATAAAGCAGCACTTTTGTTGCCCCTTTGAGAAATCTTGGACAGCAACTGGCAGCAGACAGCCCTTCTTTGTTTAGCAGCCAAACGCCCTCATTGCCTGGGCAGTTGATTGGCTTTTAACTTCAAACCTTCCCCAGATGGAAAAGCCTCCCTCAGAATGTCTGGGGACGAGGGAGAGATGTCTCAGGTGGCCCAGAGGCTGGCAGCATCCCCTGCCACGGGCCCCTGGAGACACATGCTCACTGAGGCATCCTGCTGCCCTCCCCCTCTTTGGGAGCACTTCCAGGCCACTCTGCTGATGAAGGACCAAAACCAGCTCACTGCAGTCACAGAAGGGGAGCCAAGAGCCCTCAGCTCCGGAGAGGGGCACAAGGAGAAGCTGCTGCCATGGCCTATAGGTTTCCAGCCCCAGGCTGCAGGTTCTTGGCATGGGGAAATCCTGTTGCTGCAGCATCTTGACATAAAGTAAATAGATGAAGCATGGACTTTGGAAAACTTCTGTCATTTAATTTCTGTTTTTCTCAATGCATTTACTTGCTGATCTCCAAACACGAGGTATTTGGAAGACATGGTTGTGCTTCTTCTTGGCATCCTGCAGCAGACCAGAAGAAGCAGCTTAGAGCTGGAGGTACCACTGATTGCAGCTGCTGATCCTGGGAGCTACAACTGCTGGTCCCCATCTGGGAGACACTCCTGAATGCCATCTGTTTGCTTATTTTGGACTCCAGCAGAGTGTATCAAATCAGTCTTCCTGACCCCATAGCACTGGGAGCTGCATTCTCAGGTTTGACTGTGGGTCTGGGTGCTGTGATTCCTTCCAGGCAAATATACCCTGAATTCTGCTGCCCACCTTGTAATGCTTCATCCTTGTGATCTCATCTGAGGAATCAGATATAAATAAAAATCTGTGTATCATATAATACAAAAACATAGACATACACATAAAATTTACACCTATCAATATCTATTATATACTGTGTAAAATGCACAGATACAGCTCTGTTATACATGTATGTTTAAAATACATGATAAAATCGATATTATATATTAATAAAAACATATTGTGTGTCTTTATGTGTTTGTGTGCACATGTACAGTTGTTACAACCATGCTTTGAAAACAAACATTTTGACAGAGAATAGAACTCCCCAGCACTTCCTGAGAAGCCTGGGGAAATGCATACTACCACAGCTGACAGTCCCAGATGGGAACAACAGGCAATGCCAAAATGCTGCAAGAATTTTTTTGAGTTGTTGGCCTCACATTTACCATTCATAGTGATGTTACAGATGTCAAATGCAGTTCCTGAGGAAATTGAAGTTTCCTGGGGGAGAAATATTTCCCTGGCACCTTTGCTTTGAGTGCCAAATTGGAAAGAAAAATCCAAGCTGCAGCTTACCAAGTCAAATAGCTTGGACAGGAGCTCTCACGTGTGGTCCTGTTCTGAGGGTAGTTTTGCAGGGTAGAGAAATAACCACAGGTGAGGAAAGAGTAATAAATGAGTGCCCCAACAGCTGCAGGAGGTGTGCACACAAACCTTTCCAGTCTAATGTCTGATAACAGAACGTGAACTTCTCAGAAAAGCTGTCCATCTGCACAACTAGTGCAAGGAAAAGCCCTCAGCAAGAGAAAGCAGGTATTGAATTGCTCCCATGTAGCCTGGCTATGTAAAAGCAACTAGTGGGTGCCTCTGAGACTCATGAGGTGCCAGCCTGGTTAAAAACAATTAAGTTAGCAACAAAACAGCTTCAGGCATGCACCCCTCTGGGGTACTTCCTGCAGCTGGGTTAGGTCTTAGTCTGCTGTGTTGAGAATCACTGCTGACAAACCAAACTTTTCCTATAACCAAGCACAGCATGTAGACCCTTAATCAGCAGTAAGAATTGCACTTCTCTGTTGCACTTGTGTTCAGCAAACCTTAGGTGTCTGTGACCAACATGATACTGTCCATAAAGGGGCTTTTTTGGGACCTTGCTATTAAAATTCACCTGAGTTAGGACCTGTGAGGAGTTCAGTTGAACACGCTCTGCTAAGTCTTCTGCTGCTGGTGTCCTGGAAGATGTGATATACATGAGCACATCTCCTGTGCAGCATGGCAATTTTGTGTTTGCCATTACAACCTGTGATGGAAGAAGTCTCCCAGAGCACAAAGGAGCCCTGAGAGACCCTGTGCTGTACTGCACATCCTGATGCATTAGGGTTGCCTGAGATATCAGGGGCAACATGTGGCACCTCTGCTAAATCCTGGGCAGATGAACGTTGCTGAGTGTGTGATGCATGGGCAGCTGCTGATGTACATAAAGCCATTACAAGTCTCTCCAGCTGATGCTCTTTGAGGGTGGATCCAAATCTTTTCTCTCCTCCTGCTGGGAGAGAGTGTTTCAAGATCCTGACAACAGGAGGCCAGGAATGCTGTCTCCAGAAGACTGTGGAAGGCACACCACTGATGAGGTGGTCTGTGGCACAGCTGTGTCATGAGATGTGGGCATAGGAAGACACCTAGGACACCTGGACTCCTGATACAGCAACATAATTTTGTCCACAGAGGCTTTTGTCATTCTGAACAATTAGCCAGACTGTACTCCTGCCTTGGTTTCACAGAGCTGACAATACCAGGGACCAGTCCCTGTGGGGCATAGTGCAGCTTGCTGTACCGAAATCCAGGTGTCTTGCCAAGAAACAGGAGAGGAGCCCAGCCACATTCCCATGAGCTGTTGCTTTTAAAGAACTTGGTATTTATGTTTCTTTCTTGACACAATCATTTTGGTGCCATTAGAAACTTAAGAAAAAAATACATCAGTGAAAGAGACACTTGAGAGCCCAGGAAATATTATTTTAACCTTTTGGTACAAACAGCAGAGAATAAATGGAGCATGTTTATAAGGTAAATAAAATCATCAGCAGTATCTTTTACCTCAGCCCCCAAGTTCCTCGCTCCAGATGCTTTACCTCATTCTGCTCAGATCATATACCTTCACAGGATATGCACCAGGAAAAGGCTGTTGGATCTTGCTACCATTTCAAGCAGTCCTCAGCAGGAGGTTTAGGCAGATGTGAGGTGCAGGTAAATCAGCTGTTAGAGGCCTCTTTTACTCCAAGAAAAACAAAATCCAGTTAGGCACATTATGGTATTTGTACTCTAAATTACCAATTCCAAGTCTGGGGCTGGTGGCTCTTTGTACAACTGTTGGGGCCCAAGTGTGGCTCGTCTGGGTGGGTTCATCTGCCTCTGACAGTGCCCAGGAGTGGAGCTGTAAGGAACAGAAAGGAAAGAGAAGATGAATAGCTTGATCCTTCTCCTGAATCCAACTGGCTTTTCCTAGTTCAGGCTTTCTGAAGTAGCTGTTGATACAAACAGCTGATTGCAGTTGACTGTTCTTCCATGAATTTCTCTTTTTATTTTTTTTTCTTTTTATATGGTTTGGCATGCACCTCATCCTTCAGAAATGAGTCTTGCAAGTTCAGTTTTGGGTTATATGGTTAGGTATTGACTACTTTGTTTCATTCTTGTAGCCAGCAAATTTTATTGCACGAACCTCTCTAAAATATGACAAGAAACAGTGAATCATTGTTCCCTACTCACTGTCTCTGTAACATTCAGGATTTAATGTACCTCTGTCTTACTCTCCCTTGGGTAATTCTCTCCAAGGATGAAGAGTGGAAGAGAGTTTTATCTATTTAATCTCTCCTCATAGTGAAGACATTTCTTACCTTTTATCATTCTGTTTGTCATTTGCTATGTCTTTTAATTCCATTGTATGGTTTCATGGGGGCCAAAGGGAATGCAAATGGGAGAAAAGCAGAAACTAATATATTATCAAAGAGGGGGGCACAACACACACTTACCCAGACTGTCTCCTCTTGCCTTTCATCCTGAGTCTGAACTTTTGCTACAAAAATGGTCAAAAAGACACTCGAGATGGCAATTGTTACACACAATCTTCTGGTTGTACTGGTTTAATCTGAGCACTTTAACTTGGGCAGCTACAGATTTATGCTCTACATGTAAACTTACACTCAGGAAAACTTAAGTCATGAAACTGCAGGTAACAGGTGACAGGAGGAATCCAGAACATGCTGGAGCATTGGCCAGGAAATGAAACAAGATGTATCATTTAAGAATCTTCCAATAGATGCTTCATTGTTCATGGAAGCCAGTGGTCACTTACCAAAGCAAAGTAGTGCAAGGTAAATTCTGAATGAATTACCTCTTGTGGTAAATAATAAACCCCACCAAAACTCAGACAGCCAACCTCTTGAGAGTAACTTAGTGAACAGCATTCAAAGCTAAAGCACTCAATGGGATAAGCTGAATTCCTTCAGGATAGGAGTTGAGTCATTCTTTCAAAAGACAGTGAGGATGCACTAAAAACCCCTGGCTCAGAGAGATGCTGAAATGGGACTGTGCTTGGGCTTTGAAATGGAAGTCATCCAGGACCTGTTGAGACACGCTTGAACACCTTAGGAGTACCAAAATTTCACTAAGTGCCAAAAAGAGGGTGGACATGAATGTGTGTGGACAATCACTTGATTGCTGTGGATGATCTTGGAGTGGGAAATTAATGCCCTTTGATTTATTGATAATGCCATACTCCTGGGATCAGACTCATTATTCAGTTACATCATATATAGCTATTTATATTGGAGCAGGACAGAAACTCTTTCAGTCTGATTTGCCCTGACAGAAACCAGAGCTCACAGGTATGACTTGGGGCTTCTCAGCTGAGACTAAGTAACTGCTGAGCATGAGCCACATGAGCAAGTTTAGGTAGCAGAAGGGAATAGACATAGCAAATCAGGAATCACTGCCTGCTAGCTTATCCTTCCACACTGCAAGGTAAGTTGGTGAGTACATTGTGTCACTCGTGTAACTAACCATGAAATATGGCCTTTCTGACAGTGAAGGAGGTAAGTGATTGCTTAAATTCACACAGAAGTCAGAGGTTGGTGCTGGCCAGTTTACAAAGGGTGAGGTGAGAAGGGAAAAGTAGAGAGCGGCTTTTTCTGTCTGCATCATGGTTCCTTGTAAGTGTGTACATCCATCAGTAACACATTTGCCACTAGGAAAAACAAAAAGCTGATGACCTGGCATAAGAAGCAGCATCAGCCCTGCAGGAACAAGGGAACTGCTCCCTGCAGAGTCACTTTCACTTGTCAGTGAGACGAGTAAAGCAAAGCCAGCCAGCAGCACACAGGAACACAGCAATCCAGCCTACAAAGGACTCGCAGGTGTCCAGGGATTTCTGATGTTCTGGAATTGAAAGAGAACTCCCTCTCTGAGCCATGAGTGCAACCACAAAGATTAAAAAACAACCCCTCTGCTGAAACCTTCATGACCAGAAAACAATCAATTCAGGAACAAAGCAGTGAGACTTGTTGCAAGACAGGAACTTCGTGTTCTTCCATTTATGTGACATTAGGTTTTTCTTAACACTGCATTACTGACTTCTCTCCAGAGCATGATAATCATACACAAACTTTAGATCAGTAACCAAACAGAAGTAGTTTTATTTTTTCCTGATGCAAATGCCAAATATCACAGCCATAGACATAAGCAAAAAATCTTTCCAAATAAATATGACAGCTTGATAACAAATTAAAATGCAGTAATTATTGTATAAATGGTTTAACAAATGGTATTATTGCTAGCAGAATAAGCATCTCCAGGGAAAAGAGGATTGAATACATAATCTGGAAATAGATTAAATATATATATAAAACATACTCAGTTTATTGCTTGGATAAATATTAAAATATTTGTGCACATCACTGGGAATGAGGCACTTATTCAGGTTAGTATAAACAAGGCCACTTGTTAAGTAAAAGGAAAAATGTTAATAAGCCTCCAAAACATCTTGCTGAAATCTGAAACCTGGAAGCCATAATTAAAAAAAAAAAAAAAAAAAGGCATGCTGTTACAGATGTATTTATAGTTCACTGAATTGTAAAAAATCCAATTTCTTAAGAATGGGACAAATCCAGCATGCCTTACTGAAAACATTGGGATTTTTTTCCCAGGAAGAGGACTTTGGTATTTGACTCATGAATCTTACTCATGTTTGTCCAATTTTTCAGTGTTTGCTTTGTCCTTTTCCTTGTTATCACCAGTTTGCACTACTATTTTATATGTTCTTAGAAAAACATTAGCCTGATTATCCCCATCAACCTAAATATTTTACAAAGTTATAATCAGATGCTATTCAAAGCAGTGATCAGGTTGTTTACTGGGCTTAATATTTGGCTCATAGAACACATGGGTTTTGATGTGATTTTATAAAAACAAATAATAATTACAAAAAGATTTTGCCTGCAAGCACTTTTAATGATATTTTGGTCTGGTAAAATTCAAAAGCAGAAAAATAGCTCTACTGATAAACACCTAATTTCTGTATTTTATATATATATATTTAAAAAGTTCTTCTCTGCTTATACAAAACCAGGCATTTCATAAATATTAAAATGTTCTATTATTTACATGTGTCCCATTCTACTGTAGAATCATTGGCTGTTATGATCCAAACATGCAGGTTCTAGGAAAGAAATTCTGCTTTTCTCATAGTGATGTCACACATAGGCACAAAGGCAAATTTGATCGTCATCTACATTTACAACTTTGTGGTGAACTTACTAAATACAAAAAGTATCTCTGGGTTAAGTCTTTGATCAATCTTGCACACATAATACATGGATCACAAAACCAGGAACTTCATTACTAGAGCAAATTGATGTCAGGTGACTGGGGGAAAGGTCTAAAGCACTGGACATGGCTTATGGATAATTGTTTCAGGCTAGAACTCGGATTAATTAAAATAAAAGATGACTGCAAGAGTTTAGTAATGGAGTTTGACCCTTCAGGTGCTGCAAACATCCTTCAATTAATCTGTCAAATCACTGTCTTCAGAAAACCTAGAAAATGTAGGACAGATTCTGACCTGATTCATTTTGCGAAAAGCTGATGAAATCCTATTAAATAAGTGAAGTCATAACAACACAAATCCAGAGCAAGAGATATTAGCATGAGTCTCTCTGTAGGCACATTCTCAATTCATACCATGAATCCTAGCACAGATATTCCTAGCCTAGTAGAACACCATGTTCCTGAGTCTTTATGGCTCAGAGGACAACTGTGCAGAATTACTAGGTCAGGTCTATCTGTGTTGACTGACCCCCACAGCCAGGCCAGGAAGCCTTCTGGATGAATTTTTTACAGTTTTTTTTAGCTCAGAGGCAGCATTGTGTGCTTACAGGATGCTTTCAAATAGAATCCTGCTCAGCTAACTCAGATCTCTGCAGCATGATCCCCAGAACACCAAATGCCAAGTGTGTTGGGGACTGCCTGTACACACGACCACAAGATGGTGTAAGAGGCATTTTAGCAAAGACTCAACATCCTAATTCAGATTTTATATAGTTTATGTAGTTCAACCCTATTAAGAACTCCACTGACTCCAGTGCTGTTTGACAATCTCATGGACAAAGGGATCAAGTGCACCTTCAGCAAGTTTGCAGATGACACCCACCTGTGTTGTGGTGTGGTGTGTTTGACATGCTGGAGGGAAGGGAAGCCCTCCAGAGGGATCTGGGCAGGCTTGACAGATGGGCCTGTACAGACCTCATGGAGTTCAACAAGGCCATGTGCAAGGTCCTGCACCTGGGTGAGGGTAATCCCAAGCACAAAGACAGGCTGGGTGGAGAATGGACTAGGAGCAGCCCTGAGGAGAAGGACTTGGGAGTGCTGGTGCATGAGAGGCTGGACATGACACAGCAACATGCATTCCCAGGCCCAAAAGCCAAACATAACCTGGGCTGAATCCAAAGCAGTGGGGCCAGCAGGGAGAGGGAGATGGTCCTGCCCCTCTGCTCTGCTCTGGTGAGACCCCACCTGCAGTGCTGCAAACAACTCTGGGGCCTCCAGCATAGGAAGGAAGTCAAGTGATGGGGTGAGTCCCAAGGAGTGCCACAAAGATGGTCAGAGGACTGTGGCACGTCCCCTGTGAAGACAGGCTCAGAGAGTTGGGATTGTTTAGTCTGGCCAAGAGAAGACTCTAGGGAGAGCTTAGGGCACCTTCCAGTACCTGAAGGGGGCCTAGAAGAGA
This sequence comes from Rhipidura dahli, assembly GCA_013399225.1. NCBI lineage: Eukaryota > Metazoa > Chordata > Aves > Passeriformes > Rhipiduridae > Rhipidura > Rhipidura dahli. The sequence goes on along the minus strand of VXAC01005135.1, from coordinate 672,695 downwards.
GTTGTGGAGGGACTTTTCACAAGGGAATGTACCAATAGGACAAGAAGTAATGACTTCATGCTGAAAAAAGGTAGGTTTACATTTTAGGAGGAAATTTATTATGAGACACTGGCACAGGTTGCCCCAGGAAGTTCTGGATGCTTCATCCCAGGAAGAGTTCAAGGTCAGGTTGGATGGGGCTTTGAGTAACCTGGTATGGTGGAAGGTGTCCCTGCCCATGGCTGTGGGGTTGAACCATGATGATCTTGAAGGTCCCTTCCAACCCAGGCCATTCTTGGACTGCATGACTTAAAAGAGCTTACACAAAATGCTAGTGTGACAAAAGGGACATTTCCTGAAGGTTACAAAGCCTTCATAGCCAGGGATTTGACAGGGGCAGAACAGGTTCTGTCTGGATAAAAAACATCTTTGGATGGAACAGCTCTTGTCTGGATAAAAACTGACACAGGACACTGCTGATCCAAACTTTGTCATGTTACCTCAATCAAGAACGCTGAGGGAAAATTAGAATTACTCTTGCAGAAGTAGTCACTTGTTAAAAAATGCCCAACAATGACCCAGCATGTTTGTCAAAATGTGCTATGATTATACAGAAGTAAGTACTACTTGATTCCATAAAATGTTAATTTTTTCCTCACTTTTTGCTATTTAGTATGGCAACTAACTATGCTGGATTCAATATCATGATTCCCAGGCTCAGTTCAGCAGAACCTTGTCCTCTGCATTTTGAATCAAACTATCATTTTCTCTAGGTACTGAAATGCTAATGCTTGCATTTCTCAGCAGTGGACATGCACTAAGAAATAAAATTTACCTTACAACACTTCCATGATCCATTATAAACTTAAGAGGACATAAGCATCCAGTTTCAGTGAAAACCAAAATTCTTTTCTGGATTTGTTGCATTCTTTGGCTCTATATAAACATAAATAAAACAAAAAATTTTCAGATTAAATAGATGAATAGAAATTTGCAGGAAAGAGTATGTATTCCAATACATACAACTGTTTTTAATGCTATGCTGTATAATCTAGCTGTCTTTTGAAAAAGTTCAGTTACATATAAGAAAAAAAAAAAAAATCACTGGTACAGATTAAGTGAAGTAAAAAACTTACAGGACAGAGGACCCTTGCCTAAGGCATTCCATCACCTTTCAAACTATTTGTAGACATTGAGTTTTTTGTGAGAAACAGTACAAAATTTAACAGAAGAGTGTAAGGATTCCTCCTCTCAAGTATTATGTGTTTCTGAAGAAACGGATGTCCTCTCTTATTGCAGACAGGATATATAGCACCTTTGTATTAGCTTCTCTTATTCCTTTGAAAAGTCAGAAAATACAAAACCACAACAATAATCTCTCCCTTACAATGCAGTCCCTTGATTTGCTGCTGAAGATTAGTGCATGGTACAGGGATATCAGCATTTCCTTTCGTGCAAAGTGGGAGGGTCGGTTCAGCTTCTTCTGTTGTAGATAACGGCAGTAAGAGCTCAGGATAACAAATTTCAAGTACACCTAGAAATACATGAATTCCTCGCGAGTCACCATTATCTGCTGCTAGAAATGTGCAGTTCAAGGGTTTTTTTGAGGCACTCTGGAGGCTCTGGCTTGAATCCTGTGGTATTGGAATCAAACCTCTGAGCTGTCGTTGCTGTAATTATGTGGTAGCATCATTGGTTCGTTGCTGCCTGACTCGTTTGTGCTTTCCTTCTTGTCAGAATTTTGTTTCCATTTTAGCAGCAAAACGATAACTGCAATTAAGCAGATGGCAAGGAAGACAGCAGCAGCTCCACCAATGATCGTGACTATGCTGAATCCTGCACTTCGGTTACTCAGTTCCCTGGGGAGAACGCCATTGACCGCAGCCTCCCTTTGAGGCACCCGCTTCCTGCTGGTGCGATCCAGGGCTACGTGCTGTATGTTGGTTCCTCGGTTGTTCTCTACTCCAATGTCCCTTGCAAGCTCTGGTGCCTGCTCAGCTCCCCTCTTGTGCCGTGTGTGAGCAGAGCCTGCAGGGCTCCCAGCACTGAGGAGCGCGTGGTACTGGCGCTCCACGCTTCGTTTGCCGATTCCGCGCTTAGAGCTCTCCTTGGAGCGCACAGTGTAGATTGTGTGGACGTACCACTCCCTGCCCAAAGACACCTGGAAAGAAACGTGTTTTGTATTATTTAAACACACGCATACACCATCTGGGCAGTGCTAAATGCAGAGGAACTCAGCCTCTTTTCTTGACAAGTACTTTCAAAACAATGCATGGATAACCTCTGACTATGTGCCGATGTGCGCCAGAGGAACCGTGTTTTCTGCCAAAATTTTCAGAGGGGTTTGTCTACATTCCTCTCCATGGTCAGACTCTGTGGCTACCAGGTGCAAATGAAGAAGGCTATACTATTAGTACCAAAGGCCATACAAAGTAAAGGACCTTCCAGGCCCAACATACCAAGTGATTAGGCCATGGCCCTAATTCCATCTACACATAAAAAAAGCTATTTTTTTATTGCAAGGATGGCTGAACATTGGAAAAGGGATCTTGCAGGGTCTCCTTCCTCAGAGATGTTCAAAAGACAACGGGTCATGATCCAGGGCAACCTGCTCTAGGTGACCCTGCTTTGAGCCAGGTGTTGGAACAGTCACTTTCCACAGGTCCCTGAAAACTTCATCCACTCAGTGGTTGCATGGGTCCCTTCAGTCTGTGTGAGATGATAGCAATTCCTCGAATTGCTCTCATCTTTCCTGGATACATACCAGATTTGGCCTCTGCAAGGTCCAGTAGGCTTCTCTGAATACTGTCTTAAAGCTACTGCCTGATAATTTCAGTGGCTGCAACCCAGTTTTCTTTATTTTGAGAAATAGCCCATGTTCTATTTTACTCTTGTTTTTCCAAGTATTTTTCAGGATATACTTTTGTTTCTACATATTCTCATTTTTTTTGGACAGAAAGAGGACCAAAAATTGTGGCACTGGAATCCACGGGAATGGATTCTTCATATAAAAAATGAGATTTCATTTTCCTGGGGGAAGATTTTGAAACTCTTTTTATAGTTTTAAGTTATGTCATAGTTTTAAGTTTTGTTAAAAACTCTACTGCTTACAATGTGATCTTTAATATCAACTTGGCCAGAAATAGGATCCAAGTCTCCTCTATATTTTTCTTACTAATTTATACACCTGAGTTGTGCATGCAGTTTTGCAAATACTAGAGACAAATAGTGAAGACACAACTCTTGGCTTGGTTATTTAGATCAAAGGGCTGAATGCACACAGCTGAAGGATTATATATAATTAATTAGTAGTTGCACCTTTTAGTTGTCAATTTTTAGGCTTTTCAGTGCTTCACACTGGGCAAATTTGCAAGGAAAGAATTGTACAGAAAATGCTGAGTGTCAACTTGATTTTGATGAAGTACACTATAAATGCTTATGATTTTTAATTTTTTGACTCTGAGAAGTGAGATGGGAAGCACTAAAACAATGCTGCGTAACAAGAATCTTATTAACTTCTTAAAAGAAATATATGAGAACAATCTGCATGATTTCTGATTAACCTGTGGAATTATACAAGAGAAAAGCAAGAGTATCCCTACAGAAACACTTTAGTAAGTGTTCCAGATTTTATATCTAGACGTTTCTAAGCATTTATAATTGTGTTTGACTGTCACTGGAATCAGAATAAATCTTTGACTTGACTTACAGTTAACAACAGTACATGTACAAGTGTTTCTTTCTTGGTTCAGTACTCTTGCTAATAATCATACCTGAAATAGAGGAGTTGAGTCTACTTTAAATCCATCAGAGCCTGGCTGTTTGACTAATGGAATTGCTTCAGGATCGTCTATTGCAAGTTTTGCATTAAAAAGTACATTTCCAAAGCTTGTGGCTTGTGTCTCCGGCTGAGCTTTGTCCTGAATGGAGGGGAAAAAATTTGTAAAATATTTATTTATTTCTTCTAGAAAAAACTGTTTCAGTATTTACTTGCAATGTATAAATTGTGTAGTTTACACATGCTGTTTTATGCAATCTTGGGAAATACTACTACAAGAGAAAAGACATGAGAAGCAGTTGTGGTCCCATCTGACTTGTATTAACTTCTATTTAATCTCTTGCCTTTCTGGAACAAAAGGAAGAAACACTAGAGAACAACCACACCTATACTTCTTTAATAAGAAAGATAAATAAATGTGGTCTGAACTTAAAGTAAGAAATCTGTTTCCGAGTCTAAAGAAATTACATTTCATTTCATTTCATTTCATTTCATTTCATTTCATTTCATTTCATTTCATTTCATTAACAGACAATTACATAAATTTGTTTAGGGTTAGGGCTAGGGTTTAGCTAATGATATAATCATCTTACTTAAAGTTAACTCTAAAAGTTGGGCATCAGGTCTGTAGTTAGCTGGGGTTATTCTATAGTTATTTTCAGAAAGGAAATTAGATCATCTAAGCCAACTTCAGGGGTATCTCTCTTTCCGTATAGACTACAGAGGCAATCTGGATGACTAACTTCACACTATACACTAAATTTTGGATGGCTAAATATGAACAAATTCCAGTCCTTCACCTGCATGTCACCTAAGACTCTCTCTATGGTCTGTGGATATAGACAATGCAGAGAAAAAGCCCATCTTGGGATTCTAACTTAGGTCAAACTCGTAGTGAAGGCAGTTCCCAGAAAGATAAGGAATAAAACCAGGAGGGAAAATGGCAAGATACTGCCTCCTACTGTTCATGTTAACCTGGAGCTTGAGTCAAAAATTTGGTGCTGTGGGGAACATTCTAAAGAACAGTTGGGTTTTGGATAAAAGCCAGGTTGGAAAAAAAAATTAAAATATATTTATGCATGCTCCCAGAATTAGAACACTTACCACAATCTTAAACCTGTACAGAAGGGATGGAGAATCAGCAAGGCACCCATATTCAGTGTTGGATGGATTATATTTGGGTACATATCCATCAGCTCCTGTGCACAGGAAAACCTTCTCGATGCTACAGTAGAAGGAATCACCCAAATTCTGCACTGGATCCACCATCACCCGCCCGTATATGACATCCCCTGTGAACAGAGCACAGTTCACATCCTGTTAGACTGGAACATTTAGCACAGCTCTGAGGCTAGGCTGCTAAAGCCTTGTCAAGAAGCTTAATGCAACAAGCACAAACACTTATGCCTATCTTGCTTTGACAGCAACAGGATCCTGATGGTGTGGAACACAAATTAAATGTTCATGATCTATGCACAATTATACCTTCTGAGAAAGCAACATCACTTTCTTGCCCAAAGCCCATCGAGCCATCAGACAGCCACAGTGTCTTTTTGGAGAGGAGGAACATCTGGGTGTTCAAGCTGAACTCAGCAGCCACTGGGTCACTGACCTAAAACCACAAAAGCATTAGGCTCTTCAACAAATATTTTTTAATGAAAAAAACCACAGCATGATCTTAAACTCTTAAAACATAGCAAGATCTTCTCCCAATGTACATTACTTATCAGCTCTGCACATCTACATGCAGTAATACAGTTTAACAAAGAGATTTCTTGGTACTAGATATATATTCCTATGTATTTTATATGTAAAAAACCTTTAGAATATCTGCATCTGTGATATTTGATAGTATTCTAGGTTAGTTTCTTCCCACCACATTTTTCTAAAACCTAGCTAAGGAGGTGCCAAGGGCAACTTATGTGTGGGGGTAACACGAGGAAAATGCTTCCCTCAAAAACTTGTCTCTGACTCATCACAGCCTGTTTTCTTTGTCCTTTTTTCATTCTGACACACAAGTCCCACCTCTGCTTCTGATCCTCTGTCAATATTTGAAAGCACACATTGCTGAGGATTTATTTGCAAGTATCAGTCCCTCTAATGTGCTGGAGGATGTATCAGATCATGCATGTGAAAATGTGCCAAACCTTTTTAACACCTTTTTATGCTAGTATTTGTATCTTTTTATGCTAGTAAATATCTTTATATATTTGACACAGCTGTCTATGGTTCTTCCTCGATTACATGAGCAGTATAAAATAAATCAGTACTATCAGCAGTGGTTTCTCATGGGACCATAAATCATAACACAGAAGGCAAACTATAAAGGGACACAGCATAATAAAAGGGAAATAATACAGTGAATAGAAGAACTGGGGGAAGCCTAAAGTTCAAAAGGATGCAAGTACCTGAGGAAACAATGTGGAAGACACACATATTCAAAAAAAAAACCCAAACCCAAAAAACCGTGAAAGAACAACAAGAAGCCATTAAACAAATACAAAAATGCTAACATATATATGTATATTTATGTACATATATATGCATAAGTGTGTGGACAGGAAGGAAAGAAAACAACAAAGAAAACATTCTTGCTGGCTCATAGACAAGGGTCAATTTCACAACAGAGTCCCAAAACTACCAAAAACAACAGGATCTGGCAAGAAGAATGCACAGCTCAAACCTTTTTATAAATGGAGCGCTACTCTTCAGAAAAAGGAACCCTACAACCATAGCCTGTACACAGAAAAAAAAGAGAAAAAAATAATTCCATTCTCTTGGAATGTTTATTTCTAAATGCCTGGGAAACAGGCTATGGGGTTGTAGTTCCACAAATACTTGATCAGCACAACTGGTTTCCAGCTGTGTTATTTACAACAGTAGTTTAAGTGTAATTATTTTCATGGGCATTTGAGACATTTATATAAGAGTTCATAAAAAAAACCCCTAACCTGCTGAGTGAGAAGAGCAACTGTCAATTTACTCTGCCTATCTGCCATGTCCATCAACTGTGCATATGGATGATGTGGGAACAAGGCAGATCACCCAGGGGATCAAAAGTCCATGTGATACTTGGTACCTCAGGGAACAGAGCACTCCTGAGATTGGTCCATCCCAGGGCAACAAGTATCCTGACGATGGAAGGGCTTCTGTCAGGAAATAGTCATACACATTGAAAGAAAGGAGATGCTGAAAGGACCGAGATAAAGCAAAGCTTGGAGACTGAACGCTGTTCATCTTCAGGGAATCCCAGAGGGAGTGGTAATACAATCCTCACTAGTATTCCAGGCTACCTGCTTCACTCCTCAGGGGCCATGGAGAGAGGAAAAGAAGATATGCAGATGATAAATGTTAAGAAAGGAAATGTTGAACCTAAATCTTCAGTACAGAAATACAAATACACTTTCTTCTTGATTTTTAAAATGGTTCCTCACTTGTGACCAGTGAAAACAATTGTGAAGGAAATTATAAGAAAAAGTTTCCAAGGAAATGAAAAGTCTCATACTAAAAAGCTCAAGAAGGTAATTCAGTATGGGAGCTGGAGCATTAGACTAAGATTTTGGGGAAGCAACTCTTGTCCTGCCTCATCATTTTATCATCAGACTTTACAATCAAAAGTAATTTTGGTCCAGCTGTGACACCTACACTCACTGATTTCAGACAATCACAGAATTTGGGGTGGAGAGCACATTTAAAGATCATCTCACCCAACCTCTCTGCCATGGGCACGGACATCTTCCATTAGACCAGGTTTCTCAGAGCCCCATCCAAACTGGCTTTGAGCATTTTCAGGGGTGGAGAATCCACAACTTCTCCAGGAAACCTGCGTCAGTGCCTCACCACTCTCATTGTAAAAAGTTTCTTTATATCTAATCTAAACCTACCCTCTTTCAGGATTTCTAAACCTACCCCTCTTCCTGTCACTGCAGTCCTTGGTAAAAAGTCTATCTTTCATATAAGTCCCATTTATATATTGGAAGGCCACAATAAGGTCTCCTTAGCTCATTCTCTTCAGGCTGAACAACCCAAACCTCTCAGCCTTTCTTCACAGGGGAGGTGTTGCAGCCCTTTGACCATTTTTCTGGTCCTCCTCTGACCCCCTCTAACAGGTCCATGTCTTTCCAGCACTGGGCACCAGAGGACTGGATGTAGTGGGCCTGTGCCAGGTATCAGGTGTTCCCTAGTCCAAGGACAGCATCCTTCAGTCTGATCCTTCAGTCTTCTGGTTTTTATTTGTAAAAGAGTGGATACCAATGCTTATTCAATTTTGCAGAATGACTGAAAAATATTAGAGGTTAAGTGATAGATATTGCCTACTGAATTTGTGCTACTGTACTGCTGCTTTTTTGGGACCTACTTAAAGTCCACATAGTGTTTCAATCTGTGATCAGATGGAAAAAAATTAACATGGGCCACAGAACTTCCCAAGTCCCTTTTACTATGAGTACCTCAAGAAAAAGAGCTGCTGGTCTTGGTTTGAAAATTTTTGGTGATGGGGGTTTAGGTGGCCACAGTCTATGACAGTTTTGCAATTTTGCATCTTACACTTCTTTTGAATTGATGTACCCGAAACTTCCATATATTGTATTATTGAAGCCTTATCTGATATAATAACCCCTACAGTATCCATTTATTTATTTATAATTCTTAGCCATATCTTTTACTTGTGGGCTAATTCCAGGTAAGTGTTCCTAGGCTACTTTGCCCATTTTGCAATGATTTTTGCAGATTTTTTGACCTTTCTTTGAAATATTAACATTTTAATGTTTATACTAGTATCAGGAACAAGTTGTGGTTTAGCATTGCTGTGAATTGCTTCAGAGTCCCTAGAAGTAGATTAGAAATGCCAGACAAAGGCTGAAGTGCTGAACTAGTATAAATTCCCCTCACCCATTCCATTCAAACTTCTTCAAAATGTTGAAATGTGGTTAACTCTGAGAAGGCAGGTTTCACATCAGATCATGTATCACCTCTCTTTGCCAGGAGTTAATGCCCTATCAGGAATTATCTGTTCTCCCACAGGTGGCATAATGCCAAATAAAAGCATAAAGACTGCATACATTCCCTTGTGTACTCTGGCTAAGTCAACAGAAAGGTGATTGTGTACCCCTGATTGATATGGATTTATTCTGTAAGATGATTTAATAGCATAATCTATGCTATTAATGAGCATGAAACCACAGCCATACTGTTCCAGTATTAGCTGTATTGGCTCCAAATAACAGAAATTATATAACTTCCTCCTTACACATGCCAAGGTCACACAAGCCCTTTTGATAACCTGGAACACTGGCACTCTAAATTCTTTTAGCCATACAACGTGACCCACAGGTTTTTTTTTAAACCAATGTTTTCTACAGCAGAATTCATTTCTCCTTAGTTTGTCCCCAGCCACAGAGCTTCACAGCTGGGCTTTGTGAAAGCTGTGAAAATGCTGTTTGCCTGTTCCCATATGTTCCCAAATGATCCCTATTGCTACGGATCGGATTTGTTTCAGTCACTTTTCTGAGTTTTAAAGCCAAGGATTTTATCCGTGTTGCCTATCTACACTTCCCTCTACAGTCAGTGAAGGAAGTTCTACTTTAGAACTGAATGAATTTTCCTCTGAAGGTCCCCCTCTTAATACCAGAGACCTAACTGATTTTGTGTCAGATGAAAACCTTCTGATAATAGTTTTATATTTTCCTAATTACCCGATAAAACTATTTACTACCAAAGCTAAAAGACAAAAAAAGAATTCCCAAATGTTACTATCACATCACAGTAACTCTCCTCTAAACCAGTGCCAATGAGCTTCCTCTTGGCTATCAAAGACAGGACACGAACTGAGGACAAAAAACCATTTGTGCTCCTACTTTAGCCTTTCCCAGTTGGGCAAAACTGGTTATTTAGCAGGAGAGGAGTATGTGTTGTCCCACCAATTTAGGAATGCTTTGTTTGTAAGGAAGCAAATTCAGTTTCTAGTACTATTATTACAAGACCAACAAATGGGAATCAAATTAGAAAGGAAACAAAGAAGTCATTGGAACGGTACCTGCTGGAATCGGATGTCCAGATCGAAAGTGATGGGCTCTCTGGGATTGCAGATCACTGGCAGGCTGTACTCCTGATGTGGGGCAGTGGTACAGGCTACCAGCTTCACCGTGTACGTTCCAGAATAGTCCCGAACCTGGGCACAGAGAGAGAGGGAGCTGTACCACCAGCAGCCCAGCTAAGCAGCCGGGGCAGAAGGAGACTTAGCGATGGCTGAGGTTTTACCGCAAAGTCTGAAACAAAGCTCCACTGCTGGACTGGCTGGTTGTAGGTTGGCTCACTTCGGATGGGGCTGAGGCTGAATGTGAGGCCCGGGTGATCAGCTGACATTACCATGGACGTTAGAGATGAAGCTAGAAACATGCCAAAGAGACAGATTTCTCACCTTTAGTGTTTCACTGCAAACTCTCAGAGCCTGAAGTCATTCCCAATGATTCATAAGCCATAATGCCATAGCCGATCTTAATACCTTCACAGACACTGGGTTTTATTAACTGAAACTAAAATCAATTAGAATCAACTCAGCTGAGCCTCCTTGATTCTCATTCAGGTGTCTATTCAGCAGCTGCTTTTGGGCTACACAATGAGAACTGTATGAAGAATATATTTAACAGACAGTCAAAACAGCGAGAGTGGAATGGCAGAGATCTATAATCCCTCCTTTTTTAAACTTGGAATGTCAGCCCAGGGAAACACAACATAATTTCTCTTAGTAATTTAACACTTTTGTCTCCACCTGATAGGCAAAACCAAACACACTAGACCAGGACAACTGAGAAAAAGTAGAAGCACCATGAAGGAGTTTTATGGGTTAAAAACACCTGAGTTCAACTAAAAGAGATATCCTATTTTTTTTTTCTCTTCTCACTGTTGTTCAGCAGATTTAATTTAGTTAGATAATCTTTTCCATGGCTGGCATTCATGCTCAGATTTATGTCTGTAGAGAGAGTCTTACACCTGTAATTATTCTGAATAAAGACAGTGGGTTTTAAACAGATTAAATTGCAGGAACAGGTCCTCAGCAATCACTAATTGAAAGTCAGTGAGAGTGTTATATTAACAGGGTGATACAATGTCCATACAAGACCTTTTCTTGCTCTCTGAAAAAGGTTTAAATATTCTAGAAAAGCTTCAAGTTAGAAAAGAAATTCTGATGCTATCCAAGTTCTTAGGGTAATACAAGTAAATATTAATTATAACCATGGGGTTAAAAACATGTATCTGTAGATCCCTAATGTACACAATGGCCTAGATCTTCGTCCTTCATAAATCAAGCTCTTGATCAAGTGGATTTGTCTTCCATCAGGTTCATACATATTTCAACAAGTTTGACAATTTGAATACAGGCATCAATGACAAGTAAGGAATCTCAAGCAGAGGAAGAATCTGTATCTGAAGAGCATAGTATATTAAAAAAAAAATCAGCTATCAGAACCAGAAATAGACAAAACATGAATAGTAACAAATTTGGGAAGGGTGTCTGTTTCTGTAGGACTGCTAAAGGGTGGGTTACACTCACCAGGATGGGACATAACAAACAGACCATGAAACCGCGCTTCGGTCTTGAAGTTGACAACCAAGCGTCCCTCTTCGCTGATGCGCATGCTGGTTGGGAACAGGGAACCTGCCACCAAAAACCAATTAACAAGAGTGCTCCACTTGCAAGTGACAGAGAAATCACACTCCTGTGAAACACCAGACCCACTCTTTCATCTGCCCTTGCCATGTCACATGTTTGGGAGGGGCTGCTGGTACTTTTTGGGTTGACTCCAGATTGTCCTCAAACAAGAATTTACACAGAGACGCCTTGAGTTTTCATGACATGACACAACTTCCAAAGCATATAGGGAACTTCCCTGCAAAGTCATGCTTTCACATGTTACCATGGACCCCCACAGCTGATCTAGCTGGCTGAGGAAAATCCACACAGCACAGTCTGTGCATGGGTTCAGGCAACAGCATGGTCAGCTGCCAGGGGGATCTGCAGAAAGAAGACTTTTGTTTTCACCAGGTGTTAAAGCTGACTTCTATAAATGAAAGCTGCTTCAGAGATACCCTTTATCAGTGCCTACTGTGCCAAAGAAGGAGCCATCAGCATTAGTTGCAGCAGCTGGTTGAGACTTCCACTGTAATCTACTCTAGGGGGTGGCAATCTGTGAAACTCCTGGCAGGCTTTGCATTGCTGGCAATTTTTGGCACGAACTTGGCACAAAACAAGGGCTTTAGGTATTCTAATTACAGATTACAAGATCTTGTTTACATGTCAGAAGTGGTTTATTGCTGTAGCTTGAAGACAAGACCCTTTTTCTCTGGAGTCCTGCAAAGCTTCAGAGCTCAGGTATTTCCTTCAGCGCTCCCTTACAAACAGCCAGTGAGGTACCACCATTCTGCTTGCCAGGAAAAAGAAGGAAAGAGGAATGTTCCCCCATGAATGTGCTGGAAACCTAACACACCAGTGTGAATGTATACCACCTGTATAAAACCATGTGTGCCAATCATATTTCTTGGTAGAATGGAAATATCTATATATCCATGCATGAATTAGGGTTTTAGAAGACCTTGACTGCTTTACACGTTACTTAGAATTTATGTAGGACTACTATACAAATTGACAGTTATGGAAAGAAAATGGAAATTGGTTAACCCCTCCCTGCCCAGAAAAACAACTGCTCAAAAAATACTGCCCAAACGAGACTGGGATATGTTGGGGGTTGTTTTGCACTGGGTGTTTTTGGAGGGAACTGACAATGTTCAGAACCTCCAAAGATGTGGCCATCAGCTTCTTAAACAGAGAAATAAAAAATTAAAGCAGCAAAGACAGGAAATGGTGGCATAGATGCACCATGTAACTGCTGAGACAGGGGATTAGATCTGGTTGTTATTTGGTGACTAGCACACCACATGATTTGTGGCATGTGGCTTATTCTTTAGGCATGGCATGACATGTGCTTCATTCTCCATGCACTGTAGATTCCCCTCACTGCTCCTCATTTCCTGCTCTTAACATAAGGACACAAATGGCATAGCAATGATTTCTGTAGTCCATACACAGTTAGCAGAAACCAAAAGTGACTTTAGGTTCCCAGGAGTCCTGAAATTGTGTAAATCTATGCACATAATTACAGTTGGTGCCTGTATTCTACTTTAGGTTGAGAGAGATAGGAAACACCTGAAGCTTAATGCTGGGAAATATTAAGTAAATGTGCATAAAAAGAACAATAGAGCACACAGATGCAACTATATATTTTAATCCTGCACATACATCTGTATGTCACTATTTTTAAAAAATAAACTAAATTTTTTGAAAGATAAATTCCACAATGACAGAGTTGGACTTGTTGACTAGTTATACTCACAAATATTTACTGACAATGTCTAACACATTTACAGAATGTCTCACAGTTTACTACTCTCACAGAGAGGACAGGCCCCCATTATACAGTTCTGTTGAATTCTTTTGAATGTTTCATAACATTTTAAAAATATCAAAAGTTTCTGAAACTGGCCATTCAAAGTGAGAAAAAAATGGGATCACAGAAAAACTTCAATTATTTTCATTAAAGTGCAAACATCTTGTGTGCTAACAGAATCTGGTTACATAATGTACCCTGAAGTTCTGAGTAGATATAAATTTTTTAATTTTTGCACATGTACTTCAAATATAACAATACAATTGTCTTTCTTTGCAGTAAAAGAGCTGATGTCAACCCTACATGATTTTCATAAACACTCCAGCAGAGATCTGTGAGTACTAGGAAATAACAGAATGCAACTGACAATCGATGATAATTTATTTTTGGTATTGGAATGATTGAAAAACCATCCTACTGTGTGCAAATTATACTCGTAGTAACAGAGCATGAGTTCTGAGCCAAGAAACCCGACACCCACCTTGGAGCTCTGCTTCAGGTGGGCTGCCGATCCCATCCTTCCAGAGGATGGCAGTGTCATACACGAAAGTCAGCCGGAGCTCTGACTGCAGGTCGAAATGCTGCCAGCCTCCCACGCCCACGGGAGAGTGGAAAACGTAGGAGACGTACAAAGGGACTCTCAGTGTGACATAGGACTGCACTAGGTTGAGAACCTACAAAAACCAGAATTGTCTGTTAGGGCTGGCAATCGTGAATGGCAGCATCGCACAGGTAAGCTGAATGCAAGAGAAAGGGAAGACAGAACCTGAAATAAATACTGCAACTGAACCTAATTCACTCTATTTGCAAATTACAGATTAAGTGCAAAACCACGTTTTAGTGGTTTTCAGCTGAGCTTACATCCCTTCAAGCTTCGTCTTTGCACTTCAAACTGATAAAACATAACCGCCTCAACTTTGACTCATCATTTTTGCTTGGGTTGTTTTAGTAAATATACAGCAAAGCTACTAATGAAGGCATTAGAAATTTTTCAAATATCCTTTTCCATGTGCTCTATGGTTATGCCTTAAGCAACTCTTGTGCTTACATTCTTGTTACTGTCAACTAAGAAACTCTTCTGGAAGATGCTGAAACTGCTCAGATGTCTGCAAGACTTGAGTCCTTGGACTCTACTTAGTCATCTCTGGAACTCTTGTTCCTTTGTGCATGGCTAACACACTGCATGCAAACACACAAATCATACAAATCCTCACTGTCTGGAGGAACTAAAAATAATAAGCAAGTTGATACGGATTTAAAAATAGAGCCTTTCTGTATATATTGTACCAAATAATTGCACTGGCATTATCAAAGAATTACATATTCTTCATGAATATTTTTATGAAAAGAGGGCAAGAATAATAGTTTCTGTAAGCTATCACCTCTTAAGAGAGGTCTTACATGGATACACAGATCTAAACCTCCCTGAAGAGACTTTGCATTTATGTTTGGTTACAAATACTTTGTCACTGTCATATCTCTGACTCAAAATGTGCAATCCATATCCTTTTAGACCATTCTGGATTTCTTAGAAATACATGTGAGGAAAGACACAGATCATCTCCCAGTGGGAAACTTTTAAAAGTCATAAAAGTGGTTGAATTTTCATTTCGTTCCAATAGAAATTCCATGTATAAATTTGCACATCTGAGCATTTACCTGATTACCTTACAAGCTTCAAAACAGTGTTTTGCACTATCTAAAATCCCCAGCATTCAAAGAAGTTTACAAAAATGTGTAAAAATCAAACTGTTTCTGGGTTCAACCAGCAGCATGTCAAGGGGCTGAATGCCCATCCCCTTACAGCTGTTTCACAATTTCAAGTGCCTGACAGAACTTTTACTGATATAATGGAACCAAAAACCTACTGCTTGCACTGACTAAAAACCTCTGACCTAATTAAGGACTTCATGAAGGCAAATGTTCACCCACTTTCACTTTTGTGTGACGCTCCTTGATCTACACACTATGCTACCAAACCCCTTTCAACTTACATTGTTTGACTCATTCCATAGTATGTGCTAGCATTTAGAAAGTAGCCATTTGGAAACACACAGTATCACAGAACCAAAGAATTGTTAGGGGTGGAAGGAACCTCTGGAGATCATCCAGGCCAACCCCCCTACCAAGGCAGGGTCACCTAGAGCAGGTTATACAGGAACATATCCAGGTGGGTTTGGAATGTCTCCAGAAAGGGAGACTCCATGATCTCACTGGGCAGCCTGTTCCAGTGCTCTGCCACCCTCTGTGTTCTTTCTCATCCTGTGGTGGAACTTTCTGTGTTTTAGTTTATGGCCATGGCTCCTCACCTTGTCACTGGGAACCACTGAAAACAGTCTGGCACCCCATAAAAGTAAAACGCTAACACAGATTGGTAGATGAGAGGCTACAGTTGTAGATTAGATTAATGCTTCTTTGTAGGTTTTACATAAACACAACATAGAGTTTCTATTTGGAACAGAAAAAAAGAAGAGTTTTGTTCTGTCTATATATTGGACGACCAATTGAAGTTAGGCAAAAATATTATTATTTAGTACCATTTAATTTGCAAGTTTATCTTTGGGATATCTGTGTGAGTATCTGAGCAATTATGCTGGACACAGATTTATTAAATTGTTCCAAATAACAACATGACATTCTCACTTCTATAAAAAATATATATAGCAATGATGCAGCTCTTGAGTGTCTTATGATTTGCCTTTGATTCAGGGGTGACCTCCAAAATTTGTCATTTCCTGGAGCAGTATCAAGAACTGAATGAATACATTTAATTCTATAAAAAATGGATTACTACTGTAAGGTCATACCAGACAAACTGTGTTGGCTTTTCTCTCTGCCTTTTTGTTATACATCTGCATGCTGTACAGTAAGAATTAGACATTGAAGTCAGAGACCTGAAATTTAGTTTGCTTATAAGGAAGAGACAAAAGTATGTGGAAGAGGATTTAATATAGATCCACTATTTTCTTAAATAGAAGCAAACATAATGCTTAATGATAAAGTAGAGACTGGAATATCAAAGTGAGAATTTAATGACCTTGAGGATTAGAATAATAGTGAGATGAAATCTTATAGCTTAAAGTATAAGGTAATAGAAACCAGTCACAGGGATTTCTGGTAGAAATGAAAGACATTCATTAGACACAATAGAGGGGAAAGAAATTTTGTTATGTGAGCTGATCACATCATAACTATGACCTTCCTACCCTCTCCATGTGCTATGATCCTAAGATAAACAGAGGAATGGGGTGGAAATTAGAAGCATGCATGCCAGTATACAGAGCACTAGTGAGAGCTTATCTGGAACAGCTTTGATCATCCATGCTTGAAGAAGTCTAATTTGCATTGTAGACTGCAGAAAAAGAAATCAACATCATCAGAGGAATGGCAGAACTATCTGATGAGAAGAGCCTAAAATAGCCGTGTTGTTGAGCAACAATGGCTGACAGGGACTCAGAATGCTGTCTGTGTACATCAGAAGACTAAGTGCAGAGATCACTGATGATGAAAGGTACTGCTGACAAGGGAACAAATGGGCATAAGATGGCCATGACAAACACAGCCTAGAAATCAGAAGAGTTTCCAGCCCTCAGTGTGGTGGCATTTGACAAGAATAGTGAGGGCATGAAATCCTGTTAAGTTTTAGATTAAGTTTACTAGTGTTGGAATGATATCATATACACTTAGGGCAGTAGCCTGGATAGGGTGATGCACAAAACTCCTTCTAGCTCAGTACCTTATGACATATCAAGCTAAAGAAACACCCTTCCTGCCAAGGCTTTTCTTGACTTTCAATGCATCATTGGCTCTTCAGGTGTACTGTATATAAAGCAATCCATTAATGAGGTTTGTAAGCCACATTTTAGGGTTTTCTTGCCTCCATTCAATGGGACCATAGCGTTAGAGAGCTCAGCTTCTGTGTACTGGTGGAAATCTAGCAGCAAGATCCCTTCTGGGGCAAGTCTGCCAGAAACATTGCTCCTTTGACATTACCACTGCTCTGCGGGGAAATCTGAAACTCTCCATTTCTAGGACTGTAGAATTTAAAGGTTCTTCCCTTTTAGGAAAACCTTCAAGAGGTGTCCGGGCAGCAGGGCTGCTTGCCTCAGCCTAGGAATTTATTTGTGCACTCATGTGCTTCCCTCAGTATGGCTGCCCTTACGTGTGATTCATGGCATAGAGGGGGAGGCAGGAAGCTCATTGAGTTTTTATGCACACAAACCCTTCTCCAGGCACTCGTGGATTTGCAGAGTGTGGAGGTAAACCTACAACACTGATAGTCAGAGAATTACTGAATAAATAATTCTCTCTAACAGTAAATGAAAATTTATAAGAGCCTCTCATTCCTACAAGGGGGGATCTACTCTTCTGTAGACAGAAGAGAAAAATCTGAAGACACGCTATATAAAAGGATCTTTTTGATACAGTGAAAATAAAATAAAGAGGAAGTCAACTGCAGAGGAAAGCAAAGTGTGCAGACAGCTCCCTGCCCCCTAAATGAACTGATGGAATGTGTTACACAGATGGAGGAGTCTGACTTCTCCAGCCCTCCTAATAACGCTGTTTAGACAAACACGAGAAAACATTCTTTCCATTGAGTTATCTTTCTTTTCCAGCACTGAATGCAAAAGCCTATTGAGAGTAGCCAGCTGTTCATTTTATATCTCAATGTGACACTGATGAAACCAAAGTCACTTAGAGCTGTGTAAGTGTAGGATCAGCTTAACTGCTGTGGAGAGACAGGACAGGTGCATTATGTATCCATGAGTCCTATACACAGGAGATTTTACCAGTTGCACTGGCAAAATTACATTTGGTAACACTGATTTTAAACAATAATAAGTGGGTATGAATTTTAGTTTTCGGACACCAGGAGAGAAACACAGACTACAGAGAGCTACACCCCAGATGAACTGGGGAAATTGTGTCTAATACTCCATGACAATTCCAGGTCTGAAGGACCTGAGAATACAGAAATTGTTCCAAGCAGGGAACAGACTCTTACAGATAATATCTGGAAAAATTTAGAAAAAAAATCATCAAACAGTGGTACCTCAAAATTCACGTGTGTGAGAGAAGAACATGATTTATACCGGACATTGATCTAAGAAGTATAGAGCTTCAAACTTTTATTTTTTTGGTAAGATAAATTATCACAGAGCATAAAGTCTGTTTTAGAATACTGACAATTCCCATTTAAGACTTAGAAAGTATTAAAGATACTTTCTATAAGTGTTTTTCTTTTCTTCCCCTTTCAGATGCAATCTGTCAAACTTCATTAAGTAAAAAACACAATTATTTTGAGAATCTGTCACGTAACAATTTAGAATATTTACAATAAAACATATTTTCAGTAAAGGGTTTGGGGCATGGATTCTGTTCTGCATTTACATTGTGCTTTATTTAGTTGGCTTACATTTGCAGAGGGCAGAACTAGTCAGTGTGTGTGCGTACAGTGACAGTACTGATAAAATCAGAATTAGACATGAGAAAGAATACCTGTTCATGTTCTATTTTGTATATCTCAATGAAACAGACTTTATGCGAAAATTGTATTTTTATTCTCCAAATTAACCTAATTCTCATTTTCTATTGCATTTAGTTGCTATGTCTGTGACTATGAGTCACACAAGCTTAACAATGTTATCAATTAACAGTTTACACAGTGTCAGTATGGCAAAACTAAGATTTGGCCCCAAGAAGACACCCAGACAGGTAGGTCACAGGTGAAATGCAAAGCAGGTTTGTTTAAAGAAGTCTGAATGGAGATGAGAATGCAATACAGCCCTGAAACACCAGTCCCTTGAAAAAATTTAACCTCTGACCTTATTACACGGCTGGCGCATTCACTTTAGAGCATTTTTTTTCTCCACAGCTTACTAAATGCACGTTTGCAGCTAGAAAAAAAATGTTTGTCTTTTAGTGAAGTTCCATGTCAAGGGAACATGAGCTGTAGAGTTTTATTAATCTTGACTGGGGTGGCTAAAGTGAATATAAAAATTTGCAAACAGACATTTCTGTCTGTTTGCATTTTACAACATCTCGTGAGATTTTCAGAATAGGTGAGTTTTCGTCTTAAAGTATGATTTTGGTAAAACTAGATCCAGTAAAGCTGTAAATATACAGTTTCTGTGTAATAAAAACCTTCTGCAAGCTGCCTTGTATAAGGTGCAGCAGTACGTTAGTGATTTTAAAATCTGTTTGCAGATGGGATTTTGAAACACTCAGTGCCATAACATGTGTAACAGAAATGTGAACTGAACATTTTGGAAGAAAGACATTTTCAGTTTGGGCCAAAAATAACTGGTTTTTGAAGAGAAAAAAGTGAACTGCTCAGCTATACTCAATTACCACAGTTGCAAGGTATAAATCTACACATTCAAGTATTTTAATATATGTTCTTCACCTTCTTGTCCCTGTAAAGGACTTGATTAACAAGCTGTTGTTAATAAAATTAGTGTGAATGGTAATTTCCTTGCTTCCCTATTCCAAGTCTGGCAATGGACTGGAACTATGGAAAGCAACATCCATATATAAATACTTGGTCAGAACCACACAGAAGAAGCCTTCATATGCCAGACTGCCTGGCTATAGCAAACTGTTACAACAGTAGGAAATGAGATTAAATGATACCTCACACTCCATCAAATGAGTGTAGGCCAACACTTCAATATACACTTTATTAAAGTACAGTCATTTGCTTGGTTTTCACTGTCTCATTTTTTGTACTTCCTGTCATGAAAATTTGTCATTGTTTAAGAACCTGTGTTTCGAGAATGTGAGACGTCTGTAGTACTCGACTCTCACAATATCCCCATGAAGTGAAGTCCAGCCTTTATTAGCTACTTGAAAATACAGGAAGACTGCCCTCAAGTAGGTGAGTTCCCCCTTTTTAAGGCCTATACATATCCAAATGCAGACACTGAATTTGAGACTGTGACTGCAGGTTGACCTAAAGAAAACTGCTAATCATCAAAGCTGACCTTAACTTTCACAAGGACAGAACTCTAATCCAAATTAATTCACTCAAATTAGAGAGGAGCAGGTCTTTATTTTTATTTTTAAATAGAATTTCTTTAAACTGCACCTCTAAGTCCATGTTTAGACACATAAATGCCTGGGTTTTCAGCTGTGGGCAGACCCCAGGAACAAACCGTCAAGCTGTACACTGAAAGGAGTGCTGCATCTAACACACAGGGTTTGCTCATGCACAGAATAATTGAGCAAGAGAGTGGGTCACAATCAAAAGGCCTCAAAGGGAAAAAAAAAAAAAGGAAAACTAAGACCTTCTCTGTATGTATTATGACAGTTCATGAGTTCATGGGAACTGGCTAAGACAGCTGCAGCCTTCAGCAAACACTAGGAGCTGTGCCAGAAGAACTACACCAGCTGGAGGTCTCCCACCTCACTTCTCTCTTACTAAGTTCATCTTCTTCCCCTACCATAGCAGGAGCTCCCATAAAGTGAAGGTCCATGTCATTTAAGACATTGCCAGTTCTTTTTCTGAAATCTCTCTGTCTGAATCAACATGGCTGTCTTTGTTTGACCATACAGGTACTGGAGAACCAGAATCAACAAATAAAAGTGTGAGCCTAAAGATCTAGCCAAAGTATCTGGTAAATTCAAGATATTAAATTTGCACTGGTAGCAGGATGTGACAAGAGTGTTTTTGTTATTTATCTGTTCTGTCTGTATAATAGCATTTAAGCTTCTTTTGTCTGCTAAAGAAATGGTGAAAACCATAGCTGCCAGCTTTCCTCTCACAGAAAAGGATTATTAATTGTTCACTGAAGGAGAAGAAAACAACAATGGTGACAACCACAGAGATAGGGCACTGACTGCCTCCCCTCTCAGCTGGAGGGGGTCATGTGAAGATAAAGACCAAACCTGGAGAAGAATTAAATGGAGGTGGGGAAAACAGGGAGGGCAGTGAAGCGCGTACCGGCTGCGGGGCAGTGCTGCACCGCTAGAAGTAATTCAGCTTGATATTTCACTTAACACACTGTAACCTTTTATCCATAACCAGAAGGCACTAAAGGATGACTTCAGCTGCAGTTTCATGTCTCTCACAGCCCATGTTCATCCCTCTCTCCTTGTAAACAAGAGAGCTTACTCAAAGTACATAACACTTCTGAAGCCTAAGGAAAGTACAGCTCTCTTCTCTGGCCACACTGCCACTTATGCATGTCCCCCAAACTTGAATATACAGGTTCTTATCATTTACTAAAATATTGGAATGGTACTTATTTCCCCCTCAGTTTATATGCACATAGACATAAATAGGTTTTATTTAGATACACATTTGTCTATTGCAGCTATTCAGCCTTTTCTCTAAAAGACACAGAAGCATTTAAAATGGAAAGGATGCATACCAGGTCTTCCTTCCTTTTCACCAAGGGAGAAGTGGCTTGCATAGTTACAGATGCTTCAAGCTGTGTGTGCTTATGTGCTTATGGTTGTGTTGTAAGGGATATAAGAATATATGGTTGCATATTGCCTGGGCATAAGGAGACAGTCAAAGGAATAATATGTAGAAGAAATGAAGAAATTAAATCATTGTAAGAGCAGTGAAGACTGCTGTCATTTTTATCTTGTGGGAAAGTGCAAGGTTTACATCCCACATTTGGATGCTGGCCTTTTCCCTCTGACAGGTTCATAGATTTAGTGGAATGCACCTGTAGGAGGATCTGCTTTTAGAAGAGGCCAAGCCCAAGCAGAACCTGGACAGCGAGCTTCCAACATTAAGGCAGAGAGCTTGAACTGGTCTCTGGAACAGACAAGGAACCAGAACTGATGACAAAGCACTGAGATGACACATCCATCAAGGCCTCTGTATCTGAGAAGGGCAGAAGCTTCATTTAGTTCTCATTTTCTGAGTTAGAGTATGTGATCTCTAGTTAACAGGGGCAGAATGTTGGGAAGTTAGCCAAGTGCTAAAGAGCTCCTGGTGCAATTTCTTGTCCAGCAAACTGACTGTGTGATTACCTGTGAACACCCACAGAGTAAGATGGACTTACATAAGGTAATTATAACAAAATCAAAACAACAAAAAAAAATCCATTTATCTGATTAGATATTTATGTGTCCATTGGTGACTATACTTTTAGTAGTAAATTAGCACTTTCATTACACATGCTTATATGTTTCTGTGGGCAATGACACACTTTCCACATCTGCTTTATGCCATTTGAGACTAACAAAAAAAGAATTTGTGCAAATAAGTCTACTGAGATCTCACAGAAGATGGATCCCTGGCAAAATATCAAAAGAGCAGAGAAATTAAGGCCATTTAACAAAGCAGGCTCATTCTTTTCACAGTGGTTCAACAAGGAATGGTAGTGTACCAGGAAAGTGAGTTAGCTGTGGATAGACTTCTCTGAGTCCTTCTTCTAGCCTGTAGGATTATTCCCCAAATATATTTTTATGTACATAAACTTCATAGTTACAGCCACTGTACTCTAGAGCCTGAGTGGGATCAGACAGGCTTATACAGTAATTATACAGGAAAGACATGGGGATTAATTTCACTGTCACTGCTCCAGAAGAAATCCTGTACCCTTTTCCTTCCACATTACTACGGATTTTTAGAAACCATTTTCCGAAGAACATCTGAAGTCCTCTCCAGTCTCTTGCTTTTAACTCCCCAACCAGTTCCACAGTTCTGTTCTTCAGCCATTCCATATTGGCAGCTTCTTTTCCTTTCTGAACAAGTAATTTTCTGCTGGGTAATGCAAGACCACTGTGCTATCTGCACTGATGGGTCATGCTACCCAGTGAACAAGAGAGCAGCAAAGCCAAGCTGCTGGTAAGACACTCCAGTCCATTGTTATCAGCAAGAAGTCTCTCCACAGTGTTTTAAAACTGCTTTTTAAGATGTACCACAACTAATATTAAAGAGCCCAGGGCTACCTATGTGCTGAAAGCAATTATTCAGAAGGCTTTCATTTTAAGAAAAGACTAAGTTGGCTCACTATACAGTAAAAGTGGGATAGGTTTGTCCCCAAATACCCCAGAACTGTAGTGGGAGAAAATCATAGCAAATTCAATTCAAACCAAATTAATCTCTTATTTTTACTACCACAGACGAATCATAAGGGAAATATTATAAGAACTAAGTACAAAACCAAGGACCAGCTCCATACCTGTCCATCTGTCCCAATGGTGCCTCCACAATCTGTGAGGAGCTCGGACATGTCATAGTAGCTGATAAACTCCCACAGACAGGCTTCCAGGTTCAGGTTGCGGTAGAAGCGCAAGGTATTGAAGCCTCTGATTGTTGGGCTGTACTGATAGGGAATGGTCTCTCCAATCACATCTGGATTCTTGGTAGCATCAGTTAAAAAACCATGGTGGGTCTTCACTTCTGTGTAATCCAACAGGTTGGAGCATTTGTGGTTTCCAACTCTAGTTCCGTCGGGGCTAAGTGTCAGCTCAAAGTTGGAGAGCTCTCTTGTAGAAATAACAGGCAGCATGCCTAAAAACATTAATTTATAGCACTATCACTTAATGTCAGTTGTCAGAACTGCCTTATTTAGCCAAATTTGTCAAATATTAAGCATGTTATACAGTGCTTTTGTATTTTGTACTTACACCAGTTACTGTACTTTAGAATTCAAAGAAAGTTGATATGCTAAGATATTCTATGTATGAGAATTTTACCCACAGTAATTGCCTGTATACTATGAAAAGACAAAATATTTCTAAACATAATAATATTTCAATATATTAATATACAATATATTAACATTGCAAAATACTATTAAACAAAAAATTGTGTGATTTTTTTCATAAGCACCTAGCAATTAAATAGTGTATTTCTAAGCACTTCAAAAGAGTTTTACAAAGCTTAGGTCTAGCCCAACTTTTGTAAATCATGCAATTAATCTGAAAGTGCTACTCTTCACACCAGAGACTCTGTATCCAGTTGCAAACTGCAGCTGTCAATTCATAACATTTTTCTTTGGTCCCGCTGTTAAAAGATTATATTATTATTTTGTCTATTTAAAATAATATGGCAAATAAAGTAGCTCAAATAACAGCATACTGTATAAGTTCTCTTAACTCCACAGCTGATTTTCTCATACCATCAATATGTGGCATTGTGACTGTCAGTTTGATGAGGTTGGCATAGTCAGGATCTTCAGGGCCAGTGTAGCGCAGTTTGGCAGAGAATGGTTCTGCTCCAACTACTCCTGATATACGAGGCTGACAAAGACCTAATGGAAAAAAAGAGAAAACAACCTTGCTTTAAGTCCATAGGAAACAGTCTATACCTTTTCCCTGGCACTACTTTAGATGTACTTTTCTTCCACTGTACAGGTATCCAAAACAACGAGAATTTTCTTGAAAGAATAGTAAACACTTTGAGAAGCATTTTCCAGAGGTTTCGACAGGAATTTATCCAAAGGATGATTCAAACAAAAATCATTACTCGACCAACAGGATCACATTTTCAGAACACAGTGATGTTATTGCATCTGTGCCTTTTCAGTTGCATGTATCAGCCTTACTTGCAAAGTCAGTGCCAAGTGCCAGACTTTCTTACAGAGGTCTTCAGAGGCATATGTTTTAATTCTTCCCACCATCTTAAGTTTTATGGAAGATACCTGACCAGTGTTCAGTTGGTTTTGGCACTGGATTGGCATTCTGTGATATGCCCTCACAGAACTTTATGAGCCTCCTGATCCATTAGTAACAAAAGTGTAGTTAGAAAAATTGTGTCAAAGGATATCTAGAAACCCTGCTTAGAAAAGAGCCAGCTTCAAAGCTAGATCAAGCTGCTTAAGGCCTTGTTAATTTGAATTTTGAATTTCTCCAAGAAAGGAGAACGTGTAACTTATTTTGGTAATCCTTTCCAGTGTTAGTTCAGTGTGTTCCAGTACTAGTCCCAGTTTGTAGGACCAGAAAGTTAGGTTTGTAATCATATGATCAGCTTCTAGTTGCATAGTTCAATGCAGAAGTGTGTGCATTCTGGCCACGTTGTCATGTGATGGTCAAAGGATCACAAGGTACTCTAAATAAGAAACAAGCAAATATGGAAAATCAAAACCATTCTCTTTGCCTGTTTCTGAGGAATTTCAAGAAAACAGGAGGCAGAGCCGTCCTCTTGGGAGCTTATTGGTTCTGGTGGACCTCATCTTGTTCAATATCTCCAAGTGGGAAACAACAACAAAGAGGAAACAAAATGAACAAAATGTCTTTTCTGCACGATAGCTTTTTTTTTTTTTTGGTTTGTTGGTTGGTTTGGTTGGTGGTTTCAGGTTTTTTTCCTCAAACACAAATAACATTGCTGAAGAGACTAAATGCAATTTTTTGCACAATCTGGCTTCCTTTGGAGAATTTGGTCTATGCACCAGAGGTCAGGCATCCTCAAGGAAGAAAATAATCAGGATTTTGGTGGGTTGCTTTGATCATTGCATTTCTTTCCTTCCACATCACAAGTTAGCTCAGGTACTGGAAGTAATTTATGCATGACAACTTAGACCTGAGCCTGGGCTAATTAGCTTTGCTAATTTGTCAAGTGTAATCCAAATAATGCATTATAAGACTAACAAAGCCATCTGTTTCATATAACAAAACCAGCTCACACAGCACAAGTTTGTCTCTAACAAGAACTACAGAGCACCTCGTAGACAGCACCCTAAGGCAGAGTCCCCTTAAGGGTGTAGGATTCCTGATTAGTGCAAAGATGACTAGAGACTACAGTCAAAATGTGAAATAAAGGACAGGGGTAAAGAGAGATTCCATTCCTCAAAGTTCTTAAAGCCCTAAATTAGTAGAAAATGTATTGTCTAACTAAAATATTTACTTGAAAAGGCCTAGAAAATGAAAATAATATTGCAAATGAGCAATCATGGCATTTATCTCACACAAACTTCAAGAGTTAGGGTAGCTACAAAAGCAGCAAAAATGACACAAAGAACCCAAAGGCTGCAGAAGGGCAATAAAATACAGTGTTTTGCAACTGACCTTGTTTGCTGATAATTACACATTCTCCACATTATACAATAAACAAAAGTATCTGTGATTTCTGTAACAAAATAACCTGTGCTATCAGACTGTATTGGTGTGCACGTCAGTACTTCACCTCTGCTTCATAATGATATTCAGTGTAAGTTTAATGAGTTGGCTGGGCAAAGGAGGTCGAGCACATGAACTCTGCTGGCCGAGAGAATGCAGCATCAGTTCAGCACTGGTTAGGTGTCAAAGAATCAGAGAGAGGCAAAGGAAGTATCAGAGACAGAAGAAGGATGAATAATTCTAAATGCTTTGACCAGGGAAAACTTTTGTCCATGCCCTGTAATTGGACACCAGTTGCTTTAGACTTTAGTCAAGGAAGACACCAATTCTCAGGCGTTCAGTGAGGCCTGAATGCCAAATGAGGTTTTCCTTCTGGCTAGGTTTTCATATGCTACTCCCATGGGGATTCTCCAATGTCTAGCAGGAGCTGAGATTGTTCTGCATCATTACTACAGCTGAATTCAAAAGCCAACAGAAATCCAGTCTCCACTAATTACATTGCACATTACGTATTGTTCTCATGAACATACAAGTTTGCTATGTGGATTATTATTTAAAGATGTGGAGAACTAGGAGAGAGGAAGAACATTTTCTTTACACAGTGCTTTGCTGTGTTAAGAGAGTTTTTGCACCACCTCTATGAACAACAGAAGAAAAGCTGAGACTGTAATGCTAAAATGCCTGACCTTGTAACCAGCTTTTGTTAGGACTGAATTTGGGGTCCAAAAGAGACCTGTGAATTTTGCAATAGGTGATGATGCCTTACCTTCTGACGTGCTTATAGTGACAATAGGGCTCATGAGCTCAAGACCCTCATTCCCATCTGAATTCACAGCACGAGCTGCACACTGGACACGAGAACCAGCTTGAAAGTAAATGGAGTCGAGTGTGATCATCTTAGAGGAAGTGAAGAAGGTGTCAAAGTCAACCTCCTTCATGGGGCTGGTCACACCATCGGGGCCCGTGGGGGCACTCACAAGCCACCTGTACTGTGTCAGAGTGTTATTGATGTTCTCACTGGCACATATAGAGCCAGTCTTGTCAAAGTCTTCATACTTAGGATTACAAGCCTGCAGAAAAGGCAGATGTGTTAAAGATTTATTTGCTTCACGGCAAAGGAATTTTAAGTCATCAAGAGTCATAAAAAACTCAACAACGTGAACTGACAATCCCAGCAAATCTCATAAGAAATTACCTTACTTTGACAGTGATTTGTTTAGGACTGTTAGGGTGGATTAGAAGGTGTATCTAATTATGCTTATTGAAATAAAAAATATTATTTTAAATTGATTTATAGGTGAAAGCGTGGCATAGTTATGAAGACACAAATTACACTCCCATATACTACTTTAATCTGAACTTCTCCCTTTGATCTAATTCTGTAAATATACTTTGCATTTATTTCTTTTCTTTGATTTTTTTTTTTAATTTAGAAGACCCATTCAACTTTTGACATTCCTGTGTGAATGGAATGTGTGAAAAACAAATTGAAGATGAACAAAAACGTTCTTCAAGGTATATGAATATTTATGCAAACTTTTCAGTTGCAAAACTACTAGTGAAAAAAAAAGAAAGAAGCCTGTATTTCTTCAGCACTCAGTTTTCAGTCTGTGGCACTTGCTGAAAACAATGGCTCATCTGTTATCTCCAGTGATTTAAACTCTGCAAATTAAGGCAGGATAACACAGGAAACAGTAAGGTCGTGCAATCACAAACACAGTGCGAGTATCAGTATCAAACTGATCTTAGTGAAGAACAAGTGAAACATCTTTCTGTGCTTTTTGTCCTCCTGAAAATGGATTCATTATCCAGACAAATTAGATTAGCTCTAAGGATAATTCTAGCTTGAACTAATATGTGTGACAAATATGTGTGATTAATACATGTGACTCACCACCACATGTATTGATACTGGGTGCCTAAAATCCACTGAACAAAACCCATATACTGGTTTTGTTCCATTTTTCCACTGAGATACTCACTGTGATACAGATGACAGGGTAGCCAGCAATGGGACTGGTTCTGTCTTTGGCTTTAGAAGTATCATCATATATCAACAGAGATGCAACTTGAGGGACAGAAGGAAAGGTGACATCTGCCATGCTGTTCATTTCTTCGATGTAAACAATGGCCTTGGCTGCCTGACAATGAAAAGGACAGAAACAGTTCTCTGTGAAAATTTAAATAAACAAGGGGATTCAAGCTGGACATTGATCAGAATATGACTAGCCTTTGAAATACTGTTCCAAATGAAGTTCTAAAACCTCAGCTGGATGAGCTATTGAGAAAGGGTTGAGGTGCCGAAAGTACACTGCAGAGTGCAAAGGGAAGAGCTAAAATGGAATTTTTCTTTTCAGAACAGTGAAGATCCCAGACCTTTAACCTTGTCTCCCAGCTTTTTTGTTATCACTTCAGTATTCTGGTAGAACCCTCTAAGTGCACTGTATGCTTTAATGCCTGGTGGAAACGGGGTGTTTGTC
This sequence comes from Rhipidura dahli, assembly GCA_013399225.1. NCBI lineage: Eukaryota > Metazoa > Chordata > Aves > Passeriformes > Rhipiduridae > Rhipidura > Rhipidura dahli. The sequence goes on along the minus strand of VXAC01005135.1, from coordinate 643,995 downwards.
ATCAGCAAAGGCTGTGTCTCTTCTGTCCGGCTGTCCAGAGTCAGACTGTATATGGTGGGACACTGATGATGCAGACAGGGAGTTTCAAGAACATTTTATGCCAAATCAGAGGAATATACTGTTCAGATTAATAGTATGTAAGATATAATGCTGAATGACAAGAATGTCTGGCCATTTCATCTTACACAATAAGAATAATATTAACATGGTTTTGACAGCAGAAGCTGTATTTCACCTGAAATTACTCTTTTTACAGCATAGAGGTTATATAGTATTGCCAGAGAGTGTTTCTAAGAGGACATCAGTTTCTAAGACTGAGTATATGAGGAGAATATGTCTAGAATGATATCCTGATGACTTCAATTTTTCATTGACTCTACTGGCCCCATCAGCATTATTGCCTTGACAACAAACTGTTTTGTGTAGGTGTTACTGTGACAGCTGGGATGACCCTTTTTGTCTTTTAATATACAAGCCAAGATGGTGTGAATAAATCTTAAAAGAAGAGCAAAATGATGAACCAGAAACTAAGGAGAAGGTCTGTTTACCAGATTTTGTTGTTCAGGACTTTGCACGGACTTGTTACCTGAATTTCTGCAACCATGTTCTCATCGGGCTTCAGGTGAACAGTGAAGGCTTCTCTCATCTCCCTTACTCCATCAAAGAGAACTTCAATCTCCACAAAATGCTGTGTTTCACCCTCCTTAAACTCAATTTCTGAAAAATAATGAGACATTTAAATCTGTTGTATGTAACAAGCTGTGACTCTAAGGCCCAAACATGAGAGATGGCAGTTAATACTCACTTTTTGAATTTCAGATGTTTGGAAATTTATTTTAACCTATTTGATGCTTCAAATAGTAATAAGGAATAGCAGTGGACACATGGAAATCACTGAAAATAAGACATTAACATCAAGAGATTTGCAAAGATCAAGATTTAGTCTAATGGAACTTAATGTTTTGAAAATTATCTGTGACTAATTACATAAATGCTGGTAACATGTGAATGACCAAAAGATTGAAGAATTCTAAATAAATAGTATTGTCAGGTCTTTTTCCAACAAAATGTAATAAATACAATGGTATATACAGAAAACAGGGAACAAAGCTGTAGCTACACAAGAGTACTGTATTTTGAAAATCATTGTGAAAAAACCTCCTAGGTCATGGTGATAAAAAGTTCAATCTTAACTGGCTTTATTTGGCAATGCCTTGGTAGCAGGGGGGCTACAGGGGTGGATTCTGCAAGCAGCTGCCAGAAGCTTCCCCCACATCTGACAGAGACAATGCCAGCTGGCTCCAAGATGGGCCCACTGGTCAAGGCTGAGCCCAGCAGTGACAGTGGTGGTGCCTCTGGGATAATAGATTAAACAAGGGAAAAAACTGCTGCACCACAGCAGCTGGGAAAGAGGAGTGAGAACATGTGAGAAATCACTCTGCAGACACCAAGGTCAGTGCAGAAGGAGGGGCAGAAGGTGTTCCAGGCACCAGAGCAGAGATTCCCCTGCAACCCCTGGTGCAGCCCCTGGTGATGGAGGATGTGGTCCTGCAGCCCATGGGGGTCCATGGTGGAGCACAGATCCACCTGTAGTCCAGAGAGGACCCATGATCAAGCAGGTGGATGTACCCAAAGGAGGCTGTGACCCTGGGGGAAGCCTGCACTGGAGCAGGCTTCCGGCAGGACCTGTGTCCCCATGGAGGGAGGAGGCTATAGTGGAGCAGGTTTGCTGGCAGGACTTGTGACCCCATGAGGGACCCACACTGGAGCAGTCTGTAAAGAACCCATAGTGAAGGACTGCTTCCTGTGGGTGGGACCTCATGCTGGAGCAGAGAAGAGTGTGAGGGGGAAGAAGAATCAGAAATAATGTGTGATAAACAGACTGCAACCCCCATTCCCTCGAGCCAGGCAGAGGTAAGGAATTTGGGAGTGAAACTAACCCCAGGAAGAAAGGAGGGGAGGGAGGAATGTGTTCTAAGAACTAGTCTTATTTCCCATCACTGTGCTCTGGTTTGATTGGTAATAAATGAAACTAATTTTCCCAAGCTTTCCCTGTGCTGATAATTGGTGAGTGATGTCTCCCTATTCTTATCTCAACCCATGAGCCTTCTGTCATATTTCCTCTTTCCTCTGTAGCAAAGGAGGGGGAGTCATAGAGCAGCTCTGGGGGGCACTTGCTGTCCAGCCAAGACCAACCCACCACACTGACTGAGTAAGAGAGTACTACAATTTTTGATTATATTAACTACTAAAGAAACAAAAAGTAGAGAAAATATTTAACCTTTGTGTCTGGAAAGGGCAAGAGTGATAATAACTAATATAATAGGTGCATTTCTAATATTTTTATTTTAAAAGAAGGTCAGATTCACTTTGAAGATGGTACAGAAATAACCAACAGAAACTTAGGACCAGAAGAACTTGCAGAGAGTGATGTTCTCGTTGATGTATTGAAACACCACCATGATAAAAATATACCAGGTAATAAAGAGCTCTGCACTCTAAAGGGACAGGCACAAAAAGCAGTATTGCATTAAAGCTGAAGTGTATATGGGAAATAAGGCATAGTTAGGTGATAGAGACTGATCAGTGAAGCAAAATGCTAAGAGACACTCTTTGTCTCCAGTGCCTTCAAACCAGGACTGGATGTCCATTCTAAAGAACTACTTTCTCTAAGCAAACCTTTCTGGATCAATACAGAAGTAATTTGGGAAAACTGGGAGAATCTTGCAATTCACAGTGAGTCTGATTAGGAGATCTAAAGATCCTTCAAATCCTAAGTGTTATTAAGCCAGGGAAATACTCTTTGTGGTAATAAACATATGAACTCTTAGCTGTGTGATAGCTAAGAATTTTACTGATTTTCACTTTGTCACACTTCCTTCAGAAAATCCAATTAAGGATGTGGGTTTTGAACCCATGGCTGAATAGACAGGCTCCCTAAACCCACAGGTATTCTGAAACCCGTGGGGAAATTCTGCTCATCACAGACCTTTCTCAAAGGCTTCTGGGCAGAAGCTGAGAGTCTCTTGTTCTGTAGTAGCATGTTTCCCTTGAAAACTTGTCTCCCATGTGCTGTTGGTGCACAGCAGGGAGAATGTAAGGACAGCAATGCCTACAGGTAATGTGCAGAGGGTAAAAAGTTCCTGTGGGGAAAGAGCAACACTCTAAACTGCAGGAGCAAAGTGACTGGAATTAGCAAGCTCTGGGTTGATGATTTTCTTGTGGCTAACAAATTGCCTCAGATATCACTAGCGGCAAACGCCACTCCTATGGAATTTGAAGATAACCCAATGTTGTTGCTGGATGTTCAAAGGTAGGTTCATCTCTTCCAGCTGGACTGGATGCCAAAATACTTTATCCAAAACTGTGAAAACACTCCAGCAATGAATGATTAATCTTAAAACACAGAGTAGTATCATGTATTATCATAAACTTTAAAAGAAAAAAAAAATTATAATGCTACAAACTCCATTAGTCATTGCCTAAGCCATGTAGGTGGGCTATTAATGGAAAGAAGTTTATCAGCTAAGAAATTTCTCATTCTGTTGCACAACTTCTCTCCTTATTCATTAGTAGTGTGGAGCAGCAGGCGGTGAATTCAGAAATACAGAAGGAAAGCTTTATTATTATGAACATAGAAAAATAAAAAGAAATATACATTAATTCTTACATAGAGCAAAAGCCATTATCTTAATGAAGTGCTCAAGAAACAACCACACAATCCTATCCTGTAAGTCTTCAGAATAATATTACTACACTCTGCAAATAGAACTAAGGTTTAACTCACACATCTTCACAAATAGTTGAGCTACAGATGTTTTCAAAGGAGACACAATTCTTTTGTAAATATCTTCACTGATAACTAGTATTCCAAGAGTAACTGGCTGTTGTATACACCAGGGAATCTGTCCACAATGAATTTGAATTACAAAATGCATTTGGAGATGTGGTTGCAAAGTATTCTAATCACAAAGTTATTTCATTTTTCAAAACAATTATGTTAGAGTTATGAATGAAAATAAATAGTTGGATGTGATAAGTATGATCCTACCTTCTGATATAGGGTGATAGTCCTCTCCAGAAGTAGCAGATCCATCCTTTGTATGGACTCTCACAACAGAAACTTTGGAAGTGTCTCCCAGACGAAGCACTGGGATTTTCACAACTGCTACTTGCCTTGTGTCCTTCGGTTCACTCACACTAAATTTGGTCTCACCAAACTTAATAATAGCCTCTGTAATTAGAAGAGGGGAAAAGAAAAAAAAGTTTTTAGAGCATGCAAATGGGGTTCCAAAAGCCAGTAACAACAAAATACTCTCTTACTGTCTGCGTCATCCCGAATCTTTATCAGCGTCTCAATTTGCTCGCCAATAGAGGCACCAAAGGAAGAATCACTTCTTGGAGTGCCAAGAACCAGGCGTAGCTCTTCCTCCTCCTCATGGAAAGTATCATCCATAAGCACCACTGTGCAAGGCTTCTCAGTTTCACCTGCAATCATTCTGAAGGTAGTATCAGGCAGAACTTAGGTGTTTTTTGCCAAAATACAGCATTTCTCTCCAAGCCCAAGGCACCACAGGTGGCTCCTGCTGGCCAAGGCACCCACCTTGACACCACACAAGTTAATGAGCAACAGGAGTGAAAGCAGAATTAGCAATCATTACCTTTCTATGGAAACTCATTAAAGTGGAATCCCCAATTTTGGGACTTCTGTAAGACAAGTTTCTATTTGGTACATCCACTTTACATGTATTATTCCTTTTGTTTAACCTAAGAAGAAAATGTTCCTTCTCAGTGACCTCTTCTACAGAGTGCACTTAAAAAATAAATAATTGCACAAGGAAGCAGAGCAATAAAACCTTTCACTAATACTAATGGTAGTTTTGTCCTGAAGTTTTACATTTCAAGTCTCTTTTGACTGGACACTCTCCAACTGTGTGGACCTTTACTTCTATTATTCCACTTGACTTTAAAGTCTTTTGAACTCCCACTGATTCTAAGTGACAATGAACATTGCCTTAAAAATGCTTTGGAGTACCAAACCTCACTCAATCTTTGCACTCACAAATGAATGTGCCCTGACTTATTAGATGTTCAGAAACTTGAATACCTCATCTTAGGCCTTCTACACAGGCTGCAAGACCTATGAGTTGTGTGCAGTGTCTGGCACCCAGCATGACCTTCATCATGAGACTGACTCCTCCACCCCAGACAAAAGGAAGAGAGATGAGGTCAATTTACTGTATTATTTCATCATTACACAAGCAAATATGATCAAGGCTCTTCAAGATGAAGAACCAGACCAAGATGCTATGTTCATTTTCTGAGGCTGCCTTTCCCCCCTGCTATAGAAAATAAATTATCCTTAGGAGGAGAAAAAAATGCAAAGTACTCATCCTTCTTATTGTTACGTGGGAAATGTGAAAACTGAAATGAAACTGATGCATATTAAACATGCCTAAGAAGCTTATGGAGACAAAATATAATTTTAGCAGACTTCTTTGCTACTTGTCTTTGTAGAGAAATGGTAGGGCAACACTCAAAAAAGAGAAAAGTCACTTCCTAAGTGGCCCAGATCCATTTATTCTTGCTAGTTGGACTCTTTCCTGATTGCACAGAAGCAAGAGCAAAGGTGTTGAGTACGTGACAGTACTAAAAGCTGAGGCCAGCCCTAAATAAAGACTGAACAGCTCACTTTTTCAAGAGAACTATGATACATGTCTATAGAAGTACAAAGATTGTAATTTCTGTGATATGAGCATACCAAGGACTTCATGCTGATGACAGAACTTGTTTGAGGCTTGTAAAAAATACCACGTGTGTAAACTTCAAAGACTAGAAGACCAAACTGCCTTCTGCACAAGTAGAAAGAATTAGGCAATATTCCTTCAACACAGTAACATTTGATTTATTTGCATTTCATCTCTTATGAGTTCCCTGATATTGGTGGGCAGTCTTAGGAAAGCCTTGGTGGGAGAAAAAATTCAGACAGGAATTAGAGAGCTATATACCTGTTGAAAGACCTATTACTCATTTCAGTGCAAGCCAAATGTATTTACCAGAAATCTGCTTAACAAAGAGCAGAACTTCTGAAGTTTCCCTTCTCATCTGTGCTTCTACTGTGTTATGCTGAACTTTCTGAACTCTATGAAAAAGATTCTAGCACTCAGGCTGAACCTAAATGAAGATATACTCTTTTGGTTCTTATTGATTATCCCTCTAAATCAGGAGTGAAGAGAATTGAGGCAACATCATCCCCTTGTGTATGAAAAAAAAAAAAGCTTTGTTTTCCAGAGGTATCTTTTTGGCATGACTTTATGAGAAGACACAATTAAAACACAACAAAACAAACAAAGCAAAGGAAAGCAAAGCAAAATGAAAGAAAACACGGTACAGTGAAGGCTTCTAAAATAAGATCAAGAACTTACCAGGAAGGAATGTAATGATGGAACTCTCAGTATTAGGACGTTCTTCAAAGTCCATCATTACCTGAGCTGAACCTTGCCTTGTATAGCATCTCACAGTGGATGTGTGTCGGATATCCCCACTCCTATATATCATGGCAGAAATCTGCCCATCATTTTCATTGGCTACATACACAGGTTCTTTAAACTGCATCTTTGGCACTGGGCAGAAAAACACAGAGCGCACAAGTAAAGTCTAACTGTAGAAGTCATCAAATCTTCCCTCCACTGTTTCCACATTTATTTAGGCTACATTGCATCAGATATTGAACATAAGCAACCAGACAGAAAATGACTCAACACATCATCTCCAAAATATGAAAAAGTTAAAAAAACCCCCAAATTACTCACAGTCAGACACTGAGTCATTAATAAAGATGGTGGTCTTGCTGGGTTCTCCAAGGGCAGCATTCATGGGCATCCTTAGCACAAGCTCAAACTTTTCAGCTCCTTCTAACACTGGCTGTCCAAGATCATCCAGAATTATCACACGAAATGTCTGCATATTGACTCCAGGGGAAAAGTCCAAATTACGACTGATGCCTACGTAATCTACTCCAGCTACCAATGGAAAACAGAGAAAAATACCATTACATGCAATTAAAAGTAAAATTATCTATCATTAGACAGTTAATGGTAGGTAAATATTTTTCCTTTAAAACTTTAGTATTTGCCAAATTCTGGCATTCATGAAAAGCAAAACTATCTTTTGGTCGTTTAAGTTGGACTATACAATAAAATAAGTCAATATTAATTAATTTTTCATTCAATGATGATTTGAGTCACAAAATGAGGCTGATTCTGTTCTGTTGTAAACCAACAGTTATTCCAGAAAAACTAATGAAATTTGCTTGAAGTGAGAAATGAAGGTAAACAAAAAGCTTTGAGAGAGACTCTGGAGACAAAGCAAAGTCTTTTGGAAAGAAATTTCATATTATTTCGTAACAAAGATGGAAGTTTTGAGATTAATGTAAAAAGGAAAGGAGACAAGGCCAGTGAGCTGATTATAAGAAAGAACTGCTGTTCAGAGGAGCTGACAGACAGAACAAATGGAAAACAAATAAAACTCTGCTCAGACCATACCAGGAGAGGTCTGGCACCTTACCCTTAAAGGAAGATCAATATGGGTTTGTTTTCTTTTAAGCAAGACAAACCAATCCATAATATGCCAATTATGAAGAAGAAGGCAAACAAAACAGGAAACTGACTAAAACACGACACTGTCTTGGAACCAGGGCATTAAAGGTGTCTAGAACTTTAGGGAAGGACTAGATTTTAACATCAATTTTTGGGGAGAATAAACAGCAGAGCGAGCTGTTGAAACAAAGTCTTGGGGGAAACACTGCAATTGAAATAGAAATCAGGTTTGGAATTCTGTGAATTTGACAAAATTTGGCCAGATTAAAGGCCATCATCAGATGGGCACTTGCCTAAAGGCCCTACTGCTGTACTCCCTGAGAGCTAAGCCTCTAAAGCAGGATTCCAGGACTGACAGCTCAGAGCAGCAGATCCATTGCTGCACTGCGTAAGGCCAAGAACCAGGTTTATGGTTTTACAGGCAGCCAGCCATGTCAGAGCTCTCATGCTGTGACCAACAGACTAGAGAGCCCAAGAGATGAGCCATTCCCTGTTTTTAATCCTAGAGGTCCTGACACAATGAATGAAGATTGTTACTGTAAGGAAGGACATTTTCTACCAGAAATAAAATAACACAAATATTCAAAGATAAAGACATCAGATCATAAAAGCAAGTTCAGAAATGGAGCAATCATGTTTTTTTTTCCAGACTTAAATTTTTTTCTTTTTCATGAGAAAAATACATATATGTTATTTATATTATGTTATGTATATATGATACATATATATTATGTTTAGATATTCCTGAAATAACAGTAAAGATACACTCAGGATAAGCATCTAAAGAAGACAATTTTTATGCTGCCTTTATATGAACATCTTAGTTTGAACATTATGATCTGTTTTGTGGAAAAAATAGAGTATGTTAATACTTGATTCTGCAGACAAAGGTTCTGTCAAAGCATCCAAGAACCACACAGCTGAAGCAATCCTGTTCCTGAATAGGATACTAGGTAATAATTTCTCATTATCTACAGTAAAAATGAGAGAAGCAAACGCAGCACGTTGCCAGTGGTCATAACTGTGCCCAGAGTATGCTCTTGAGGCAGCAATCAACTGCCTTTGCAGCAGTCTTTTTATGAGGATTTAAAGGCATTTCTCTTAGTGCTGTACTTCATAGCTGCTCCTTCTCCTGTTTCTTTGAAATTCTGTAACTACTTGATTTCTTTTCTCAGAAGAAAAGATCTGCTAAGAGCAAGAGACATACAATTTTTCATCTCATGTGGTTTTGAAACTGTACCAAGACCCACTGAACCAGCACTTGTGCAGTGTAGCAGCACTCTGAAACCAGAGCAAAAAAACAGCAACTCACCCTCTGCAGTTGCAGGCTCAGATTTGCGAGACCTCACCGTAACAGAGGCAGCTTTGGACAGATCAGTTCCAGTCCTCCAGACACGGACCTCGATGTAGCCAGCACTCTCATCAACATAGTATTCATCATTTCCAAAGTAGAATGCTGGTTCTGGTGAAAGAGGAATAATGTGAATAAATGCTTCCTTACCTTACACAGAAGTTAACAAGAAACCATAAAATCTACATTAAACAATGGAGAGCACTTTGCTCATCTCAGTAAGTGAAATAAAACTTTTTTTTTTTTTTTTTTTTTTAAGGTTTAGAATTCTTCTAGCTATATTTGGCTTCTATTCAAGTATTGGTTTGTATGGTTTTAGACAGCAGTTGTTTTATCAGCACAGTGCTCTTTTTCTTGCCTCCTACATTTTCAACATTTTGTGTCAGCATGTATGAATCTGTGTGCAAAACTTAATATGTTATCTCATTAAACTTGTTTCAGTTGAATCCTGTGCACAAGCCAGAAAATTCTTCGCATTTTTTCACTTTGGTGCAAACATACAAAAGTGAATGCAGATAAAAAAGCTTTAACTTGAATGTTCTCACAGATTCCTGTTGCTAAAACCAGACCGAAACATGACATATAACTGGAGCTACGCTTGGTAATGTTTTCCAGCTAGCTGAAGGGGCAAATACTTAATTTTAGTTCCCCCCCATCTAGAATTTAAAACAAAATCAATCTTATTTCATCTAAACTGAAATGTGAACAGTCTTTATCTTAATACTGAAGTTCCACAGCTCATAAGAAAGAAGAGCAAAAAGCAAGGGAGGTTAAGAGCTGTGCCACTTAACAGACACATTGTTTACCTTCATTTTTTCCTCCCTTTTCCAGTTTTCCTATCCACAGTAATTTCACAAAGTAAACAACCCTAAAAACATATCTCAGCTTCATTTTGGATATATATGATCTCCCCATTTTTATCCTTTCCATTCCTGTTTCAAACATGCAAGATTAATCATGCACAGCCAGTGCATCAGATTTCCCACTGCACAGCAGAAATCACAGCTGCCTCCCACAAGTGTAAAAAGACCTATACCAGCTCTCCTTGTGCTTCATCAATTCAATTTTTTTGTGCTGTCTTGTGACAATTTATTATAATCATGAGGCTACAGTATCACAAGTGTGTTTGAAATATCATGCAGCATACGGCCAACTTGAATTCAGTTGAAAAAGATCACGGCCCAGTGCTCTGAGGAGCACTGTGGGTACTTCCCCTTCATCAAACATAGGAACAAAGCAAAAAATTCAAAGGAAATTATTGGAAAAGTTTATAGCTCTACAGAGCTATGCCTTGCACACAGAAAAGGTACAACTTACCCAAAGGAGGAGACATAAATCCTTTTTAATTGTAAATTGAAGTTGGGACCATCATTTACATAAGTCAGATTTTTATAAGATTATATGTCTGATGCAAATATGACTTCTATTACAATGGAATAAATGTTTTGTGTATGTTACAGTGTATGGCAACATTCTCCTCTGGTAGATTGCAGAACAATGTAAAATAGCAACTTAATTCAAACTAACCGGAAATAAATAAAAAAAAATTATTTCGTTTTTACTAAGCCAAAGCTTCATCTGACAAAGCAGCAATTAATAAGCATTTTGGAACTGTATTCAAGAATGAAATTGCAAGTTTTGGAGAAAAGAATTTTCTCTTCTGCATTCAAGATTTTTCTGTATTTCACAACTAATAAAATAAAAAACCAAATGTACTCCTTTATATTCCTCATCAATGAAACAACTCCAGCTGCCTTTTTACTTTTCTGCTAAAACTGAAATCATGCAACAAAATGATGGAACCAAAAAATAGTGCAGATTCAGAGACCTGTCTGAGCATTATCAAAGTCATCAACCTTAGCAGGATGAAAGACAAACTTGGACTGTGAAGTTCCTACCTGAAACATTTTTAATAGGTGAACAGGATACACCCTCTGTACCTTTTGTGTAACTACTATTAACTTTGAGGAGAGTTCTACTTACAGGGATACTGAAGCATTGGATATTAGATCTGCAAAACAATGTGCCATTTCAGAAATAAAATATTCTTCTAAATTCTTAAAATGGACAAAGACTTTCCCAGCCTCTAGATAATAAAAATACAGAATGCCTACTAAGACCAAATGGTTATTAACATGCCAATAGTTAGATAAAGGCAGTTAAAAAAATTATCAATTCTAATACAGGACATTTCTTCAACATGTATGCTTAGAGTTCAGCACCCTTTCCCAAATCTAATCTTGTTTTTATATCCCAATGGCTCTGGAACTTGATCTGGACTTGGCTGCACCTCATTTTAAGCACTTAAGTGAGAGGTACTCACATGGAGCCTGCTTGCTCTCAGTTTGCAAGGACAAAGATAGGCCATTCCAGGTTTCCCAGCACAATGAGCATACAGGAGGACAGGTGGAATGGCTCACTTACTGCAATCAGAAAAAATCTGAGGAGGTGTGGAAGCTTTCCCTTCTACTTACTGGCTACACAGGGAACTTAGATGACCTGCCTTAAACTAGATGGAAAGCAAAAAATAAAATATTGTTTGTTTCTTATAGCATTATCCTAATGCTTGCTTTACTGCTGCTGAAGAAGAATCCTCACACACTCTTCATTCCTGTTGTCACAGCCAAACAAAAAAAAAAATCTAAACCCTCAGCTAGCTTGCCTTGTTCTTCAGAGTGAGTTTTTCACACTTTTTGAGGTATGTATATTCAATGAAAGACACATTCTGCATGGTTACCCATCCTAGGAAACAAATCCTTACAAATGTTTTCTAAATTCATTTCCTGTAAGCTGTGTTAGTAGCTCCCCAGGCGCAGCAGCAAAGCCAAGGTCCTAACAGGGAAAGCATTGTCTGTTTCAGGTCATGTCTGGAAAACACCCTGCTCAGTGACTGCAGGCTCACTTACAGCAGACCTTTAATCTAGTAATCACTCTGAAGAGAGACTACTGCAAATTTAATGGTTCCTCTTAGAGAAACAAGAGGAAGTTTTCTAAGGGTTTTTTTGTTCAGACTCACAGACCTCACTGGCATGAAGTTACAATAATCAGAGGAGAAAGGTTAGGAGCTTTAGTCCCAGGTTTCTTGGCACAGAAATGAAAACTTTGCCTTGTCCTTGTACTTAGAGTCAGAGGCGTATCTCAACTACAGCACTAGTCAGTCATCAAGCAGGAAAACAAACACACTTCTCATGTTAGGAACAAGCCTAACTTTGAAGGCACATCGTCAAATCAGTGTGATAGAAAACCAAAAATGTCTATTTCCAAAGAAGTTTTACATTTTAAAATTATATGCTTATAAACTGCTTTAGGGAGACATTGAGAAAGAGTAGGTTGTTCATAAAAAATCCTGTTGGCAGGATATTTAGGACAAACACGAAAGAACAGACTCTTTCATGCTGACACCTTGATTAGGGTTAAAACTAAAGTGAATTTCAGTGATATATGCTGCCAGTGATGCACACACACACACACACACACACACACACACAGACAGACATATTCTCAGAAGGAAAGAAATAACAGGAGAAAACAGGCATGCCACTCTGACATATTCAGATACTGTAACCAGGAGAAGCAGTCTTTACAAATGAACTTATGGCTCATCTTTCCTACTATTAAACTGTCTATTCCTGAAAGCTTTTGCCTTCCTTCTTTCCCTGAAGAGTACAAAAAAGGCTATGATGTGAACATTATGAGTTGCCAGAGCTACTGCTGCCAGTAGCAGAAGTATGTTGTGGTAATTCAGAAGGTGCAAACCAGTTCTTTGCAAGCCTACAAGCCTGTTCTGGTACAGTCTGGACATGCTAGGGCCATGCCAAGTCAGAACTAATGAGCCCTGATGGCTGGCACAGCTGATTAAGTTGGATATAAAACCAGACAAACATGGCCAGATTTGGCTGGACCTGATCTGGCTCATGCTCAGGCAGCATATACAGCCCTGCACAGTGCCTACATCCATTTCAGGATCACAGCTGGCATTAAAGGACTGCTCTGCTGTGTCTGTAATATAACAGATTCCAGTGTTACAAACATGAGGTGTGTGAGTTGTGGCTAGACCAGTTAAGAATGAGAGTTAATGTAAGAAGGCAAGAGCATTTACTGTTTAATAGCAGTAAAGGTGAACTTCTGAAATCTCTCTCATACATGTGTGTTACCAGCGGCAAAAGAAAAGCTCAGAGAAGCCGTCCATTACAAAAATTTCGTATTAAGACAATATCAAAGAGGACTTTAAAATCTAGATAAAAACTAGATAGCACCATTCTGCAGCTATTTACACACATTTGAAACTTTGCAAGCAACTGAGCTTGCATTTAGCACAATGAATTTAATTTGCCAAGTAATTTATTTTCACTGAGTGCTGTAGAAGTAGGGGTCAAGATTACAGTCAAAGCTCAGTTCTGTAGCAGGTACCTATTGTGCAAATGCCAATAGCTTTTTACTTGATGTGGCCAAAACAGATTGCTTTTCAAATTCATATGTTGCAATCTTAACAGCTTTCATCTTCTTAGCACTGTTGTCATAACTTTTGCAATCAAAAAGTAAATTCCCCTCAGAATCAAAATTGCTAGTTTCAGCCCAATTGCCACAGACATTATCTTAAGCAAATAATGTCTGCTTTTCTATTTGTCTCAACAACCCATTTCTGTCTAGTGACTTAAAAAGGTTTTTTTCAACAATACTGCAAACACTACAACAGGTAATAGGACAAACTCAAATTAATGCAATCTTCACCAAACACAGTTTGATTTTGTAAGGAAATTGCAGTTGCTTTTTAAAGCCACAATGGCAGTGCCATACATTGATTAGACTGGCTCATCACTTAATTACTCTCATTTTATGCAACTTAACCTGGTAATTTCAGTCGAGTAACATGGTGTGAAGCAGCAACTACTATGAACAACATTATATATGATTCAAGTTCAATTAATTTATGATACACACTAATTTAACATAACACTTTAAATTTTAACTCACCCTCTATGTTAAAGTGCATCCATGCTTCAGCCTCTCTAGACACAGAACCATCAGAAGCAGCACCTGCCTGGCAGGCTTGGAGTTCATATCTGCACTCTCTTCTACATCACTAAGCAAAACTCAAATGTGAGCAAAGTAGCACACTAAAGGAAACAAACTACAGCTCTAGCTGCAAGACTGAGGATGGCAATGGGATGGCTACAGTGACCCCCCATCTCTGGTCACCTGCTCTTTCCATCTTGACAGCCTGCAGTGTTCTTTGTAGCCTGGAGAACAGAGCTAATTCTGATTTTGCTTAATGTCAGGCTGCCAATCATAAATGGTCCAGTAACAGCTCGATGAGCTACAGAGGATTCCTGAACAATGGAGAATAAAGAGATTTGAGTGTATGAGGCCAAGCTGTAGCTCAACTCGTTGAAGATGTGTGCCTTTAAAGTGCAAATGAATTTTTCAACAATTAGTTAAATTATTATGTATAAGGTAGTAATGAGCAGTCTTAAATTGTTTGCCAGCTACAAATGGCATGTTAGCAGAAAGGCAGATCTGTGAGCTTGACTCTAAAAAGTGACCTTTCCTTGAAGCAATTAATTTACCTTTGGTGGTTTGCTAAGAAACATTGCTACCTTTCCAAAACACCAAATTCATATATTGGTGAGCCAACATATACATGAAAATACTTATTAGTAGAATAGTATTGTTATGATTCTTCCACACACCCTCAGGATATAACCCACAGACCTTGATATCACTGGAACTATTACAGGTGTTGGAGGAGTTTTTCCTGTGTTAAGTCTGAGGACAGGGCCAAAAGATTTTTCCTTCAGTAAGTACATCAAGCTCCAATCATCTGCCTAAACCATTTCAAAACCGCATAATTGCCTCATTTACCAGTGGAAATAAAAATATCAAGACTAACAAATGAAGAAACAAACACTGGAATCTGGGGACACACCCAAACATCATGGTATTGCCTGCAGCAACCATCTGAATTTCACATACCTTTTTCCTACTGGCTATACCTCCCACAGAGCATGAAACCAACTCAGAATCTTCTACATGCTCTATTTTCAAAATGAATTAGATTATTTTTATACAACAGGCCTGGGAAATGGGATCGGTGACAAATTCTCAATAAACTGATGAACCAGACAGAATAAATGGGAAGGCTTGGCAGTAGTATTTAAATATACCACACACAAGGTTTTTCACAAGGAGACCAAGCCTGAAGAAGCTTACAGTCAGTGACTCACACATCAGATAAAAAATGAAGGCTACAAACAGAAATGGTATCAGAAGTTCAGCAACATTTTAGGAATCAGGCTAGGTAAAGATATAGTATGTAGCCATTTCTGGCTACAGCTGGATCTGACTTTTGATTTTTGCACTTTTACTATTCAGTGACAATGCTAGTTATGTTGAGTGTGCTTAACCAATGGAAACAATTTCTTACAGGCTTTTCTGCCCACATATAATCAGAACATATTTAGCTCATGGAGACTGTAGAAGAAAAGTATGCAAGAGATCCCTTTACCAGAGCTATTGTTGAGGATGGGAGTTGGCAGAGAGGACAGGGCAGAATTGGAAATAGAGCAACAGCCAGACTTGTCAGACCGCAAAAGCAGAGCTCTAAAAAAAAGAAAATATGCTCTGCTGTACATTAAAACTTCTTGAATTCTCTCTTGCACTTTTGATCCCATTTGTGTGAGAGAGAAAAGTGTGTCCTGACAGTGAAGTGAGATAGTAACTGAGTTAATCTTTCAAGGATTTACATGTTCAAAAAGAGAATCAATGGCATTAAAGCCCAGTGGGCTACAGTGGTTACAGTGTTCAGTATCTTTTGGGTCTCTAAAGACTATGAGGAAAATGGCAAAGTCTCAGTATGAGGAGATTCAGAGGAAGGAAGATGATTGAAGAAGCCTTAGGAAAACTGAATGCACAAAGACATCCTACCTAACTTGATTATCCAAATCTTAAAACAAACAAAACACTCACTAGGTCACTAAATTCACTCCCTACAGCCACATCCAACAACGAACAAATGATAAGTTAGAATGGTTTGCTAGGCATTCATTACATTTCTAAGCAGTGTATCACAAATGCAGGATCTACAGTACAAAGACCAATGGCATAAAAAATACAATATGCTACAGCAAGAGAGGAGAGAGAAAGCAGCTCAATGTACTCTTTAGTGAACTATCACAAACCAATAATGCATTAGGCTCTGGATTGCAATACCAGCTCACATAAGAACACCACTTCATTAAACTCATTCTAAATTTAACAGAAGGTATAATTTTTTTCTACAGTTCATGTAATCTAGTGCCTTCTGCTTATCTGCTACTTTGTGTGCTTTGAGTATAAAAGTTTTCTCTATTTCAACACTCTCCTTGAAATATTACTGCAGTTCACATAGAAGTGTAATACTGCATGTTTAAGTAACCCATTTAAAAACATGCAGCAGTGAAGGGTGAAGAGCTTTGTGCTCCACCAACTGCATTCCCTACTGTAAAAGGGCCATCTGAAATAGATGTGACAAAGTACTGTCTGGAGGTCTTCTGTCCTCCTCACCTATCAAAGGAGCCTAGATCATAAGGTTGGACTAAATATCTAGTTGTTAAATAAAGATGAGATTAATCTAACATCTGTAGTTCACACACACATAAAATGAGACAGGCATACATAATAAACTGTAAGCAACAAATAATGCTAAGAGAGCAAATCATATATAGAATGTCCTTCTGCAAGGTATGACATTAATTTATTCCTGTGATAGGCAGTAAACAGGCACTTTCCCATATCTTTAGGGCTATCATCATAAATTGAACATTTTTCACTCTGTTGAACTGGTGATAATAAGAAGCTAATAGTAAAGAAAACTGGGAGTATAATATGTGTCATAAGCTGGCTGTCATCCACTTTTTCCCTTGATTAGTTGCCAACCTGGCCACCTGCCAAGACTGGGGAAAGGGGAGGGTTCATAGAGAGATTTCACTTAATGAGAGGACAAAAGAAGTTAAAAGCTACACAGAAGTGCCAGAGGCATCAGACTCACAAGCACTCTAAAAACATAAAAGGGAGAAAGTAATCAGAGATGGATGTACAGAGGGAAAAAAGAAGCAGTTTGTTATTTTAGCCATCTCCAGAGAGTGGTGATGCATAGTTGGCCAAACCATGACTCCAGTCCATAACATAACAGTGGGCATGCTCTGCCTGCAGTGGTCAGAGTGTAATTAAAATTGGACAAATAGACTAACAGATTGACAACCAAGATCAATCACCCACCCGTTCAGTTTAAGGTCTGGCATCCCTACTGGCAAAGAGAGAAAGACACATTTGACTGCCTGCTTTGGAGACCAATGGAAACAAGGAGATTCCAACTAGCCTTGTGAGATAAGGATGTTCCTCTGATAAACTGTGTTACTAATAAAACACTTATTTATCATAAGCTGTAAATTTGGTTCAGTACACACACTGAGAGTTAGTTCATACTGTCTGCCTGCTAGGAGGCAATGCAAAGTATATATTTGTAATGTAACATTGCAGCACTGACTTTTCAGGCTATTGATAGTAAACATTAATATGTACTTTCCTACTCCAAGGAAGCTGGACAAGTGTTAGAAGCTAACAATTTCCAGAACATGGTCTAAGGATTTTCAAAATTTAATTAAGTATTAGAAAAGTGACAGCAAGTGTTTTAAAGAAATCTCCAGAAGACTAAATAATTAATCTGTTTTGTTTGACCTCTAACATTGCCTTTCTGCATTAGGATACCACCATCCAGTTTACTCATCTGTAAAATACTTCCAGATGGTGCTGTCCTCTATCACGTGGCTGGTATGAGTGATTCTGTTGAGCAGGTGTAAAGATAATGGTCAGCAAACCTCCAAGATAAACTTGAGTCCTTTGCTCTCCCAGCGTTGATGTAAAAATGCCAAGAAGAAGTCTGAACAGCTTCTTGCCCATCTAATGTGAACGAAGTGGAACAAATGTATTTAATGTACTTCCTGCTGTGAACAGCATGAGGCTTCAACAATTCCACTAAGGCAGGATGACTGTTTGTCAGCCTGGCTGTAAGGCTGTGTGCTCTCATGGCAACACTAAATACAGTAGCATGGAATTAAAATCACATGGGGAGACAGCCATTTACAAAAAACTTGCAGCAAACTAAATAATTGTAAGTATTTTCTCCTTAGGTGCAAACTTCCAGCTCTGCATTCGCCACACCTCTTCAGGTTTCCAAATGTGATTACAAACCAAGAGTTTTAAATTTGCCCACAACAAAAAAAAACGAGTAACCAAAAAAGAATCTAAATTAGGACAACAGTCAAAATCCTGGGACTACGAAAAAGCAGGGCTTTGACTCAAACCTTGCTAAAGCATTTTGTATCAGACTTGTTGCACACAACACAGCAACATTGTTAGTGATGGAACCAAATTACAGGCTCTTTATTCCTGGATGAACACTAACAAAAGACTTAGATCTCATTTCTTTTCTCTCTCTATGAAATGATTTCAGAGTCATTGCTTCAGCTGGAAAAACAGAAAGCACTTCCAGGCTGATCCAGCTTAGTTGCTAAGTGCCTGAGGATTGAGGCATTTCCATGGAAGACTAGGGTCTGAGTGTTTTCGTGAGTCTTAGACTAAATTCCAGGATTCCTCCCTCCAAGGGGAATGAAAAGTGCACATTAACCTCATCTTCCTTTTCCTAAGATGAATAATATTTATCTATTATGTAGAGTGTCTCCTTCAGATGAGCTTTATGCTGAACTCTGTGCTCTCCATGCAGGATAGATATATCCTGAACCAACCAAATGACCTCAAATTCTTCAGGTCTTTCTCTCCATTCTCCAAATCCCTGATATGCATGAGGTACTTCAGGCCATCAGTTCTGGCTAGATTTTGTAACTTATGTTCATATCACTATGGAAAATGCTTGAGTTTCTAAATACCTATTGAAACACTCTTCAGCATTTGTTTTTTAGATTTCAAATAGATTATTTTAGATTTTCCTGTAGAAACCATAATTATTTTATAAAGCAGGATAGCTATATATCCATTTGTTGTTTTATGGCATTTTATAGTACATATGGTTTCAAAACAAAATTGGAAAACAATCCTTCCTTCATGCCCAGCAGTGCTCACAACTTTGTATTGACTTGCAAATTAAATTTCTGAGGAATAGTTTCTACTTTCATAAATCAATGTATTCAGATGCACCAGATAGCCCTGGTGATTAACCTCAACAGTTTAGAGACTTGTCCTAGTATGGGAGGTTTCCTGGGAGTACACCTCTCTTTTCATTAACCACAGAAGAATCCTGGTGTAGCCTATTTCAATCAGATGGCTAAAGTTATAGAGGCTAATACCAGGTGAGATTAGTGCCACCCCACAAGTGGGTGATTTGCATAGGTCTTTCCCTGGCATGCTTTTCTTCCATGGCTCATGGTTAGCAACTGTCAGACCCAACTCAAATAAACCATGTTTGTACTTTTCAGTGCCTTAACTGCAGTGGCATGTGTAACTTCAAATACAAGATTTCCATGTGGAGCTTATTCTGCTGCTTACTTCATTAACCTAATCCTTTTCTTCTTTTCTATCTAACTTCAGTACCTATCACAAAAAGTCCCTTTCAAAATAGGAAAAGTCCAAGTAGCAGCACCAATTTGAAAATCACCATTCACAATATATAAATACACCAGTGCATGTTCTGCACGCTACAATTTTTTTTGGCAGGAGAGCACAAATGTATAATCCCCAATTAAACTTTTCAGTTGCCTGGAATTTAGTGAATACACTGTAGCTCACTAGAAAGTTTTGCATGGATCTTAACTTTTTTTATTGTCATGATTATACAGCAACTATGACATTTTAGTTAGATCATAAGGGCCATTCTCTAGAAATAAGAGACTTGGATGGTAGGTACTGAAGGTGAGTGTTTCCTAATTAACTCACACTGAATGCCAGAGGAGATAAGGCAGTGTTGCTGGCACTGACTTGAGTTCCATAGGAAAAGGTCTCATGAAGTATTATTAAACTTTGACCTTTGCTATTTCTATTGTTTGACCTGAAGAAGTCAAAGCAAAATGTTAATCCAGTCACAGAACTTGGAGACATCACTTAATGACATACTGTGACATTTGTCCAAAGAAACTCTGTTAAGTAGAAGATGAATTTAAACAAGCAATGAAAAAATATATCAGTAGATGTGAAGTAGAGAATAAAGTGGACCAGAGAATTTAGCATTATAGCATTACTACAGCTGATAGGCTATTATTTATCTGTGCTAAAGCTGCTATGAACCTCTCCTCTTAGACATTTTATTAATTAAATTTTACTGTTAAAAGCTAAAGAAAATTCTTTTTCTTTCACATACCCCACTGTTTTAACTTACTAAAATTAATTTTGTGCACTGCAAGCAATAATAACCAATGCTGCTTAAAATCCTCTGCTTATTTATGCAGAATTCCAATCATGACTGCCAGGGTACTAAATTGCTCACGTTACATAAACATGTGCATGTATATTCATGTGTGTGTGTGAATGCATAAATAAATATGCAAGGTGTAACTTACAATTTATCTACTCTGTAGTCTGTACTCTGCTTTTTGTAGAACAGGCAGTGCAACAGATCTCAGATGAAACAAAACACAAGAGACTTTTCTGTTGCCATGATTTATATGTTGATGCAGACTAAAAAGAATGTGGTAGAAAATTTTACTGGTAAGTGAATTGTCAGTAAGTTTTTGCATGTTCTGGAATTCTTTGTGGGAGTTCTTTCACTGATACAGAAAGCTAAACAGCAGTTCTGTTACATCATTTCAAATATCACATATGCAACATTCTGGGTGCAAAAAGACAAAAGTGAATGTTTACTAAATTGTTCCAAACCTATCCTTCAAAGCACCCTTATTTTTCAATATCCCAAATATTGTTTACTCCTACCATCAAACATAGATTATTTCTGTTTCATAGATTATTTCAGAAAATACTCTATTCTAATTTCCCAAACACTTCCACAGCTTTTTAAATAAATACCAAAAGATTATTCTTTGTTAAAATTTGTGTATAAAAGTTCGTAGCACTGAGGCAATTTGTGCTTATAAATGCAGAAACTTAAAACTGAACAGTGGTACACAAACTAAATTACTTCTCCTGCTTTCTAATGGCAGTGTTAAAGCAGAATTCTCACTAACTTCCCTAATATTTTGTGTGAGTTTCATAAAATGCTAAGTTTTATACTGTGTCGTGACTGGGAGTCACTGAGCTTCCCACTGAAGTTAGATGGTCTAATTTCAGCACATATCTGATATGATCTAATGTCTTGGAGCATCATTCTCTCCCTCACAAACTCTTGACATGTATTTTAAGCAGTCAGAACACCTTCAAAGTTTGGGTAATCAGCTTCTTCATGAATATATATTTTTAATAGCTACTCTTCAAATATTCTATACTCTGCTAGCACAAACTTTGAAGTTCATGAATTCACCAAAATTATTAATACAAATCAAACTGCTGTAGAAGCCCCAAAATGAATACACTTGTATTTGCTATAATACAAAGTCAGACAAAGATTTCTGTTTTGGCTTGCATTCAGTATATGCTCTCTTACTTTACAAGACATGTTTTTTCAGCCTGCTGTAGTCATTAACACTGTATGATTACCCAAATGCTCCACAGAGAAAACAAAGTCACCTCTGTCACAGGATTACAGGTGAGAAATTTCAGCCAGACTGGGTATTTATGAGGCAATTAGATGGGTGTGGACTTCCTGCCTTTAAAAGCTGCCTTTTGTATCCTTACCTAGAGAGAAATCACTCTGCTGATAATAATGGTCTGTTTTGGCATCAGACTTTAAAAGAGTACTGTACCATGTAATTCCTCACATTAGTCTTTAGGAGATATGACAGTGTCACAAGAGATGGTTTATGGCTTCACAGAGAGGACTAAACTACCTTATCAGTCGTCCTATCACAGAATTAACAGTTGAGATGTCAGTCTCCTAGCACCATGCATAAAAGAGGGCAATTGTACCAAGAAGCTTTTATGCTACTTCTCCTAGAAAAAGAGCTGTCACACCAATGCTGAAGCATTAAAGGAGAGGCTTGGGGCAGCAATAATACATGTATTTTTGAGAGCAAAATGGTGATTCACTGTGCTGATCCTATTCTGCCCTAGTCATCTTTTTCTAATCACCACTAGACGTGTCCCTTTCGAAGCTATTCGAATGGCTATCTCAAGGCCATTAATCAGTTGAACAAATGACATAATTCTGTCAGTGTTTCCTTACTGAGGCTATTTTGAAAGCAGCATTACAGTCATTTGAATATTTGCTATATTAAAAACATGCAGGAAGCATACATGGGCACATCTAGACAGAAATTTAAATGCAGCATCAAATCAAGAGTTTGCCTCTTAGGAGCTCCTAGATGACTTCTGCCCCATGAGGGCTTCCAGTGGGGCCCTCTGCAGCATAACTGAATGGGCCCAAAGGCTTTGTGGACACAGCCTCAGAATCACAAACAAGGCTGCCCATGCAGCCCACACAACATCTTGGATTATGTCTCTTAATGTGACAGAAGGGAAAGCTGCAGCTCCTTGCTCAGAATCACTGCTCATGTGATTTCCTCAAACAACAAAATAGCAATACTGAACACTTTCAAAAGCCTGCATAGCTTTCCAATAGTATTTTCTGATCTCAGAATGGAAGCAGCATGTGTTTTAACCAGCAGGAAGAAAAAACCCATTTTCTACATGCTGATTTGAATGTGATGTGATTTGTAGTTTCTGTCCTGAAATGGGAATATCACTTCAATTATACGATACCTTACCATCATCCTTGTCAGGCACAATGGTGATGCGAGTGCTTGGGAATTCTGCACCAATTCTTCCACCCATGGGCATGCTCAGCAAAACATCAAAGGTCTCAGCCTCTTCATACAAGGAGTCATCTATGATGACGACCCGACACATTTTCTCTCGTTCATCTTTGTCAAAGCGTAGAACGCTGTTGTGATCCTCTGGCCTGGATATGTAGTCTGAGTAGGAAAGCACAGAGGTTGGGGCAGTGCCAGATGCTGTTCCTGTGGCACAAAAGGAAAACAGTCACTGTACACACTGTGGTTATCATGATCTCCTCACAGAGGTGGAATTTTATTTTCATTGTCTTTTAATTTTTGTTTACTTTTTGGTGACAAGATGGGCTGTGGAACAGGTCAGAGGTCCATGGACCCGCTTCTGAGATACATGGACAAACTACTTCTGTGTAAGATACTATGGAAGAGTGTGGTTCTTCAAGTCATTTGCACCTTTGCAGTCAGAAGGAATATTGTTTACCACAAGAGACAGACTGACAAAAAAGCCCCTGTGAGGATTAACTCCCTCAGCATATTTTACCCCTATGGAAGATACCAGTGGACTAGAGCAGACAGAATTTCATGAGAACAAACTATTTGGGTTCCAGATCACTTTATATAAAATATTGCTTCAGCCCTCCAAACGAAAAACAACAATAGGTGTAGAAACCCCGTGCCCAGCACACATATAATTAGTAAGAGACTGAAAGACAGAGGAAGAAGTATGGCAATTAAGCACTATTATTTTGTATAGTTTTTTTCAAGGTACAAAGTGAAAGACAGCCTGGGCAATCACTGCAGTGCTTTCAGTTCTCATCACTTTCAGATATATGGGGCTGCAAATAAAGAACACAGATCCTCTTCACCTCTCCATGATGATTTTTAAACTGTGTTCAGTAATACTCTCAGACAGGTTGCAGAGATGAATACATATCCAGTTGAGACAGAAGATATTTAGATGAAAAGGTAATTAACAGAGTTATAAACAATTTTATTACAAAATAGATGGAATAAATATTTTAAAATTTCCATCTCTTTTCCACTCTTGCTATTTTTTTATTCTATAGTACATTCTACTACCTTGTTGTGTGTAGCAGATGACCATCAGTTCCTGACTCACATCTCCACTTCTTCTGACTGGAATAAATAACTCACCAACATCTTCTTCAATACTATAGGTGGACTGAGGAATAAAGACTGTTGATTCTGCAAAGAAAAGAAGCTCATAAAGTCACATGTACATTAGCTAAAAGCATTTTTGGATACACTAAAGTGCAAGAAGTAACTTGCATTTATTGACAATGCCACTAAATTGTAAGTAAAACCTGGGGAGTGAGAGAAGTAGAGGTTCTCAGTATTTCAGAAACGGAAAAGAAAATCAGATCATTAGGTCTGAAATCACAAGTCCTTATTAAGTGGTCTCTAATGTGACTGATTTGTTTATCTGGGGTTAATGGTGCAAGACAGTGTTTGGAGAATTTTTCACAAAGTCTATCTTTTTATTATTTCCATGGTATTTAATTATTAACTACAGAAGTATCAGTAGCATAGCTCACACAAGGGTTGTGGTTCACCAAGGCCATTCTTTAACTTACTGCAAGATAATTAAGAAAATCGTTCAGCATTGAGGAGCGAAGCTGAGCTCTTGACATCTTACTCTGACTTGAACATTTGATTTGAGTTGGTTACAGTCCTGTTTTACTCAAAGAAGACCCAGCCAATACAGCCAGTGAAGTCTGAGAAGCAATCTCACCCTAAAATGTATCATACCAAGGAATATCAGGTCTTTTTTCAGGGAAAAAACTGACCTAGATGCATTCTGAACTCCTTCATTATTTTATATTCATATAATCAGATTGCTGGGTTTTATGCTGTTACTGGGCTTCAGGATCAGTTTTGTTCCTGTTCTCTCAAAAACTCAAGAACAAAATGTGGCTATGCACATGATTACAAAGCGCCTTTACAGTTTCACTAGTGTGACTGCAACCCAAACAGAATATAATTCTGTATAATGTAAAAATAAGTGTTATCAGCTGACTGCACAAAGCAAATTTTTCATCATTTCACAGTACTTTGGCAAACAGTGCTCTGAAAATTGTCAGATGACTTCTTTGAAAACATGTTCCAGGTTTTATTTCTCCAACTACTACTAGCATGACTTAAGGTCAAAAGCCTGCTTTAAAAATGTTGTAATTCAGGTTTGATAAGATCTAGACGACTCACTATTCTGGCAAGACAAAAATTTGATGTGAAAAACATCAAATCCCTACTTTTTTGTTTTAAAATAAAGCAAAAGGCAGCACAAAAAAAACCCAAACATTTATTTCCTTCTATTTCTCCCTTTAGAATTTAGTCGGCAAAACGAAAAACTCTAACCTTCCAAAACATGCAGGAACCCGATTTATTCAGTTTCCTCTCTCTCTCTCTCTCTCTCATAATTATTCAACTCGGAGTAAAATGGTACTATAAAAGTTTAACAGACCTTATGAACAACATAAAAGCTTGGAGGAGAATGAGCTATACCATTGCAGCTAGTATAAAAAATCACAACCCTATGCAATCTATATTTGAAATAAAACATTAACTAATGTCCCATAGATGAAGAGGCTGGTACAGCTTTTTGAACAAGCTCACTATTTTGATTCTAAAACTACACCATTCAAAGTGATAGAGGAAAAATGGCTATCTGATGCCAAAATCTATCTTCAGAAATATTCTGAGGACAGGTAACCATTAGCATCCACTATTACTCATAGTATTTGCCCTCCAGTTTATCTTTTGGTATAGCATATATTGGCAGTAAAGCTCTGGAAAAGTTCTCACCATCTCCTGGGTCAATAATTTCCACTGTCGATGCAGCAGGAAATTCCAGAATTGCCATGACAGGCTCAGAAAGAACAATTTGAAAGGACTCAGAATGTTCATGTTCACCATCACTCAGAATCCGTACTCGCCACGTGGCTAAGGTTTGACCAGGATTAAACTGCACTTGCTTCTGGGCTTTTCCTCTGAAGTCTTTATCTTTCCTGGCAGTACCATCTTTGGTGCTAATACCTGTTAAAATCAGAAATCAAGGTCATTAAAAACATCACTGGTAATTTTTCTCCCATTATGTCATCTTTAAAAAACATTTAGAAAAATATACATTTTACAGCCTGGGAACATTCAAGCTAAATCCATTACGCTTGATCAGTTTTATATTGGGTATCGCACACAGAGATGGAAAAATACTACATTCTCTTAAGTTACAATCAAGTTTCCATTTTCCCATAATTCAATTATGGATGTCCAAAAAGGACAACAGATTTTCTCTCTCATTTTAGCCCTCTGGGTTCTCTGCTTTTCCAGCACATCTAAATAATATCCTTCCCAAAACCCTAGAAAATACTTATTTTTCTTAGAAAAAATAAAAATACCCCTGGAACGTTCAGACTTTAAAGGGAAAGCTAGGGAAAACACCAAGACTCAAAGGAGAATATACTGAATAAAAGTGAAAGAAGATGCAGAACCTGAACATTTGCTCTCATTGTCATTGCTACAAGCATTTTAAAAAACTATTATCCTCTTATTTCAGTGTTTGCATAATGACAATCATTAAGTTCAAGTGAAGTTGAAGCTGCAAGTCCATGGGATAAAATTCAAACTCAATCCACAGAGGGGGCACAGGCCTTTCAGCCTCAGATTCAGACTGCTCTAAAACAGGTTTTCACAGGCATTTCACTCACAGTTTAAGGCTGTCTGACAGACCCTCACGTAAAAGGGTTTTGTGTAGACAGCATTTCAGAGCTGTCTCCAACTCATGTGTTGGGCCTTGTTTAAATCCCACAGTACCACTTAAAGCTTTTCTCAGGTTTTCAGAAAAAAACCTTTAAACTTCTCCCTTCTCTGATTGTTTCTTCCAGCTGCATTATTTAATATATTGAAACACACCACCTCTCCCTACAAACCTTGCTTTTCTGTCTTCAGGCTTGTGCCTTGCCCTAAGTCAAAGCCAGTATTTTATATAACCTATAAACCTTCAGCCACTTTGGCACTGTATATGCACCAGAAAGGCCAGGAAGCATCTTGACCTGTATCTTTTATGTTCTTTCCAGTTCTGTAATTCCATGTGCAGGATTAAGGTAGTCAGAGGCAAGTTATTCTAGTTTTGCTGAATTTTCAGTCAGCTCAATTCTGAAACTGAGTTTGAATCCATAGGTAGAAAATTTTGTATACACTCTGTCTTAAGGATCAGAAGCCACATCAGTAACTGTTACTCAGAAAAGTAATGAATTTAAACCATACATCCTTATATTTGTATTTAATTTATTTCTTCCATTTGTTTTCTTTCTTTAAAAGAAATATATTAGCAAAGTTAGTTCACTGTTCAAAACAGCCTTTTAAGTTAGACCCTGTTAGTTAAGGTCTACATCCCCTAAATCTCATGCCAAAATAGGTGTCCCAATTGCATCTCACTACCTGAAACTCAGATTTTTAATCAGAAAAAGCCCAAACAAGAAACTTGCCAGGCAGATGCTCACATATCTCTGCAAAAACAGCTTTAAATTGAGATTTTTCTCTAAGCAGTGTAAGCTCACCATAGGTTTCAACGTGAAATTGCACAAGGATAATGTTCCCTGGTGCAAATGCATCAGAGGATGGGAACAGATCCAGAAGCTAGAAACAGGTGTGAAGTTTCAGGATGTGATAACACAACCTTTTTTTCACCTTTTCACTCCCCAGACACTGCAAACAGTTTTCAACACCTCCTGTATCGGCCTCAGTTGACTGCCAACATTGAGTGAAGAAAATGAGCCTAATGCTTGTAGCTGCTGGTCAGACCAGCTCACAATAGCCTTCCTGGAAAATGATATATGTTTATTGTTTTTCTGGTTGCTACAACTGTATCTATTCAATACAGGGAAAAGAAGATCTGGACTTGAACTGTATTCTGTGAAATAAATAAACAGTGGTATCAAGCAAATCAAAGAAAGAAGGACTGTATTTTGGGTTGCTTATTCAAAAATCAATAGCAGAGGACAAAAAAAAAACCACAAAAGGGAAAATTTCACTATATAACTAAAGAAATCATATGCATAGCATAATAAAAGATACACTTCTGAATAAATAAACATTTTCCTTTGAATACAGTTTGTTTAGCATGAAACAGCTGTAATACGATACAGTTGTATTGATACATTTTACCAGCTGGCAGGGCAGTGATTTATAGAAGCAACTGATAAGGTTAGAAGTGAACTTACTTATAAAAGAGGTTTCTCCCAGGTAACCTCTCCGTTTAAGAACAACATCAAGATACTTGGAGTCTTCATTTACTAAGTAATACTCCTTTTCTAAAGAGATCCATGCCCAGTTTAGGCGAAAATGTTGATTCTTCAGCTTATTGCCTCCTGCAAAACAAAATTATAAAGACATAATTGTAACCTTTCTTTTTTGTTAAAGATTACTTTGTCTTTTGAGGTTAATGCAACCTTGTATCCTGGGTAAGATGTGTACCTATCTGGACATCACAATCCAAAGGTTTTAAAGATTTAAAACTAAGAAATAACAAGCAAAGAACTCAACCATAATACATTTTCTACACTTAGGAGTAAATTTTATCGTAGATGCATACAAACATAGCACCCTAATTTTTTTATTTCTCAAGAGAAAATGATCAAGAATTAATAAAAATGTATTTGGGATGCCTTCTGTGTATCACCCTAATGGATGTGTTTTGTATTATTCTAGAATCCTTTATGTTCTATAGCAACAATAAAATAAGCTGTTCAGCTCATTGACGGCAGAGGCTCACTCAGCAACTTTCTGGGAATGCTGGCCTGTGTGGGAGACTGTAGTCTGATTTCCTTCCCACAAGGTGCTGCTACAGAACAAGGTTTGCTCAGGTAACAGCTGTCCTAAACGTGCAAGAAATTTCCTTTAGAAATTAACACTTCTGCACACAAGCCAGTGAATAAAGAAATTCCTCTGAACAGCAGAGAGACATATCTAAGTATTTAAATTATTTCATGGCTTAATTACTGGAGGAAGAGATAAATGAAGGTTGGTTTATCCCTTCCAGTTTCTTCCACTCAGGAAAAATGAGGCAGCCACTCCACATGCTTCCATTCTGCTTCAGAGATAAGCTTCTGTGTTTCTTTATTGACCTGCCTACTAGAAACACCCGGGAACTGGAGTTGTGCAATCTCACATGGAGGCAAAGGCACTGTGTAAACAGAAGGAGGGAAATGGTTACTGGAGTGTCTCCCTGCACTCTTCACCCAGCTCCTTGCTGCTCCTTTGACCTCCCTCACTGCTGACAAAGGGGAAGGCTACAAGCACACACGTATCAAAAGCTAATGAGCACCGCAGAGAGCCAGCAGCTGGAGTGTTGCAGCAGCAACCACAACTGCACTCACATCAGGTCAGCCATGTGCTGTGTCTTCCCATGAGCTGCTGGGGGCAAACAGAGCAGAATACCTCTTGTTCTCTAATCCAGTGAGAAAAGCCATTTGTGAGCCATTTTGAACACACTGCCCAATTTGACCATCACTTAAGAGAAGGATAAAAGTTTCTGAGATATAAAAAGAATGGAAATTTACTGTCTGTGAGAGGAGAGAGAACCTATCAGTACCACTAGTGAGAGAAATATTGCTGCATGAGCTTCCTAGAAATAACAATGTTAGATATTTGAAACTGCCCAGGTAAGGGAAAATTTTCTAGCAGACTTTGCATCCTTTTAGACAAAAGATATTCTAACTAGAGGACATAAAGCAAAAGAAAATCTGGCATAATTTGTTCTCTTATCCAAAGAACTGAAGGTTAAATGTGCTGTGGACAAAGGCATACAGTCTTCATCTTACATACAGGTCTCTTATGCATGAACTTTAGGAAGAAAAAAAGCACAAGAAGGCCAATAAAAAAGACCTAGTATTGTCTTCATTTCACCTATTTCTTGCTTTCAGCTGTTTATTTCTATTTTTTTCTTAGAATAAAAAACCCCAACAACCAAACAAAAAAAGTGTTATGGGGGGGTTACAGACAGCCTACATTTTTGCATTTACTTCTGTCCCTGAAATATATAATGTTCACCTTTTAGAATGAGCAATACCAAACCCATCAGATTTAAAATTTTAAAACAAAAATTTTAATAAAAAATATAGGTACTTTAGAATTTCTGTCTTCACTTTGTGCTTTTTTCTAATGTTCAGAAGACATATTTTCTAATTTATGCAAGACACTTCACATTTCACTGTCCCAAAGAATAAAACCGCTGTTCTTATTATTAGCTACTACTACTACTACTACTACTACTACTACTACTATTATTCTTACAGATCTGAGAAAACAGAGCAGGAGGTGTGTGACACACCTTGCCTAATTTCAGGTATTTATTCTGGGGCTAGAAATCCTAAACTTTCTTTATAGCCAAACCCAAGAAAGAGGCGTTTTGTAGGGCTATGGCTTAATTTAGGCATCTATTTTTGAATGAGATTAGATTTGCCTCAAAATATGCAAAAATATGTGCATTTTTCCTCATCAGCTTTTAAAAACTCCTCTTGTGATGCTTTACATTGTACACACTTTTATGACAGCCATCTAATGCTGGGTAAGGTGAATTCCCCCATGCCAGATCTGGGTGAAACTGCTACAATATAATAGAGCAAAGCAACACACAAACATAATGTCTGTGAAGCATATTAAAAGTGTAGCTTTCAGAAATGATAAAATCTCAGAAATAAAATTGCACATGCCACTTTAATTTGGTTCACTCTTAAAATAAGTATCTGCCCTACAATACTATTTCTGTCAGCAGGTGGATTGTGCACTGCTCCCAGGCACTGCCCTCAGGCACAGTCAGACATTTAGCTGCTGGGCAAATCATTAAGCTACTATTCCCCAATGACAGTTTTCCTTTTATTCCTCCCCCAGACAAGTGCTGGCAATACAAACACATCAGAAGTCTGGAGAGGGAAGCCATTACTTTTAGAACTACACAAAAGGAAGGAGGGCAGTGTTAGAACAAGGTAGATCCAAAGTAACCTATGTGTCAATGAGACATGGTTGGCAAGATGCTGCTGAAGTGAGGCATGAAAACTTGTTTTCTGAATCTTGCCAGAGATATGAGTGCAGCAGTGCTAAATCAGAAGATGCTAGGAAGAATTTGATGCAGTGAGATATTAATGAGAAATGAGATGGCAAGAGTTGTGAGACACATTTAAAAACTTTGTAAGGAGCTGGAGGTAAGGATCTAGAGTAAGGTGAATCACAAAGTGACTTCATGACTGACTGAGGCTTTTGAGGACCAAACTCTCTGAAAAGGTTTGCCTGCATATGACAAGTCAAAGATAGATGCAACCTGGAATTGGTCTTTATAGAAGTCCTGTCAGGAAACTGTTTGCCTATTAGAAAACAGTGACATATGATTTTTGCATAGGTCATCAAACAAGAAATTCCTAAAAATATCAAGTCATCTGGAAAAAACAGTTTCAGTTACACGACATGAATAAAAGAGGAGGGGGAAGGGCACTTGGTCAGTCAACTGCTTGACCATCAGAAAACTAATATCCTGTAAAACCACCTTAATTTCATATGAAAATAGCAGAAGTGAAATGCCTAAGTAAACCCAGCACAAAACACATGCCACTAGAAGGTTTTGAATTGACTTTAACAATGCATAAGATAACCTAATGATTTTACCCAATTAGAAAATCTTAAAAGTGCTTCCCCTTTAAAAGTGTCTTTCAAATATACTAAAATAGACCCAAACACTAGAACAACTTGCTGAACTCTGCATCCTCCTGCACTCTATCTGCCACTGTAACTCAATATATTTGCAGAACAGCCAAAAAGAACCCCTAAACTAGCCCCTAGTGATTAGAGACTAAAACAATGCTTTCTCTGACTTCTCATGAGAAAACACACACTTCCCAGCACTGTGGACTTAGCTTGCCTGGAGTATAATTGCTGGTATCCAATGAACTGCAGACAGTTTCCATCTTTCAGTAGTTTCTGTAACTCTTTTTTGCTTCTGTTTTATGTCTACCCCCAAGAAACAAGTTGGAAGGGCCACATTTGCCAGGGCTCAGAATAAGCAAATGCCTGAAGTCACGCAGCAGAAGAAATACCTGAGGAGTACCATGTAGCTGCTTTGTTACAAAAAGGAAGGGGAAGTGAGAGACAAGACATGAATGTCAAGGTTAGCTAGGGCGTATTAAATCTGGATCCTTGTAAAACTCAACTAAGTGCCCCTAAGGATGTCTCCAAGTGCAGTCTGCAGATTCACACTGAGTTAATGTAAGGAATTCCCAATTCAAGTCCACATCCAGTTCTCCTGCAGGAGATTAACTGGATTCTGATTAAGAGGTTAACCTGATTTTCATTAACAAAAACTGTAGAAGCAAATATGCACTGGCTCTTCAGCCACTTCATTTCATAGCTTTAAATCAATTTCAGTAGAAATCAGCTCTGTACAGATTGGTTCACCAAGAGCCAGGATACTGTCGCTCCACTGGGTGCATCGAGAGACTATGAGTTTTCAAAGGAAAAAGCAAACTGGATAAAGAGCAACCCAATCTGAATCATCAAAAAAGATGCTGGAGCACTGTGCGTGTTTGAAAGCCTTTATGGATATTAAGTATTTAGTTTGTGACTGACTTCTAGGGGATCCAAAAGATCCACTTGCTGGTTTTGGGTACTGTGCTGTAAGCAAGGGACTATCTCTGCAGGATGACCACTGCTTCTGAGCAGAAATGAACTCAGAGTCAACAAGTTCAGTATTTCCAGTGAATAACCACTCCTGGCAAAACACAGTGTGCTTTTGCTCGGGTCCCAGAGCACAGGAACATAACCAACTGGCCCCTGTTCCACAACGGGTAAAGACAAGAGATCTGCCTTAGAGATCCTCCAAGAGATCCTCCTTTAAAAGTAGGATTCATATCATCTAATGTTATCCTACAAAAGTGTATATTTCATTAAAGCTAGCTGTCTAGGCACAATGAATGGAAAGAACTACACCTGCAGGAACTGCAGGTACATCTGATGTGAACAGCTGCATCACCCTCTGGAAAGATCTGGCCCACTCCACTGAATGTAACGGGAGTGTGTTCAACCCACCAGTCTATATGGCTGACTAAAACCCAGTTAAGTTGTCTTCTTAATAAAGGAGGGCCCTGATAAAAATCAAAGACACAACTGGTCCTGAACTGTAATATGGTAAACTTGTAAATTTAAACATTTTAAAAATAATCTTTGGAATATTTAAACATAGCAATGAAAAAAACCTATTCAGTTTTGAAGAGCTATTCTGTTACTATAGAGTTATTTCCATGCTGTCATTAAATTAATTAGCACTTTGTGTAGTCACTAACTAACTTTGCACAAGAAAATTAATTTAAATTGCCTTGGGAGTATTAACAGAGAAAACCCAAACATACCACTCAAGCTGTCACGTCTATCATTAAACAGTGCCCATATTACCTAAAGCACAATACCTTTTTCCTAGAGATCCACACCCTGCACCTCCCTCTGAAGGTAAAAACCCACCACCTGGACTAGTTAAGGCTTCATACATGCATGGCCTGCAGCAACAAGTAAATTTATTAGATCTCTGACAACGCATTCTTAAAATAAACTTAATAGTTTTCAGGTCTCTGCTTACTAATTTGTTTTGTGGCGCCAGACAACTTCTCCCAAGAGGCTCTGGCTGGATTGAGGGAAACAAGGTTCATTTCCTCAGCTCACAGAATAGCGGGTTCAGCCCAACCAGCTTTGTGACTGTCACACAGGGGACTTTTCTTCTGGTTTACACCTTCACAGTAGTGCTACACATGTACCAGCCCATTGGAAAACTACTTTTGTTTAAAGCCCACTCAGACAAAGTGCTAAATTTGATGGTCATAACACATCCTAAGCCCAGGACAACTTATGAGTAGTACCAGAAAAGTGTACTGCAACCTCACATTACAGTAGAACAGGAGCCAGGAGAAATATAATTACAATCAAAATATTATCCCACTTCATACTGTACTGTTTTAAGAAATTCCTGTATTCTGGGAAAATAATAGACCAATTTCCCTTTTATTAAACTACATTTTCATTTAGAACCTGCTACTGCAAACTCCTACAAATGAGCCTAATACTTCAGTGCTTGCAAAATTATTCTCATGCTTAAAACCAGAGTGCATGAGTGGGTACCATCTGAAACTGAGGCCTCTAATTTTTCACAATGAATTTTAAATTGGTTTTTTGCTCCAAATTGGAAAATTTCCCTTGAAGTAATCAAAGGTTTCAACTCTAGCTGTTGAACACTGTCTTTGCAGAAAATTCCTCTCCATTTCAGATCACAATCCAAACTCATAAATCTTAAATCTTACAGACTGAAGAGGAAAATGTATACAAGAGGAATTAAAGAGGTTGTTGTTATTTGCAAAACCTACTCTAAACAAGTTGGAGTAGTGTTTCCACTTTATCAACTGCACTTCCTATAACTCTCAGAGCACTGATAAAAAAACCATTCTTTTAACTCTGTGTCAAAGTGATTGAACTGCTTTTTGTTATTAAGAATTTACTTCCAGACACTTGAATTCTGGTTCCTTTCCTGTTCTGGCAATACAAGAAATAAAATGCCTGATCAACTGGAGCAGAACAAATGTCAGGCAGGTTAATTTAACATTTATTTTTAATTCACTTCAGAGTAATTCCCTGAAGTACCAGGTAATCTCAAATACTTAACTTTTAATATTATTTGACCAGAGAAACTCTTCTGTGGGGCCTTTCATTCTTTTTAAGCTATGTCAAACCTGTAACCTTTTGCAGGTGATTTAGTCCTGCTCAGCAAAGGCAGATTAAAAAACAGAATACATACAAAATTGTTGACATAAACAAGAATAAAAAGGGATTTCTTTTGAAGTCACTAACTTTACTTCAGACAAGCCTTGCAAAGTAGTCAAAGATATTAGTTCTGCTGAGGAAAGAAATATTTTTGCATTAATTTTTTTTTTTTTTTTTTATATCATGATCAATTTTTTAGTGTTACTTGAGGTCTATCCTAAGGGGCAGAACTGTATATTCCTAAGACAGTAATTATAATACATTCCTGTATTGTTTTATCTGAAATTCTCACGTTGCAGTCACAATGTATGTTGCAAGAGAGGAAAAAAAAAATAAAACTAGAGGAAACCAAATATTCCCTAAAAGATTCAAGCCAGGATGTCAGAAAACTGTTTAAATATTAAAAATAAGTGCACAAAAGTACTTCAGAAATGAAAAGTACTGATGAGAGTCCAGAATAATATGAACATTGTGAGTTTTCCAAGAGAGAAGCTCAACAGATATAAAGCAGAGGGACAGGGGACAGAAGTGACTATGAAATTATGACAACTCAGTCTTGATAGTATGTTGCTTCCAATGCATCATTTCTTTCTCCCTCTTCCTCCCTGTACAAAATCTTCACTTATGCTTTGAGATAAGTAGCAATTAAATTAAAATCAGCAGTAGAAAAATTGCATCTTTAAAATCACATTTGTTTTTATTATACAACAGATTTTAACAACTTATTTATGTATGGTTCACCAGTTACTCATCATGAAAAAGAGATTACTGTTTTAGCTATTTAAACTGATATGGAATTGTTCAAGCTTCTGAAATATCCTTGATGAAGATTCCTCCCAAATCTCTCCCACAGCCTTGAGAAAAACTAAAATCATTGAGCTTTTTCCCAAGAGCCAGGGAGGCAATGTTTTTTTTAAGTCAAGTCAATTTACCACCAAATCTGCTGGTTATCACATACAGACAGGTGAAGGCCTGGGTATCTCTGGTCTCAAGTTTACATTTTTTGCCTTAGTGCTCACACAGAAACGTGCAGAGGTGCGACCACAGCAGTTTGAACTCGCCAGTTAGCAAAAATGCTTATCAGGCTGTAAAGAAAGCTGTGTCCCACCCTTTCTTGAAAGGGAGCTGCATAACGCTCACCTGTTGGGACACGACCTCAGCCTCCCACATGTCCCCTGCTGTAGCTGCTGAGGTTGCTGAGACACAAACCAGAGCAGCTTCCTGGGCTGCAGTGCCACGGGGGGCACTTGGGAAGTCGCTGGGAAAACTCTTGCCTGCAGCAATCTGCATGATGTTGATGCCACAGTGCTGTGCTGCCATCACCTACCTCCTCCTTTTGGCTGGTGGAGTTAAACTTGTTATTTTAAACTGATTTCATGGCTGTTCAAAATACTTTTCTTTCCCCCGCTAAATCTGACAGTGCCCTTGCTACCTGTTAGGATGTCTGTTTCCTGTAGGATGCAACAACATGCTGGAGACTGAGGCCCCTGGGCTCAAGGAAGCCCATTCCAAGAATGCCACAGAAGCCCCATGGACTGCAGGGCCATGAAGAGTAGAGAATACAACAGAGGTTGGAGCACAGGGCAGAGATAAGATGACAAAGCTCACTGGCTGCTCGGTGACATTAACAGGACATCCCACATGGAATCGCCCTCGGCTGCCTAAGTACAGATGGTTACAGAAACCCTTCAAGTTCCTGACTGCCACAGAGCTACCTGTGAAAGCCTCTGCCCTGGATGTCTTTTAAGTCTACATCTTTCTCTTCTTACCCCAATTCTAGAAGAAAATCAATGTCTTAAATAGCAGGATCGATTAATGAGAGGTGCATAAGAGATGCATAAATTACACTCACAGGATTTCTTTCTCTGTTCTATAGGATGAAACAGGTGTGGATATGAATGGAGTTAACATCAGAAAATGGGATGGCAAAGGTATTAAGTCATCACACAGATGACTGTACAATATATAAAATGTCACTGATTGCTAGGCCTCTGACACCTCCGGAAAGATGTACATTTTTATGCCACACATTCTGAAGAAAAATATGGCAGTGACTCCTTATTTACAGATAGAGATAGAAAAGTTATATAAAAAGTTTCATAATAAAGTTTCAATCATTCTAACATTTGCACATGTAACTTTACTCCTACAGATGTCCGTGCTCTTGCTAAATCAGATCCTTGACTTCCCAGCTGCTGCAGGTTTCTCTGTGCTAGAGAAACTTTCCTGCTTTAACTTTACTGGTCAGTCCTATCTTGTCTCTTGGAAGGGTGGGCTCTAGACTTAAGCTTTCCAAAGAAGTGACTACTACAAAGCCTATTTTAAAAAAAAATCACTTGTCTGGGTAGGACATTGTCTCCTGACTTTTCAAGAGCAAAAATATTAGTGATGTTTTTTGTAAGGTTGCATTGGGTGTGGCTGAGATGGAGTTCATTTTCCCCCCAGCAGCCCTTGCAGTGCTGTGCTTTGCACTGCTGTAGATAAATCAGTGTTTTGGCTCCTGCTGAGCAGCGCTGGCTCTGCATCAGCATTGTCTCTCCAACGTGCTGCCATCCTTCAGTAGGCTGTGGGTGGCAAGGTCTTGGCAGGGGACACAAATAGGACACCTAAGCAAACTGACCAAAGGGATATTCTCACTAGTCTCCACCTAGAAAAGCAGGGGCTTCTTGCCCCTATCTCCATCTCCTACAGTGGAACACTCCAAAAATTGTTGAACAGATGAAACCAGATGGTTTTTGACTAAGTGGAACAAAATGTTTGAAACTAGATGAACTTTAAGGTCCTTTCAAACCCAAAACCATTCTATGATTCTAAAACTGGGTGCTGTAGTCCAAAGGAGGTCTCACAATAAGTTGGCTTTTTTACACACTTTATCACAAATATCTCAAGAGAACATATGGTGACCTTGAAATGCCTTTGTCCAAACATATTTCTAATCCTTTGGACGTGATTCTTACCTCATGTTAATAAATTAATATATCTTTTAGATATCTTAGCTGCTGAGATATAAGCAATACCTCTGTTCTTCACCTCTTCACATACCGACTGAGAAGTTCTTGGGAGGATAATGAGGCTAATACAGTCTAACAGAACCATGGGAAAGCACTTTCTTTTCACTTTCTAGTTAATGAGCAACTTTCAGAATAAGTTTGATAAAGGTCCTTATGTTAAAGAACGTTGGAGGGAAAAGTGAAATGAAATGTGTGTGCACTGTCTGAAAAGCTGCCTGTTCCATGCAGACACATTTGCTCTAGTATGTGCTTACATTAAGAGGCCTTAGTTGTAGTTCTTTCATTGAACAGGTATTTCAATCTGCAGTCACCAAGATATATCAACGTGCAAAAGCACATGAACATGGGGGCAAGACACAGTATGTGCATCCTGTTAGAGCCACACAAACAAGCTCCAGTTGAGCAGGTACCCCTTCATGGCACAAAGGATAATGCCACATGACTCAGCCCTGCGAGAGGCAAAGCTTTACCAGTTTGATGCTCTGCTGAGCCTCCTCAGCCCTGCTGATTCCTGAAATAGTTCATTAAGCTCTGTCTTGAGTAGCTCAGTAAGGGACTATGTTGCTCCATAGACAGAAAAGTTTTAGTTTTGGCTAGAGGAAAATAAACGAGGGTAGATTTGATCTTGGATTCTCTCAGTGTTTTTTGACAGTGCACTCTACAGGTTGTTGGACACACTTGTCTCTCTTTCCTACTCATGTGGGGCCATAGAAACCATTTTCTCCCCAGTCTGACATCAGTGCCCTTCTCGGGGTAAATACAGTAGCTGCTTTCACTAAGGGGCAAGTCTTCCAACCTTTTTTTTTTTTTTAAGTGTCAACAACTATGTGTCAGACAAATTTCACAGCCAGTTTTCACACCAGTGTCCTCAAAGGGCACTGCTTTCTCTGAGTCACATTTTGATAAACAGAAGAGTTATTTACATCTACTGGATGACAGGCTGGCAAAACTCATGGCATGAAAGTGGGCCTGGACTTTCATTCCAACTGTGGTTAAACTTTTTCTTCCTAAGAGATCTTGAGAATGAGATTTGGACAGTACACTCTATGGGAAAGCCATAACCTTTTAGGTTAACTCTTTGCTCCCTTACCAAGTATGCAACAAGATCTGAATAAAAGAAATGTTATGCAGAAGCATATGGAAGTTTGACATAAAAGTATATTGATTTGTACTACACGTAAGTACGCTTACTCACACATATATATTTTATATATATATATATATACACATACATATATAAAATGATGAAAATATTCCAGATTAACATCTGAAATTTGAGCATATCCCATTATGGCTATACTAGATTTCAGCTTTAAAGTAAACATGCGGTCTCATATCATACAGTGCTGAGTGAAGCTGGCTTTATAACATCTACATTTCTCCTTACACCAAATCAAATTTGATGATAAAATATGCCCTGTCACTTAGTGTTCTTGCACACCCACTGGTTGCAAAATAAAAAAAAAAAAACAAAATCCCCACAAATCCATATTAATACATATAGTGCAAAACTTACTGCAAATTATTCCTGTGAATTCCTGAATGCTCTCTGCAACCTATTATTTAATATTTTGTACAATTTTTTTGTCTATGGTTGACAAACAAGTGAACCTCTATAAATATATATAAAGTCAGCAGTAACCAAGTATTCTGTGGAATTTTGTATAATGTTTCAAATAATCATAATGTAGCATGATGGAAAGAGAACTAAGTCTGATATGATGCAGCAGGTTGCTGCAGGTCTTTCTGAAACAGGAAGTCTCTGCAGAGGGATTTGGACAGGCTGAATCAATGGGCTAAGGCCAACTGTGTGAGGTTTAACAAGGTCAAGTTCCAGGTCTTCCACCTGGGTCACAGCAACCCCATGCAGCTGGGGGCAGAGTGGCTGTGAAGTGACCCAGTGGAAAAGGACCTGGGAATGCTGGTTGATAGTGGCTGACCATGATCCAGCTGTGCCCAGGTGGCCAAGAAGGCCAATGGCAGCCTGGCCTGTACCAGCAATGGTGTGGCCAGCAGGAGCAGGGCAGGGATTGTGGCCCTGTACTCAGCACTGGTGAGGCCACACCTCAAATCCCATGCCCAGTTCTGGGGGACTCACTACAGGAAGGACATGGAGGTGCTGGCGCAAGTCCAGAGAAGGGCAACGGAGCTGGTAAA
This sequence comes from Rhipidura dahli, assembly GCA_013399225.1. NCBI lineage: Eukaryota > Metazoa > Chordata > Aves > Passeriformes > Rhipiduridae > Rhipidura > Rhipidura dahli. The sequence goes on along the minus strand of VXAC01005135.1, from coordinate 604,244 downwards.
GGGTCTAGAGAGTAAATCACATAAGGAGTGGCTTAGAGAGCTGGGGGTGTTTAGTCTGAAAAGGAGGAGGCTCAGGGGTGACCTTATTGCTCTCTACAACTGCCTGAAACGAGGGTGGAGACAGCTGGGGGTCGGCCTCTTCTTTCAAGCAGCAGTGACAGGACAAGAAGAAATCACCTCAAACTGTACCAAGGGAGGTTCAGGTATGACATCAGCAAAAAGTTTTTTCAGTGAGAGGGTATCGAGTATAGGTTGTCTGAGGTGCTGGTAGAGTCAGCATCCCTGGAAGCGTTCAAGAAATGACTGGACATGGCACTTAGCTGACATGGAGATGTTCAGTTGAAAGTTGAATTCTATAATCCTGGAGGTCTTTTCCAACCTTAATGATTCTATGATTGTACTATTTTATATTTGAGTCAATACACAAAATGTTCTGACATTTAATAGTCAAGAAATCTGCATTATTTGGGTCAATAATAGAACAGTGAAAACTTTCATTATTTTCCAATGAAAACTAAACAGTGTGTCAAGCAAATAGCTTAGAGTGCTTAGAGTTCTTTTGGAGACATACTCAACAAGGTATAAATCTCTTGACTGTAGTAAGTATAATATTTATATGGTCTAACCTATGCCAGAATATTATTATTAATACAGGAGAAGAAAAATTATAAACATGCATGTGTTAGAGAATATTATTTCTACAATTCCCTCCATTCCTTGCATTTCAGCACTACATTGCAAATACCAGCAGTGAACTGAAGGCCAGCATTCATTTCTATGGTTTGACTCTGCCCAACAGCCAGTGTGAAGTGTAATCATCAGCAAACAATGCAATATGAAGATTAATTTATAGAGTTAACATGAGTTAACAGTACGAGCTAACACCAATGTATTACAGGTAATTGGTGTGGAATACAGAGAATATAGTTAATGCTAAAGAATTTTACACCTGATCTGCTCAAATGATTGACATCACATTTTTTGACCATGGAGATTTACATTTTTTCATATAAGTTTTGGGAAGAATCCAAATTTCTTCCCAGTAGCTATATATCCTGTTTTTTTAAGAAGACATCTGCATTTCACCTGATGAACTTAAGCCAGCTTCCTTTGTACATAGTTAGATCAATAAAGACAATTGAGACACACTACTTTCATGGAATACTCTTTAATAAATGTTCTTACACTGCAAGCCTCTTTCCCTCTCTTTCTCTCTGTATGTATCTTAAGCAAAAGAATTACATATGTATACATAAGTCCCTAGAGGCACATACACACAGACTTATGTAAGAATGCTGAACACTCAGTTGAACTTCATTGAGCACAGTGCCTTCAATCAGTCTCATTCAGCAGCTCAGCTGAAGCAAATGAAACAACTTCTCATTAAGATAAAGACCTGGTCCACAGTTTTTGCGCTTCTCTGCCATCACAGAATCTGTAGTAGCTGCTTACCAGTGATATTCACCTCATATCATCAAAATAAATGGGAATAATTGTGCTCACAGCACCATACCCACACAAATTTATCTTTTTTTTAAATGCTGAAGTTATCTATTGGGATTTATTTGTCATCTTACAAAGAATTCAATCTTCATTCAGGGCTGGAAGAACCTTTGTAACAGGCTGAGGATTAATTCTCTTTGGCTGTTTAAAATAAATCAGTAACATGGATAATAATATTACAATTATGGATAGTAATAGTATTTTGCTGGATGAAGCAAAGTGAAATATACTGTGGATCTCCAGAGTAATTTTTTATGTATTAATGGTTCCATTCTACCTGACTCACCCTCCAAGCCCTGTAAGAAGTAATTCCAAGAGCAATTCTTCATGAACCTTGTGCAAGACTGCAGCAGGCTCCCACAACACACACAAGAGAAACCAGTTCATACATTTTCCCAAGACACATAATTAAAACTTCACATTTTGTAAGTAAACCAAGACTAAGCAGCGTGTTCTGGAGTGAAAAACACATTCTGTGAAAACAACACACAATACCTTCAATACTGCAGAGTAAGTTGGTGTAACTCACTGACCTTTTTTCTCCCATTAGCCAGACTTTTACCATCAAGCAGTCCATCAAGCCTTTGGCCTGGACACTTCAGTGACTGTGGGCACTGCTGCTTCCACACAGCCTGACTCACTAGAAATATCCCAGTAACTAAAGAGACTGTGGAGAGCAATGTTCTGGGGAAAAAAAAAAAAAAAAGTGATGGCTATCCTGAGCAGAAAACTCTTTTTGATGTCTGTGGAATTCCTTTATCTATTCTCTCCACTGAACTTCTATACTCCCTTAACTGGAATAACAACACTAACACCTCCCTGTCTAAGAAGGATTATAACTCTGATATGAGCTACAGCTCATAGTTATAATCACAACCCAAATCCTTGCCCTTTTAGGCGTGATCCAGGCTGTAGACCTGCTGGTTCTAGTAACTTCAGTTCCTTCACTGCTCTTGCCAGAAGCAGCTGGAAGCCTTCATCCATCCACTTTCTCTCCAGAACTCTATGTAGGGAGATATTACTGCATTAAATTACACTCAAGCTATGCTAGACAGGTGGTTTTGAAAAGCATTTATTGAGACTTGTTTCACCTAACTTTGGATGAGGTAGAAATCTGCATCCTAAGACAGTTATCCTAAGCATCCTGTATATCCAGGGAGGACTAGTCAGTGGGTTTGTATCCTAATGTCTAAAGATAGGTATTCAGGGCCATTTGAGATCCTTTAAGGTATCTGAGACATCTGCAGACAGCTGGCAAGTATAAAACATGATTAACAGGAAACCCATGCCCTTCGGCAGGGTTGGACAGAGGTCAGGCAGGTTGGCTGGAACCCTCCCAGTACACTTGGTCCTGTGCTGAGGGAACTGAAATACGCCCAACAGTGTCTGGAGAGCTATTCAGCTTATTATAAAGAAGGCATTTGCACTGGCTGAATAGCTTTGTAATTCCAAACTGTACCATCTAGATTTTCATGGACCACAGTGTGACCTTTGACAACTAGACACATTCAGAAACCTGCATTTAGCCATCTAACTTTATCTGTCTTCAATCTAGCACAAATTACACGTAAAACTTTCCTCAGAGGAGGGAGCATGCAGATTGAAAAGCAAACATGTTACATGGCATCTGAATCTATTGCTAAAAGGGAAATTTGCAAGCCCTACCTCTTGGTACCACATCTTTGAGATGAATGTGTGGATGTTTGACTGCATCAAACAGGCAGCCTGCAGCAATAAGCAAACAGGGTGGGACAGGAGCATGTCTCAGAGCAGGACATGTTCTTAAGCATGCAATAATCCATGTAAGTGTTGGTCTCAGATTGGATTAAACTGTCTGAGAATGAATCCCTGAGCCACAGCTTCCTGTATGCATCCAGCACATACAGACTAAGTGCTGCCAAAGAAATCAAGGACTCCCTGCTCCCCCACAGGCTCTCAGTCCCAGCTCCTGCTCTGTCCCCTCCCTGGAGTTGGCACAAGTGGTTGTATGGCCATGTAAGGCACCGCTCCAGGGAAATGATCTCTCGTAGAATCTAAATGTGGAGAGAAGCAGTTTAATTTTAATCTGGGTGTTTTCCCTGACCCAGAGTTCATGGCACAGAATAACAGTGCTTGTGCCAGTGTGAGGGAGGCACTAGCACAGCGATAAATACCAGGGGTGGAGAGAAAGTGGGACTGCTGTGCTTTGCAGCAATGCTGTCTCTTGATGCTGAAAGCAAGCCCTCATGCTGACATTCCTTGCTGGTATAAATCAGTTTGTTAGAATGTAAATCTGGCCCTCAACCTGCAAAGTTAGTTTTCCATGTCATTTCCTCTAAGAAACAACTTCATCTCTATGTCTAATAACTAATGTAGAGTGAAACCAAGGAACACACACTTTCATGGCGACACAAGTCACACCACTTTTAACAACAATGAAAATGATTCCTGATACAAGCCAGAAGTTGTTGTGGCAATCATTTAAAGAGGTCATAAAGGTTCCTGCCTTATGATGCTTCCCAAGATTATTCCTACAGATAACCAGGCTTTCTGTTAAGGCCCATTTCCATCAGACCCACAGGTGAGGACACTAAAGGACAGAGCTTTCTGAAACACTGCAACTTGCTCCTTTTGATCATTTTTGAGGTACAACCGTGCATCTAACTGCCAGCCAGCCACCCTCTTTAAAGATAAGCAGTCAGTACACAAAATGGAGAATTGACGTCCTAACAGGAAAGGCTCACATAAAAAATCTAACCCTCTACAAAAATTAATTCTCTTAAACTCATGGTTATATGCACACTGACAGCTACATACTTAAAAATACACAAACATGTAGCTTATAAAGCACCCAAAAGAATGAATTCTAGAGTGAATGTATAATTTTAAAAAATAAACTATATGGACAGAAGCCTGGTTTGTTTGATTTCACTTGTACCAATATGTTAAATATGAAAATCTAGATAAGTATTAGGAAATTAAAAACATACTTTGTTTTCACAGACTTCCTTGTCTTGAAAGATGTGTTAAGGGAGTCACTTCTGAATGTATCCATAATTGTAATTAACTAAGCCATTTAAAATCTTGAACTCACAAAAGAATAAAGGACAAGGAATATGGGTCTCATCTGAAAATCAAGATCTGTGTATTATTTCTCCTTTCTGCAATGCTTCAGTTCAGTGCCCCTTCCATACGTACTGCACATACATGAAAACTGGAGAGAGAGTTTTTACAAGGGCATGTAGTGATAGACAAGAGGGAAGGGCTTTAAAATGTAAAACAGTGGGCTTAGATTTGATGTCAGGGAGAAAGTCTCTACTGTGAAGGTGGTGAGACTGGCACAGGGTGCCCAGAGAAGCTGTGGGTGCCCCATCCCTGGAAGCGTTCAAGGCCAGCCTGCATGGAGCTCTAAACAACCTGGTCTAGTGGAAAGTGTCCCTACCCATGGCGGGGGGGGGTTGGAACTGGATGATCTTTAAGGTCCCTTCCAACCCAAACCATTCTACAATTCTGTGGTTCTATGACACTAGCCCTGCAAACACACAAGTGACCTTTTTCAGTATAGTACTCCTATGCATATTAAAGTATTCGTATAGACAAGTTATGTGAATGATTGACCCAGAAACAGGTATTTGCTGGAAAATCCTTTTTTTATTATTTGCTCTTATATTAGAGAATAAACAGATCTGCCTGACTGTGACAGACACCAGGGCAAACACAGGGAAGAAAATGCACTGAGAGTAAGATGAATCTGAACAATGTGTTCTTTAGTTTTCTTTGTTCTTCTTGATGTTGTTACAGTAAATGTAACTAAGACACACACAACACAAAATAAATTTCACATTAACCTCTGGCACCAATTAAACTCTCTCATAATTTCATGTTTGTTCAAGTTAGTTTTAAATGCAGAGACATTTAAAGAGCACCTGACAGTGCATGCAAGAGAATCACCATATTCTCTAGCACAATGATCATGGAGAATACAGAAAGAATTTCGTATCTCATTCAAAACTGTGATCAATGAGTAGAAGGAAATCTCATGTCTTCTTTTTCAACATCAGTCAAGCCTGAAAATTTGGCCCCTTGCAATAAAAAATGAAAATTGGTATTATAACTGTGAAACCATAAATAGGAATCTCCTCACCTGGGTCATAGTTAAAAAATCTCTACACTAACCAGCTTCCCCTTAGAGACAGGTATATCTAGTATATGATACAACATACCAGTCTTAAACTTTTCTCTTCATTGGGTGATAGTTTATCCCACTGAAGGAATGGAAAAGAGCAAACTTAAAAGCAAACAGGTAGAAGGAAGCACTGTTTGTAGATATCGTTGCCTGAGAGGTTGCATCTCTAAAGAAAGTGTAAGGAAGCACATACTGGACTGAACATTTGAGAGCAAATTTTTTTACCATAGAGCTTTACTGAGCCTGAAAGCCTTAAATCAGGTTTTGTGGTAGGCCAGGACTGAAATTAGATTTCATTGTGTCCAAGATACTAACTTAGAAAAATTAATGTGTTTTTGGCCTATTTCTGATTTTGATGATGGTAACTTAGGCTTAATTTTGGTTGTAATAATGTATCAAGAAGAGGTTCCTTCAGAAACGACTCAGATTGTTTTATGTTTGAGGGCAAAAAAGGAGGATTATGTCACAGGGCAAGGCTGTGCTTTTATTATTAATTACAGAAAAAAAGGGCTATACTTGTTTTTATCACTCTTCTCATGGTCACAGTGATGTGATATATCTTTAACACGTGTCCTTCAGTCAACAGAGAATGCTAAATGATAACCAAACACTCCCATTCATCTGACCAACAGAGACCTTAAAGGGTGTGTCCAGTCTTTTTGTTAAACAGTTTTTGATGATTTCACAGTGAACTTTGACTTACGTATAAACAAAAAAAAACATTCTTTCAAGGGGTTCATTATTCTGGGCTGAGCATATTTAAAATACTGCTTAAATCTCCAGTTCAGCTGGCTAGTCAATACTCCTCAGGCACAATAGATTTTCTTTTTTCTCCAGAAGGTAAAGCCTGTCTGTGCAGGAAATGCAGCTTACTTGGGAGCTGGTCTGAGTTGGTGAAATGAACTCCCCCAGGAATAAAGAACCATCACAAATCTTCTAATTTGAGTTAGAGTATACACCTTTGATTTCTCTTTAACAAACATATAATAACGTAACAAATACATTAAAAAAAACCCAAACCTGCTAGGTTACACTGCACACACAATTCTGCCCCAAGGAAAGGATGAAAGAAAGAACATTTTGTGACAGATGCTAATCATGTTTGCTCATGTACTACTGAAAGGTGTTTGGGCACTATAGGAAGGGGGTGGGGGAGAAGAGAATAGCCATGCCATGGGTCATGTGCCGGCATGCTCTGTAGGGCTGCTTGCCTGCCCCAGTGCCACGCTCTGTGCTTTGTCAGGAACAAATTCTCTCTGCCATCTCCAAAGGCTCACATCTTAAATGAAACTGACAGTTTATCCATCAAGCCAGATTACTAAACCTGAAAACATTACAATGAGTCCTGTAAATGTTAACTATGATTATCAACAAACAAAGAACTGGAATGCACAGTAATACTGATAGTACAGACAGCTGTCAATAAACCCAGTCACTAACAGGAAGTTCCACAAATTACTGCATCTGCTATTAAGCAAATATGGTTTTCAAGCTCTATTTCCCAGTTCCCAAAACATTTCTGAAGTTTTTTAGTTTATCCATTCTTATTTCAGGACATCTGAATATCATATTGGACATCTGTTCACAAATAAATCCTTTAAATGCCCTTTTGATGGGTTTTCAAAACAATGTAATTTGTAAAACTTTCAGATACCCATTTCTGTTTAATAGTAAATTATTAATCCTCTGCCAGAAAACTTCTCCTAAAATGCAGAATCCATTCTCCACTCCAACTTGCCTTGTGCTGACAGTTGCATGATTTTATCACAAGCAACATCTGTGTACTCCTTATCCAACTGGAGGCATAACACAGGGGAAGGAAATAGACCAGCTGACATTATTTGATTGATAAGTGAAAATAAAGACAGCGTGCAAATACTGTGTATCTCGCAAAATGGTCATGAAGCAGTTTTACAAATTGACCAAACTCACAATAAAACTTTGTGCTGGGTGCTTTATTGTGTCACACCCACGTGTTTTCATTTAACAAAACCTCTGTCAGGACTGACCTTATAATCTTATCATAGTTCTCAAAGTGACAGTTTCCATAGCAATAACCTGCACTTTAAAGAGATTTGTTGGTGTTATTTGTACATTTAGGACTAAAGTCTTTACCAAATAGTCAATTCAGGCACCAGAATCAATGTGAAATTTGCAAAATTTCAAAACCTCAAAATTGGTCTCTAGTAATAAAAATGAAGTTCCGGCAAAAAATAACAGGGACATTATAACACAAGATATTTCATTTCATACAAGAATTATCATGAATAGGTTATTATCAAGCAGCCTAAAAGATTTGAAAGAAGGAGCACCATGAAAGCAATTTGTACAAGTAACCAGTAAGTTTGTTTTATTGCAGCATTTGTACAAGCAGTACTCTCCACTACTATAACAAGTTCCCCTTTGGAGCTGATAGTTTCCTCCTACCAGGATACTTTGCTTCCTTTTGCTAAGTCCTCCTTAGTGCAACAGTAGCATCAGCCTGTTCTCAGATTGCTCAGATAACAAAAGCAGTACACAAGCAGTCATCTCACTGCTGTGGACTGGATATCCTTAAAGACCTTGTCCTATCATGAAGGGAAGGACTGGCACTACGGAATAGAGGAACACAAAATGAAGATGGGGAGAAGGTGCTTCCCACCTGTCCTCCCCAGTACTGGCAAAGCTGGCCAAACAAGCATTCATGCCAGAAGAATCTCAAGAGGGGTTTCTCTCTTTCTCTGAGCCAGAATCCCTCTGGCAGCTCTCCATGGGCCCCGCTGCTTTCTATGGGACTCGTCATGGAGAAATTGCAGTAAACATAATGCTGCACACTCCAAGGAAAACTGAACTTAGATGCTGTAGGCAGGCCATGAATGACTACAGACAGGTGGAAATTCCACAGCAGATGCAGCTACGCGTCCAAAGTCTAAAAAGATTCTTGAGTTTGAGTAAACTCTCATGAGAATCAATACAATTCCTGCTTTATAAGGCTATGATGCCAGATGCAGAGCATTTAATGTTGCAGCTTCATTTCTGATTTCAGGGCACCAAAGTCACACTTCAGTACAGATGTATTTATTGGACAGGGACAGCTGGTAATCCTGAGAGATGAGCAAATGGCAAGCCAGAGATTTTGGTGTCCAGTTAGTCTCGGATAGGGGAAATACTGCAAAACAGTGCAGTGAGTGTGCATATGAAGAAGACAACTTATATCACTGCAGCTGTTTAAATTGTTATATTTAGTTTTAGGCTGCAGCCAGACATTCATTAAAAAAATGAATGACATGGTATTAGAAGCTGATATACCTTGACTACTTGTTTCTGCTCCTTTGCTGAAGGCTTCCTCTAGCAATATAAACTTGTGAACCTCTCTCATCTACTCCAGGGCAAATTAACCAGCTTAACTTAAAGCCTCTTCATCAACAAGTTAAGATAGCTCAGGTACCATTATGCTGAACCAGAGAAAGACAGAGCTCTGTTGTCTTCTCTCATCCTGTGTGAGGATGCAGCCTTCAGCAGAGGTTTAGTACAGAACAGCTGAAGGACAAGGACATCTTAAACCACCACAGCTGCCTCTGTGATGATTGTCTGAGAGGGTCTCAGTGTTAACTTACTGACATGCATACACAGGGCAGGTCATATATATGCTAAATGCTACAGCATGCTTATATATTTCAGAAGAAAAGGAATACTGTATTGATGTGATTTAGATGCCAAAGTGCTGACAGCTAGTGCAATTTAAGATGGTTATGGAAACCAGACTGCAGGCTGGCTTCGGGACCTATGGAAAACCTGGATTGTTGTGAAGGGACATCTAGAGACCAGAAAGCTATCTCTTGGTTCTATGCTACTTGGATTATTGCAAGACATGTATATTTAGGCAATTCATTCTTAAAACAATTTGCTTGATTATAAGGACTGGGAATGCATTTTTAAAATTAAAATTAGGAAAGGAAAGGAATTTTTTTTTATACCCTTCTTTTTTATCCCATAAAATCAATGGTAAGCTTCCTATCATTATTCAGCAAGGACAGAATAAGATTAACACTGGACACTTTTTCAGATCATACTCTTCCATTCTGGAACACAGCATACAGGTGACATTCTGCAGCTGTAGGTGTAAATATATCTATGGTCTTATCTGTAAGACACCAGTGAGCCCTTATGTTAGTGAGTTTACTGTCAGTGCTATTTCCTAATTCCCACAGGCATCACTGCCACCTGCCTCTGCTGAAAATGTCTTCTAGACTTTTCAAAAACGACCAGCAGAGCTCAAGGAGAATCAGTTTGTTGGAAAGGTGTCTCAGCAAGCTTCCTCTGCAGATGACTTATACTTTGAACCACTTTGTTAGCCAACACGTGCTGCCAGCCAGAAAACATGCATTCAAGTGCTGCAGTGGGGTTTGTGCCAGTCATGAGCTGGCAAGTGTGTGCAGGATTAGGGAAGGGTGCTGCACAAAGATGCTCAAGTCTTGTGATGACATCTACTGGTTAACCTCAAAGGCACTAACCCACCTGTAGGGAAGCTCATTCCAATATTTTCCATTCTTGAACTTTTTAGATACATGACCTGACCTCAAAAAGGGCAGATTAGAACTGAAAGGAAAATTAGGGCCCATTGTGAAACTCTATCTCTGCTGTTGATTCCTATTCTAACTGCATATCTTTATCTTCTCCCATAGAAGAGAAATGCAAAATAGACATGTAATGATATGTATTTTGAATGTCTTGTAGGTACAAATTTTCCCTTACTGTAGCAGTTTTTCAGCTTTGCTTTTTTCAGTCCTACCTTTTTCCCCTCTGTAAGCATGAACTTCCTGAAGTTTCTGTGGTTTGCCCCTTTTTTAGGTGCAAAAATGACTATTGTGGTTTAACCCCAGCAGCCAAGCCCCACACATCTGCTCCCTCACTCCCCCACCAGTGGGATCAGAGAGAAAATCAGAAAGGTAAAATCGGGAGAACTCATGGATTGACATAAATACTGTTTAATAGGGAAAACAAAAGCCATGCACAAAAGCAAAACAAGGAATTAATTGACTGCTTCTCATGGGCAGGCAGCTTTCCAGCCATCACCAGGAGAGCAGGGCCCCATCACATCCAACAGTGACTTGAAAAGACAAATTCCCCCTTCCTCTTTCAAACCCCTTTTCCAGATATTGAGTATGACTTCACATGGTCTGGAATATCCCTGTGGCCAGTCTGGGTCACCTGTCCTGGCTATGTCTCCTCCCAGTCCTCAACTTCCTTGCCAGTATGGCAGTCCAAATGGCAGAAAAGGTCTTGGCTCTGCGTAAACCCTGCTTGACAGTAACAAAACCAACTCTGTATTATCAACTCTGTGTTCAGCACAAATCCAGAACACAGCCCCCTACCAGCCCCTGTGAAGAATATTAACTGTACCCCAGTCAAAACCAGTACGACAAGCAAGGTAAGTGAAGTATAAAGTGCAAATAAATTACCTACAAGAAAAAAAGCTAGACTTTAAAAATGCTCTCATTTCTACTTATCTTGGAGTTTACTAACTTCAGAAGAGCAGAAGAAAAATGTCAAATAATTGAACTTCCTTTTTTAAGGTACACATACTAAACCTTCCACAAAGCATAATTCCTTTCAGTTGTTAAGATTATTTTCTCCTTTAACACAGCATTCACATTATAATTGCATTCACTCTATTCAAGTCAGTTTAGGCTAAGGGAAAATTGGCAAAACTGAAGGCACTCCAGAATGATTCTCCAGGACAAAGGCATTGTGCAAGTATTTGAGGAGATAGACTAAAGAGAGTTAGAATGGACTGCCTGGCCATGGCAGCCAGTTCAAGGCAAAAGCACTAACCTGACAGATTTAGCAGATTTTGTACATAGGCATGACACAATCTAAAGACAACTCTAAAATCCTGACCTGCAGAAAAAATAGTTCAGCAATTTAACTAAAGAAAAAAGTTTGCTATTAGCAGTCTGGTATACCTGTAGATAATAAAGTTCAGAAAATTTAATCTCACACACACACATTTTCATTGATTGAAAGTCCTGTAACATTTTTGGATCACAACATAAACACTAAGATTAAAAATTCAGCCCACTAACTAATCAATGTTGCTGATTTTCAAGAATGACCTTTTAAAAGCTTATGGTAGAAGATACCCCTGGGTAACATAAAAGGTATGTCAAACTATGTCACATGAACAGGAGCATTGCCAGAAGCCAGCTATTACTCTGGAAGCACCCTTCAGTGGTCATTCAGTCAGCTTGTGTAGTTTCTTTTTTCTTTTCTTCCCCCTAGGTAGGGCCAATTATTGGACACAGATCTGAGAGCACACAGGCAGCTCTCTCTGAGGTCAGGAAACAACTACTTAATGTATCCTGCTTTCAATCCTGCTAATGAATGGGTAACTCCTAGGTTAAAAATTATCTTCCAAGGTTTATGTACTTTATGCTAGAAAGGGCAGGGGAAAAAAAGAAAAGGGTGACTTGAACCCCTGCTTGTTGTATGTTTAACCTATGTGTGTGAAATGAAATGTCAGTAATCACAAAATATCTGTCAGTTTGCTAACAAATATTTTTGCTGTGCATGCTAATGCCACCACCTAGGAAAAAAAAGACTATTAATGTTAGCATAGCTCCTAAGAGGATTTAAACATAACTTCTTCTAAAAAGGCAAAAACTTTCATGCAATTTCTGTTTCAGTACTTTAAAAAATTTATTCCAATTTTTTAACTCTGAGAAATAAAAATGGTGGCAATGCTCAGTTTTGTTTTTTTTTTTTAAATCAGGTGATTATCTCCTTTATTTTACAGTTGCCTAAAAATCTGCCCCAAATACACTAAACATCCCCTACTTGATTCTGAGGACAGCACAGTGCCATGAGCTGAAGTTCCCTTTTCCAGTGGCCACAGCTAAACACACCAAATAAAATAAAATTTGGGGAGAGGGAGAGACAATAAAAAAATGTATTGTTAATGTGCCAGATCTGGGGCAAAACCAACGCAATGTCTCATAATGCAGCCTCACTTCAGGGGGTTGTTAGGAGCTTCTTGGCTACTTATGGAGGGGTTGGGTTAATTGTGAGCACAGAACTCAGCAAGTGAGCAGGAAATAAAACACAGATACATCCCATTCCACGATGCCCACGGCTGAGCCTGTACCTTGAACACCTGCAGAACCACACACGGGCTCTTTTCCTGCTTCACAACACCCATGTCCCAGAACCCGGCTTATTTGGTCAGAGAAAGAGGGAGGTTGTTATGTTACATTAACCACAATGTACAAGTGATCCATGATCAACAGAGCCCTGCTAAAATATATGTTCTCCAGCAACAGCTGAGTGTCACAGCCCAGCTTTTATCGTAGAGCTTGGCACGTCCCATCAAGTGACATGACACAGCCATTTGCAAACAGTGTATCAGGCTGTGAGCAGGCACCCTGAGCACTTCACATACCTTGGAGCTTTGCAGATACTAGCCCTCTGCCAGCTCCCCAAACCACTCCTGGATTCCAAATAAAATGAGAATTCCTTTGCAAGGCCTACCAATAATAAACAGCACAAACGTGTTCATCACAGCTCTTAAGGAGTTCCACTAAGCACATCAAACGCCTATTTCCGACACATTTCCTTGGGGCAGTCCTGTGCAGGAGTACAAAAGTGAGGTTTCCCTGGCTCCCTACCACGTGTACTCCAGTAAAACCACTGTTCTGCAGACTTCCTGCCCACTGCTCACTCCATTCAGGCCACCTTCTCTTTGTAGTGGCCACTGCTGTTTCTCCTGCTAGCTAACAAACTGAGGCTTTGCAGCCTGCAGCCCACCATAACAGACCTCATCTGTTTTTATTTCTATAGCCCATATCTGTATTTGCAACTCCATGTGTTTTATGTATACAAATTTTTAACAAAATTCCGTGGCACTGAAGACATAGTAGAGCAGTCCAGTCAGTACAAACATCACACTTCAGTACCTTCAGGGTGTGTCTTTTGTCAACAGAGAGAAAAGGAGGGGATTACCTCATCTTAAAACATATATCTAAACTAAATCTAAGTTAGATGAAATAAATCCCCTCCTTGAAAGACAGTTTAAAGATGTTGTAGGCTAAATAAGGCAACAAAAAGGAGAATTCCTGCCAACAGGAACTGCAGCAGAGGGACTAGGGGTTCTACACAACATTACCAGCCAGGTGAAACATGACTGAAAAAGGGAGAGATTTCAATCTCAGCCTGGTCTGGTGCCTTCTCCAACCCTCTGTTTTCTCCTCAAGCACAATAGATAAAGATCTTCTGAAGTGAAAACAGAGGGAGATGGGAAGGTAGGTGTAGAAAAAAATATTTGTATATGTGTCTCTGAGGTTACACTGAAGGGACTCAGTTTGAGTTATTTTTGTTCCAGTTATTTAAAGTAGGATAAGTTTTCTACTAAAATGAAAAATACATTTTTAAAAGCCTCCTTAATCAGGTCACTGAAAAAATCCTATCACACAAAGGACACATGTAACTGTATACACTCTTGTGACAAAAGACCAGTCTGCTGACATTTCTCTCACCACAAGAAAAATCAGATGGTGTAAAATTTTAAGACTTAGAGCAGGGTATAACCAACACTCTATTCTTTCTTGTAAATTTTCAACTGCTGTTCCAGTAATACAGAGTTACACTTAACTCTGTATTATTCAAGGTTAAGGTTAAGGGGCCTGGGAAAACCCAGAAAATGGAAAAAATAATAACAAGGGAATTATGAGACATGCTGGGGAGGATGATGTGCAGATAGACAAGCAACTCTGTAGGGCATCAGGTCAAGTTTAGCCCAGGGTGGAAGCAATTAGTTGAGCTCACAAATAACTGTGAGTTTGCTTATATAATTAATCCTGAATTCCTCTCTGAAGCTCTACTTTACCAGACAAAATTTTCCAAAACCTCTGAGTGATTCAGGAGCCACTAACTTTTGGTGAAACTTCACATTCATCTCCAGTACAAGGGGACTAGTAAAACAGCACCAAGATCTCCAGTTTTATAGCAAGGTGTCAATTCCACTTCACAAGGCTCAGAGGTGAAAAGCCCAGCATATTTGACTGCTTCAGTTGCAGAATTCAAGAGGCATGAAGACAACAAAATAATTTATTCTTTTAGGATAATGAAGAACTGTATGTGTCTTGCAAGGGGTTGCACTATTCTCAGGCTATAGGCCTGCTTTCACTTTTTTTTTTAGCTTTTAACTTTCCCCCTGCTTGATTTAATAATTTCTAATTTTAACACTTTATTTGCTAGCAAAACCTGTTGAGTGACTTTTTTCCTTGAATTGTTCTCCATATGAACATAGAAAAAAGGAAACAGGAAGATTTAATTCTAATTTTTCATTAATTATCATAATTTTTCTCATAAAACCAAAAGCACCTAAATGACCATGTGTTTAACAGCATCACAAATTTCCATTGCAATGGCTTCCCTTCCTCCTGCCATGCAGCGACGGGAAAGCACAAACCATTCCTTATTTTGGTTGCTTGCTGGGAAGCAGCCTATGTGATGACAACAGTACTTTCCTAACCCTCTGTAATGGCCACAGGATGAAAAATTCACAGTATGAAATTGCCTTGCAATTGCCTAACAAAAGCTCTAGGCCTTCTGCTCAGCGCCTGCAGCACATGCCAAAGAACATGGCAGCCAAAAGAGAAAACACCTTCCAAGCCTCCATCTCCACACAGAACATCTCTGTTTTACCTGATGATAACAATCTGATCAGCCTCAGACACAGCTCTTGGCAGCCTAATGCAAACTACCATTCATGGCAGATTCTCAAAAAGCTTCAGTGAGCTCTACACCCATATGTACAATTTCTAATTATCACGCTTCGTTTGTTCCAGGGATGCCTAAAACTGTAACCACTTGGTAGAACACAAACAAAAGGACAGTCAGGGGGAACTGCTCTGGTTAAGTTGTCATCCATCTGATTACTGATAAAGTGTAAATCTCTTCAGAAGGAGGCATGTGACTGAACAAGAATACTCATGAACAGATGCAGTGTGAGGTTGGTCAGAATAGTAATATTGCAATTTGCACTGTAAGCTCAGCTCCCCGTGTAGAGAACCTGCAGCCATTGCTTCATCCAGTGTCTGTCTCCACTGTGCCAAATCTGCACCCAAACTATGTGATCACCTTGCTAAAACTTATCCCAGGAGCCTTCTGAGGCTCCTGAATACCACTGAATTTCTAGGTCTTTCTGGCTAAAGCAGTCATTGAAGTGTGCTGGATACTGGTGCAGAAGGAATGGACAGACAGAGTAGGACACTTCTGTGTAAGCCAAGAACACCAACACCAGGGTGTCCTGAGACTCTCACAACCTAGGAAAAAAAGCCATCCCAGAGCAGCTCAGTTCAGGGAGGCTGTAAGAACCTATTAGGTTCTTCAGGGAGTAATGGCCAGTCTGCACTCAGGTAAATCTTCCAATCTGCTTCATGGAAACCCCACCAGTTTCATCTAATAAAGGACTTGATGATTAAACACACACATAATCCTAGATTCTTGTAATATGTCTTACAAAGTGTGACAAAAGTAGAAGGCAAAGAATATTCTCAGTCACTCATTAGGTAGATCTGCTTCAAAGATCCCAAAGAAAGACCTTTTCCCTTTTAAAGTAAAACTGTCAAGAACACATGGGTAGATGAAGAACACATTGCCTGGGATGACAGGTCTCTCATTAAAACACATAAAGGAAAAATAAAAGACATATTAAAAAGTAACCAAATTATAAAGAGTGACATTTAACTTTGATATTCCAAAATAAGCCCGTATTTTTTAAAAAAAGAGAATGCCCAGTTTAGCTTACATTGTAAGTTATGGAAGAGATATGTATAGCTTAAAGCTGTAGCTGGCAAAGAATGGGCAGCACAAAAAGAAAAATTACTTAGAAATCACACTTTGATTACTGTAATTCTGTAGGCTTCATAAATCATTACCTTTTTCTCCTGCAGTACCACAGAAAGCACTATAATTTCCTATTACTCAAGGGAAAATTCCTTCTATTACTTAAATTTATTTTGTAACAAATTAAACCTCCATTTTTTTTCTAAGTCCTTTCTGGATGTACAGCACTTGTTTTCACATGCTCTTTATTTCTCTGTTAATATCCCTGTCTTTGTTCTTTCCCTACAGCTTTTAAAATCTTTAAGTCAAGCTTTTTCTCATGTAGTTGCATCTACAGCAACACATCTGCCCATTTCCTCCAAACCACAGTTTTCTTAGTTTTATTCTTATTTTTCTTATGCTTCATGTTACCCCCTACTGTACTTGCCCTTCATATTACAATTCCACTCGGCGACCACTATGTCCAAACTTCAATTCCCTCTCAACAAAGCATTCTGCCATTAAGTACATGTTAGCATATGAGACATAAATACATTTTAATATCTCCTTCATTTGATATGACAGATACAGGTAATACAAATATTTCTGTAGTAAAAAGAATTGCTGGCACTGTAATGCTCATGATACTAACCTATTTATTTAAATATTAAGCACTATTTATAAGCACTATTTCTTTAAAGTTAAAAAGTCTGACCTGACTGCATCTATGTCAAGCCCAGAGACCAAAGAAGGCTGACTTGAAAAACTATTCCTTTACAGGTGAACCTAAGCTTATTTTATATTGCTAAAACCACATATTATTAAATCAAATTTAAAAATTGAAGTTGTCTGTCTATGATCATTAAAAAATGGGATTACTTTTGATAACATGTTTTTTATGTCCTGTATTGTGCCAACATGCAAATGTCCATAACTGCAATGAAAAAATACAGAACAGTGTAATTAGGAGCGTGGTGGGTTCAGTGATATCTCGACTGTGGTGTTTTAAATCTGTGTGCGGTCAGGATAGGTTTCTAGGCAGCTTTTACCAACTTGGACAGGCCAAACAAACCAACATATACTTCAAATGAGTGGTAAATAAAAACTATTAACGAACTGCATGATACTGTACATTCTGATGCCAATCTTGATCTCGTGACCATATCGGAGAGGAAAGCCCTGGTAAATTTTGCCATAGCATCTCTAAGACATTGCCCTCCACAGCTGTTCCCCCCCTCCTATATTAGTGGCAGATGTCTAGCAGCATTAGTAAAGCACAGTGTGTATCCCTGACCCAAAACACTCACAGTTCAGCAGCTTAATCTTGCACTGCTGCAGAGCTGGACTAACTCTGGAGTTACTAGCATATGCATACCACTCTGCTGACTCTGTAAAAAGGCAGCTACCTCTGGCAAAAGGGGATTTAGTAACATATTAAACCACCACACCTGTTTCCTCACTAAATGACAGTCAGAACTTGTTTTTTCAAATGTGGTCATTACTACATTACTACTATCTTCAAGAAGAGCTTAGGGACAGAGCTTGTGACAAGCAGAGTCAGCAAGCTTAGATACGTTTGTTTAAAGAAAAAAAAGTCATGCTTTTTCACCAGAAAAGAGGGTATTTTCAGATCCTTGCCCTCACACAGGCTCATTTGCCTTGCCAGTTTACTCAGCAGAATGCTCCCGTGCTTTGGAGGAACAGCAGTTCCTCCCTGCCCTCAGCACAGAGAAAGTGAGGGTAGCTCTAACCACCAACAGTTCCCAATTTTTGGTACCACACACTGGCACTGGGCACCCAAACAATCAATTGCATCACATGCAGATACAAGGCACTTAACTTTAAACTAGTTAGTTAAAAAACTTACCTGGCACTGGCAATACAGAACTCAGTAAGAACATCTGCAGAGTGTTTTTGCAGATCAAGCTGAATCCCAAGTTGTTGTGGCTACAGTGTTATTGGTACCTCGTCCACAGGGTAAAGTCAGCTCAGGTACCTCTCTACAGTCATTATTCTGTCTTAGAATTAGTCTGCTGTGATTTGACACACAGCATCCTCAAGAATAGAGGATTTTGATGTGCTTCGATGCAGACCAGAATCATTATGAATATTCAAAATAGCTTCAGAAGTCAGCTGACCAGATCACCTTCTCTAGAAGTACAAAATCATTACATTTTATTTTCATGCAAAACCAACCTGGTTACCTGCAACACTGATGGAATATTTTCAGATACTCTGTTCAACAAAACAATCTCTATTAAGCCATAAAATAGCTTATTATTACATGACATGGAAAATTTGAAACACCTCATCCCAGTTGCATAGGAAAATATAAAGTACAGTGATTTTCTGTTCAGTATGACAGTATGTTAGATTAAAAAAAATGCAACACCAAGCACAAACACAAGAAGGAAATTTGGCATGCACATGCATGCACTGTCTCTAAACAGAGCTGTCTTTACAAAGAGATCTCCGGAGGCAACACTGCCTTTGTTACACAAAGGTGATAGCTGGCATCCCTACAGACACTGCATGTCTGAACAAACACGCTGCAATTCCTTCTTTCATTATAGCAACATCTCTGGCTATTGTCTGGACCTGCCTCCCTAACTCCCCCTGAAACCCTTGCAAAGAGAGAAAGGCCCCTTCAGTGCAAACTCAAGGCAGAAGCTGAGTACTCCCAGCTGATTTCTGAAGAAGCCCTTCTCTCCTGGGCAGAGGTGTGCAAGCAAGGGCTCCTGCCTCCATCCCCAGCACCACAGAGCCACTGACTCAGTACAAGGTGGGAGATTGCCTTGCCTTGACCTGCAAACCACCAATAACTACCCACACGAAGCAATAGAGAACTTGTATGAATTCTGGAAATCCCATGGCCTTTTCCCTTAAAATTAAGAGGATGCACTTTGTAGGGGTTTTGTTTGTTCGTTTGATTTCTTTTTTAAAAAGAAACAAAACCAACCTGCTTTTGAAAAATCCTGTGGTGCTGTGGTTCTCCATTAGCCTTCACTCAGTTCTGGGCGATAGGTTTTAGTGGTTTAGGGGTTTCAGTGGCACTGCTGGGTTGATGGATGTACTCAATGATCTTAAAATTCTCTTCCAACATTGATGGTTCTGTGATTCTAGGTAACACTAAAGCACTTGCCTAATGACTTCGTTCACCATCCCTTGCATGCTTTACCATCTCAAAAGAAGACAAAGAAGATTGTTTTGTTGATGTACTCATTGTATGAATGCCACATTTAACTTGTTAATCAAATATTTGATGGAAAGGATGCCGTTCATTATGGTAGAAAATGAAATGTAGCTGGCTGGGTTTTTCTACTGCACAAGTTTTATAGGATTATAATCCCAATACATATAGATGCACAACCCATGATTTCAATGCACATCTCCTACAACACGCAAACCACCATCTTGTGTAATGTACTTTAAATGTTTAACCCACTTTTGATCTAGTGATAATCAACTTGCAGCACAATGTGCCTCCCACAAGAGCAATTTAGCTATGTTTTCATCACTTGTTATCTCAATTCCAAGCTAAATCCATCACCAACATTGGTGCAACATTCTAAATGAAATAGGAGAGCTTCCCTTATTGAACAATTAAAATTATTTAAACATTTAACAAAAATTATTGGAATATTGTTAATTAGAAGACATAAAACTTTCTCTGTTTTATGTGTGCAATGCTATACCTATGGATTTTTTCTCATGTACAGATTTATATTTTTCCTCCTACATAGCACAGATATGTATATAATTTTTCACCTAATTTATTGTTATTTTCTTCTTTTTAATGTTTAAATTATTATTACTTAATATACAAGTATTCTTGTATATTCTTCTCTTTCAGCATATTCAAGCCTCCAAGGAGAATTTGCCTAACTCCTAGTAGAGATGTCATGCTGGAATGTCATTGTACAAATTAAATGAACTCCTTTTATAAACTGCCTTTTCTCTATTGTTATGCCACTAGTCAGCAAAATATGCATTATTAGTTTTAAAACAGTAGCTAGAGAGCTGTTTGTTCATTCATTGATTAAATCTTAGCCTGAGGAGCCCAAGAATGTGATTCTAAAATGGTTTTAGGGTGATTAATTATGAGATGCTGTAGATAGGGTGAATCCACACTTTTGCATGTGGCTGCACCATCACTGCTGCTCGCACAGAGCGCACTGGTGCAGCCAGAAGAAATGAGGAGGTGGGACTTCCCCTGTGGCAGGCAGCACAGCTTCCTGCTGCCTCCAGCAGCCTGAGGAGCCCCACCTGAACTGACTGGGAAGCAGCATAGCTGGACAACTGAGCTGAACCGATGCAGCACCTCAAGCCCTCAGCTGGGGAGACTCCATTTCTCTCTCACCTCCTCCAGTGAGGATTCCTAGATGTGTGGTCTCCCTGCTGCTCATCCCTGCCTGCCTGGTACACCACTTCGGCACCCTACCACTCACTTAGCCTAAAACCCCACGGACTTCCTGCCAGAACAGTTAGTTGAATCAACCTAGCATGCTATAAACTGGTGTAAGATGAGATAGGAAAGGATGAGGGAGGGAGAGTGGGATCTTGCTGTTGGCAGCAGCGAGTCATCCAGTCAAATTTGACTGTATCATTGAACCACATTTTAAGGGAGGAACCCAACCACTGTAAACTCTGTAAACAGATGACGGAGAGAATTAAGTAACTCCAGAGGGCTACCTGGCCTGCATAAGACCTAAAATGTCCTTTAGAGGCACCTACATTTCCTGACTAAAGTTCTGGAGGCATCACCTTTAGTGTCAAGATTCCCTCTCCCTTCCTACTCCTCTCACCCAAACAGCATCTCATTCATCAATCTAAATTAAAAAATAGGATTGGAATTAATTTCAGCTATAAAGCAGTATGCTTTTATCATAGTTCAGGCACTTCCAGAATATCCTTTCGTACCTCCTTCTTACACAATTTTTTTAAAGTTTCCCAGTTTTAGAGAGTTAAACTGAAAGAAGAATTAACACTTTAGAGTATGCTTCCCAACTCTGACTCTTCTAATTTTACCAGCCCTTGTGGATATGAATGTGTATGTTCCAGCCTATAATACTCATGCAGAGAAGGAAGAGAGAAAACAACAGTTTGCAGCTGTTTTGCCATGACCCAAGGTAATAAATGGTGATAGACCCTGTGAGCTGCTGACACAGCCTTTCATGTGATTTCCCCAGAATCCTACTATGAGATGGACACTAATTTGGAAATGGTCCTTGCATGTAAAATTTGTGAGCCACTCACATTTGTGGCAGTTTGTACACTTGAATAGTAGAGTTTTGCTTCCCCCCAGATGAATGAAGTAACGGGGAATAGATTTTTTTCTTACTGCCACAATACAAGCCCTGGACTTATCTAACTTGATACATGATAGCATGAACCTAATCAGCACTCTGGGTTGCATTAGGGTGACATGCCAGCAGGCTGAAGTATGTGATCCTTCCTTTCTACTCACAAAGAGACACACATGCAGTGTTGCGCCCAGTACTGAGACCAGTTCATGAGAGACTTGGACATACTGAGGTGATTAAGGACCTGGAGCACCTAACTTGCAAGGACAGATTGAGAGACTTTTTATTGATCAGCCTGGGGAAGAGAAGGCTCAGGGGGAAAGTCAACATCACATACCTGATGGGAAGGTGTAATGAGAGGGAGTTGGGCTCTTCTCAGAGGCGCCCAGAGACAGGACAAGAAACAATAGGGACAAATTTAATCATAAGATGCATTCAAACATGACAATAAAACTTCTTTACTGTAAGGGTGCCTGAGCTTTGTACCACGTTGTTCAGAGAGGGTGTGGAAGTCTCGAGCCCTGGAGATACTTACAACCTGAGTGGACTCATCACTGGACAATCTGCTCTAACTGATTCTGCTCTGCACAGGGGTATCAGACTAAATGACACCCAGAGATGGGTCCAAAGCTTTGTTATTCCATGATTCTATGGCTTGCATGAAGTCACATACCAAGTGGGAAAAATTAGGAATAAAATCTATTTTAGCAAATTTATTTCAAAGCCATCCTTTCTCCACTTAGAGACACAGAACTGGAAAGTACCAGATTCTTTTTTCTTCATATTATTCATTATGCTCCTAAAAGCTGAGAATATTCAGAATATTCAATATGTCTTTCTTTAACTTTACTGCTTATATATTCATTGCATTTTTCGTATGCATATAAACATGCATGATCAGGACACTCTATACTCACGTAAGTATTTAGAAAAATGTAGATAAGCATTCATAAAGAAGTGTTTGCAGTATTTTGCTTTCGATTTTTCAGTCCAGTTCTCAACTCCCTATTTGCTCTCATCATTTCATACATTAAAGGATTATATATATATAAGATAAAATTTTTCCTTGCACTTCTAAGCATTTTTTTATCTGAATCAGGACTTCTTGGTATTTCATTTAATCAAAAATTATCTCTGTATTTCTTTCCCAACTATTTAGATAAAAGGAATGGCCACTGCAAATGAAAGGGGCTTGCCAAGTTTACAGTGAAGAAAAAGATAACACGATCTTACTTTTATTATTTCCTTAATTCATTAAAACTGTTCTCAGTATCTACTGCATATTTTGCAGTAATTAAGTTTATAAAGAAATAAAGTAAAACCATGAACCATCTCCAAGCTCCAGGAAAGATGAAATACAGAACTTGAATTTAGATTTTCTGAGCAATACATAGGTAAACATTAAACAAATGCACTGAAATTACTGTATAAATACTTTTTAACACAATTCACAACTACATTTTTCCACAACATTAATTTCAGCAAATAAAACTATATCTGGGAGTTACAGAACTATGTACATAGATGCAACATTTGTTTCCAATTTCCACGAATAACCAAGATGTAACATGACATAAATGGAGAAACAAGCACCTCAGGAGAACAATTCAACTAATCTATTAGCTTCTTTCTTAGACTGAAATGAATCACCCTTATTTAACCAGCTTAACAACTCCATTAACTATAAAGGGATCCCCAAATTAACATTAGATTTGCAACCATACATTTGGACATCTTTGTTAAACCATATGACTCCTATCCTTTTTATTTTCCTTCGGAATTTGTAAGAGCAAAATTTGTGAGAATTGTTTTTTGTTCAAATGTAACAAATGAGAAGTCTACAAAAACATTTGGCTCTTTAGATCTTGCATTTAAAATCCCAAAAACTAAAACCACCTAGGGAAGTATGCTACGAGCTCCCTCCAAATTTGGCTAAATCTTGAGAAAAAATAAAAAACTCGTAAGAGTACAGGACAGTGTACCTGCGCTAGTTTGATCTAGCTGGCACCCAAACACTAGCAATTAAGGGATTGAAATGTGGGTTTTAGCAATGCTTGTTATTTATTTAGCATGTACAGCCAGAATGCACAGAAAGTTTGTGCCTGGATGAACATATGTTAGAATTCATGCCGTGGCTTCTGCTACTCTAAGATATGCAGCTAGCTTGAAGTAAAACAAATAGGCTAGCACAGGCAATTAATCACACCTTTGTTCTTCCTGTGTATCCTATTCTATGCCATTTAGCACACGACCTTGTATTTTGGAATGAAGCTGAACAACACTGCCCAAAGGGGAATTCTCGGAGGTAATGTATTTATGGAGGGGAAAAAACGTTGTTTTTTTTTTTTTTTAATAGCAAGAAATAAGGCAAGGACTACTAAACTGCATAAGTGAAGGTTTTTAAAAGAAGCCCAGAGAAAGAGATACTTAAAAAACAAAACAAAACAAAAAAAAAAACAAAGGAGGGAAATCTGAGAAATCTGCATTTATTCATGGATACCACTTTGCACAGAAAGCCCACCCTATATACTTTATTTTACTCTTAATCCTTAAGCTTGTGTTTATCAACTTCTTGACAATTTCTTATCAGTTCTGCACTGGAAAGGTGGGTTGGGCATCCAAGAGCTGTAGTTTCAGGTACTGTGATCAGTGAGAACTAAAAGCTGACTTAAAAAGCATTCTGTAGAAGTGTGAAAATACCTCTTGATCATCTTTCCCTTCCAAATAATTATTTTTCATCAAAAATTGGAGTCTTTCTGATGCAGAAGAAATGTGGTTTTTTTATATATTTTAAAACCGACTGCTGCTTGAAGCAGTATGCTCTGTCTCCCTTCAGTGTAGCTGACAGGATAACAGTGTCTAAAAGCAATGGTCAGGATAAAGAACGATTTATGCAGAGCTAAGCACTGAAGGAGGAATACCTGCTTTTTTTCAGGTGGAAAGCCAGTTCAGGCATGTCAAGAATCCAAAAGTCAAGACTTAACTGTGAGCCATGCTACTCACCAAAGCAACCTCAGCATTATATGGGAAAAAAAAAACCAACCCAGGAGTGAAGCAGGGAAGAAAGACATCCCATAATCAGAGCAGAAAGTCACCCATATCCCCATGTTTGGTATCATGTGACAGCACCTCCACAGAGAAGCCAGCAGTGTGATGAACATGATATCTCTCTCTGATCTGCTGAGCTTTTCCAAGCAAGATGCTAATCAGGCAGGACACACGTTGGACAACCTCTCTGGGAATAACTTTGTGGAGAAGGGGGTAGAAATCTGCCTACTCTGGTTCTACTTTCATTTACATAAGGATGGAGTTATTTCACTTGATTATGTCAGAAAAAACCTCATCTAGCTAAGAACAACAGGATAAACAATGGCATTCTATAAAAATATTGTCACGTACATTTAGGTAGGTAAAATATTATTTTAAAGAGTATCTGGTGCATTATGGGGTTTTGAACATAAAAAATAAGTAAAATTTGGCAAACTTAAAGTTTTTTAACTGCTAAACACAAAAGGTTTTAAAAATCAATTTGGTCAAATATGTTAGGTTTCCATGCTCTTTTTTGCTGTTTTTTTCCATGTGCTGCTTACTTATAGAATTCTTTGTAAAAACTTCTCTGAGGTGAAAAATGCTAAGATAACATTAAGATTAGAAAGATATACTTTACAAGAATGCGTGTAGGTGGGAGATGGATAAGATTGTATGTTGAAATACTAAACAAATAATAACTAGTGACTATATGAAAAGCTATAACAATCCACAGGTTTTGAGTTCTGTACCATTCAGGTTTCATTTTATCTTCTTTGAATTCTTGTCTTCTCAGCTATGCGATTTAAAGGTCCTTCTATGACTTTCACAATAGCACTTCTTAATTTCCTTAAGGATCTTGGAGGAGGGTCAGGGAGGAGTAAGGATTGTTTCTTAAATATACAGTTTGGAAGAAAAGCACTGATAAGAATTTTCTGCCAATGATATATTATCTTTTCAGGTTTTTTTCTCACTAACTTTTCAGGAGAGCTTTGCTGCTGTCTCTAGTTGCATGCCAAGTAAGTAATAGTTAAGAGTTTCTACAAATTCCTGCTCCATAGATTTCAAGGCGAAAAGAGGCATTTGTAATGATTTTGCTTCATCTTCTGTATTAAGAGAACATAGGATTCCATTCAGTAACTTTGTGTTGGATGTTGTTTCACAGTGGGGAGGGGGGGCTTAGTAGAATATTTGTTCTTGAAGACATCAGAATTCACCACTTGCCTTGAAAATCTGGTACCAGTTAAGACCATCTGCTCTTAAAAACTACATTCCCATCTCCAAGCTGAATTGTTCTGCATTCAAATTCCAACCACTGATCCTTGTCATGCCACTTCCTAACATGGGTGCAACATAGGAACTAAGCATCCAAAAATTGCCAGCAGATGAGAAGCATCTTGGACTCTTTGTTTAGCAAAATCACCATTACTGTTCAGTTTCATGAAACAAGGCCTCTCAGGAAATCACACATCCCAGCTTTTGTGAAACTTGACAAGTTCCACAATCCTTAAAACATAAACTGTCATTTTTATGAAATTCAGATTTTGATAAATGTTTACGATAATTTTGTAATGCATTGCTATGTCAAATGCCATGAAAAAAAAAAACCCTCTGTTAACTCTTTGTAGTTATCTTTATACCTAATACTCAATCTTACTATACCTATACTTTTTCTGGAGTCATCAAACAGAACAAAATAAAAACCAGAAATGGAGAAATGGAATTAAACTGAAAGTATTTGCAACTTATATCACTGAATGAACCTGATGAACTAAGCCACATGGACAACATCATGTAAAATCCTCACAAGTCAAAATTAATACATTGAAGGAAAAACTCCACTAAATTTATTCTGTGTCAAAAGTACTCAAAAGGTATGAAAACATGAGATTTAAATAAACAATATATAAATGTTTTACAACATATTTTTGCACCAATGTGCATATATTCCATGCAAAGAACAAAATTGAAGAACTGTGGGAAAAAACAACAGTATAGACACTATTTTTTTACCTAAATAACACATTGCCTATTGATGAGTGGCTAATCAAGCAAAGCCATGAGTGGTCAAATCAGGGTACATCTGCATTTGCAGAAGTATGTCCTGGCTAGAAAAAGCAGCTCCATCCCAAAGACTTTGCAGACAGTCTTACTAAAAATGTAAGTCAACTCCACAGAAGACCTAGATTTATTCTCTTTCAATTGTGGAAGCCAAGGGAAGGCTGTTGAACAGTGAGCAAACCCATCACACATAAGAGCAATCCCTGAGGGGCCCCAGTAGAGTGAAGTTTCCCTAGAAGCAGACAGCTTCAGAAAGTAAGGCAGTCACTTGATATCTCAGTAATTCAGTAACCAGACACTGATCCAGGGCTGGCTCCTCCTCACAGGTTTAGATGAATCTGGGACCTCAAAACAATAAATAAGGCCTGGTTTACATATGTAATTAAGTGAAGTGCAAAGAACTGTCAAAAATTAGAAGTTGCAATCCCTCTGAGTTATTTGCTTTAATAGGCAGTAACAGTAGCAATCAAGGTAAGGAAATAATTTTATCGTATGATTTCAAGCAGAGTTCCTATGACTGATGAGTATCAAACTATTTAAAATAATAGCAGTAACTACATAGAGACTAATAGTCTAAAACTACATGGGCTTATTGCTCAATATGTTGAAGTTGCTACAACTTTAAGACTAACATTTTGATCAATGGGTTTGTATTTCTCAACTGCAGATTCTTTTGAGGCTTCTTTCAATTTTCAAGCACACTAAAAGTAGCAAAGAGCATTTTCTCAGAAACAGCTCTCTTGGATGACAGAAAAAGGGAATTAGTTAAATCCAGGCTATTTTGGGGGTTGTAGTGAGGAGACTCAATAAAGAGAAAAAAGACTGATCTCATGAAAAAATATTTCTCTTTCCTTTCTCATTCTCTTTCCTAAAGCTTTAGTAAACATTTGCTGGTCATTAAGTGGAACATGGTGTAAACATATTTTCATGAGCTGATCCAAATAAATCATATCATCTCAAATTTACTTGTGCCATGAACCTAACAATTCAGAAAAGAAAAGGTGTTCAAATAGCAGCATTATTCAAGGTGGTGGAGACATGACACAGGAGTCACTGCAAGCTCACTACCTTGGTGTAGAGATATGGGTTGGTGAGTTGTGTGTGCTGCATGGGGAACAGGTACACATGAAATAAGATACTTTACATGTTGGAAGTGCATAAGTGGTTTTTTTTTTTTTTTAAGAGTTATTTTCCCTCAAATAAACAAATGACTAAATATAACATTTTTCTGTTGTGATCTGTTCCTCCATTCTTCATAATCTGAAACCAAAGAATTATGCATTGTATGATTCAGGGCAGAACAGCGCTGGTGAAAATTGTCCTGCTTATTTGAATCTAGCTCAGTTGTGATCCTTCAGCAGGTATATGAAGTAGTACATTTTAAAATAAGAACCAAGCCTATAGTAACTGTGCAGCTTAAAATGACACACAGGACTCTGCTATGCTATTGCTAACATAGCTGCAGAACATATTAAATGACCTTCTGCCTATCTTTAAGTAGGAGGCAGGGAAAATGAGAGCTATATGAAAATATTTGAGCTCATGGACTGGCTGCTGATGAATCCCAGCGCAATTCCTCATTTTTAGGCTACTCCAACCACTGCAGTTGTAAAACTCCAGTTGAATGGATAAAGTCTGCCTATTCCAGCTACTCTTTCCTCTTCTTGCCTGTGTTTTTTTCAGTGGTGGCAACACAGTAACAAAAGCAATGCTTTGCTTTGTCTCATACCCATTTGCCACTGGTGTGCAAGCAACAGGATGCTGCAGGAGCACAGGCTAACTCACATCCCCTACAGCCTAAAGGTAACAGCAGTTTTGCAGGAAGTATCTATTTAGGATTCCTCAGGCAGCACAGAAAATAGAACACAGGTCTCAAATATCTGCAACAAATCTAATATGCAATGATTTAATAAGCAAAAGCAAGACACTGGCAATCTCATGTCCTTTCCTATGTTTAGTGTAATGCCCATATCAGCCAACAAGCTTGAGTATGTCCACTTCACAATTAAATTGTACACCTTGCCAGTGCAGAACACTATTCTGTTTAATACTTACATGATTTATGCAATTCTAAGTACACATGAAAAGGAAACTATGGGCAAAATTGAATTAGAATTCAGAGCAATTGTTTGTATGCAGCATCTACATCTGCTCATTCTCAAGGTTATGAATGAAACCTAAATTTATTATGGCTATTAATCAAGCACTTTAATCCTCCACTTGATTAGGATGAATCCAGGACATAATCCCACCAAAAATTCTCAATAGAGAAGTTCTGTCATTTGGATCTTAACTGTACAACACTGCATCATCTATTCCTAAAGAAGCAGCTGAGTGTGATACACTTTGCATCTGTCAGAAAAAAAAAAAAAAAGTATTGACTAGTTTCCTTTTCACTAGGATCTTATATCTCTGTGCAAAACATTCTCAGTGCAATTCTCTCAGGAGGAATGTATTTGAACACACATTACTACAAACCTTCTGAGGTCATGATGAGCCAATCTGAAGGGCATTACTGAGATTAAACAGCATAGACATTGACTGAACTCAGCACAAAGCCCAGGAGAGTCTTGAAATAATATACAGCGTACTTCAGTGGGTTTTTTTAACTGGCTACAGTGTCTCAGGCTCTTGAGCTCACAAGTTCTGCCTAAAAAAGCAGACATCAGAATAAGAAATCAAATATTTCGAAGGCCCTAACATAAAAACTTCTAGGGAAAAATAGTTTTAGGGACACTGAATAACAGCATGCTTTTAGTTATGATAATCTTATCTTGCACAACCTGCTCTTGAACACCACAGTAGTGAGTGAAAAAAATATTCCCACAGATTTCAGTAAAGGAGGAACAAACCACAAACCTCAAGGCACAAAGAGCCTCTGGAGGCACCGGGCTTTGAGTTAGGCTTCAAATGTTTCTTTAAAGGTGTCCTTACAATTCCCTCTCTAATTATTATGTTACTCCCTAACTACAAAGCTTCAGAGGGGCAGCAAGGTGTGTGGTAACAGCATTCCTACAGTCTTGAAGAAAATGTGCATTATACAGCAGTGACAGAAGTGCTACACTGGTACTTAAGAGTTACTGAGATTGGAATCCTGGCAAACATTCAGGGCAATGGTGTATCAAGCTGACTGAATTAATGTTTTACTAATGACTTGAACTTAAACAAGCCAAAATCCTCCTTCAGGGAGGGGAAAAATTTTTTTTGTCTTTTCGAAGAGCTTCCTAAAAGCCTACTGCTAAATAAAATCCTTTCTAGGATTTCAAATCAAAATCTGTTTTGTAAAATCTGTTAAAAGAAAATTAACTGAAGGGAACCCTAGAGAGAACAAGCTACACTATACCAAACTAAGATATTCTGATCTAGACCAAACCCAAACAATAATCAACACTCACCAAAATAATTAATTTACTCTAACAGGATTTTCACTCTGCTTGTATCACTCCTGGCTTTTAATTCCATAGAATCATATAATCATCTAAGTTGGAAAAGACCTTTAAGATCATTGAGTCCAACCACTAACCCAGCACTGCCATATCACCACTATATCATGACATTCACGTGTCTTTTAAATACCTCCAGGGATCGGGTTCAACCACTTTCCTAGGCTGTTCCAATGCCTGATGAGAGTTTCCATGAAGAAACTTTTTCAAATGTCTGATCTAAACCTTCCCTAATGCAACTTGAGTCCATTTCCCCTTGTCCTGTCACCTGGGAGAAGAGGCTGACCCCCACCTCACTACACAGTCCTTTCAGGCAGCTGTAGAGAGCAGTGGAGCCTCCCCTGAGCCTCCTTTTCTCCAGGGTAAAAACCCCCAACTACCTCAGATGCTCCTCACAGGACTTGTGCTCCAGACCCTTCACCAGCTGTGTTGCCCTTCTCTGGACACTTCAGCACCTCTCTGTCTTTCTTATAATGAGGGGCACTAAGCTGAACCCAGGATTCAAGGTGTGGCCTCACCAGTGCTGGGCACAAGGGGACAATCCCTGCCCTGGTCCTGCTGGCCACACCATTGCTGGTACAGGCCAGGCTGCCATTGGCCTTCTTGGCCACCTGGGCACAGCTGGCTCATGTCCAGCTGCTGTCAACCCCCAGGTCCTTTTCCGTCAGCCTGTAGCACTGCATGGGATTGTTTTGACCCAAGAATGGGAGCCAGCAGTTTGCCTTGTTCAACTTCTTCCAGTTGGCCTTGGCCCATCAATCCAGTCTGTCCAGATGCCCCCCAGAGCCTTCCTGCACTCAAGAAGATCAATACTCCCACCCAACTTGATAACATCAGCAAATTCACTGAGGGTGAACTTGCTCCCTCATCCTTTGTCATTATTTTTTTTTCCCCACATCCAACACAGGGTAGAGATTCTCCTTAGTCCTTTTTTTCTTGCTAATGTATTTATAGAAACTTTTTTTATTGTCTCTCATGACAGCAGTTAGATTAAGATCTACTTGGGCTTTGGCCCTTCTAATTTTCTCTCTGCATAACTTCATGTTATCCTTGTAGTCCTCTTGAGTTGCCTACCCCTTCTTCTAAAGGTGATAAACCCTTTTGTTCCCCAAGTTCCAGCCAAAGCTCTCTGTTCAGGGGGCTGGTTGTCTTCCCTACCAGCTCATCTTTTGGCACATAGGGACATCCTGATTCTGCACTTTTAAGATTTCCTTCTTGAAGAATGTGGGGCTTTCCTGGCCCCCTCTGCTTTTCTGAACTGTCTCCCAAGGGACTCTGTCAACCAGGCTCCTGAACAGGCCAAGGCTGGCCTTCCAGAAATCCAAGGTGGCAGTTCTGCTGATCCTCTTTCTTGTCCCTCTGAGAATCTAAAACTCACAAATTTTGTGATAACTGTGCCCAAAACAGCCTGCAACCACCACACCTCCCATCAGTTCTTCCCTGTTCACAGACAGCAGGTCCAGCTGGGCACCTCCCCTGGCTGACTCACTGACCAGCTGTGTCAGGAAGTTGTCTTCCATACCTTACAGGAACTTCCTTAGACTGCCTCCTCTATGCTGCACTGGATTTACAGCAGACATGCTGCAAGCTGAAGTCCCCCAGGAGAACAAGGGCTGGTGAGTGTGAGACTTCTCACAGCTGCTTACAGAATATTTCATCTGCCTTTTCATCCTGGTTGGGTGACTCTCCCCACAATATCTACCTTGTTGGCCCTGATTCCAACCCCTAAACACTCTACCTTACTGCCACCATCATTAAGCTCTAGTCAACCAAAACACTCCCCAACATACTTCAGTGCCAATTATAAGGAACAGGTAATATCATTTCAGGGAAAATTTGAACCATATCCAAGCAAAATTTGGGCTTACGAAAAAAAATAATTATCTTCATTTTTCCAGAAAAAACAGAGGTTGACGAGGCAAGAATTGTCCCTGTAATATGTAGCAAGGCAAACAGAAACTTGCAACAGTGGGAATGTTGTAAATTAAGATGCACAAATTGCAAAACTTTGATAACAACGTATGCCATGATTATATTTCCTCCATTTTTAATTTAGCTTGATTCTTAGCATACTTAATAGATTAATACTAACTTTTCTTCTTGGGATACTGTTTTTCATGCATCTGTTGTTTGTTTCAGAGATATTTATCACTCTTTGTATAAGTATCAACCTAATTTATAAAGAAATCCAGAAACTTCCTGCATACATTTTTTTACTACTCAAATCAACCTTTACAG
Organism: Rhipidura dahli; assembly: GCA_013399225.1. Classification (NCBI taxonomy): domain Eukaryota; kingdom Metazoa; phylum Chordata; class Aves; order Passeriformes; family Rhipiduridae; genus Rhipidura; species Rhipidura dahli. The sequence goes on along the minus strand of VXAC01005135.1, from coordinate 571,701 downwards.
GAACTCTAGGGGACTCTACACAGTTAACTGGCCAATGAAGTGATAAAAGCTGAACTTATCCTGAGGGCTGTTTAGAATCCTTTGATTAAAACAAGTTGGGAAATTAAACAAGCTGTACTGCTGTGAGCAGGGTTTCTTGACAGCAGCAAGTGTTCCTTCTCTAGAGCTCTTCAGAATATCCAAATCAAAAATATTTCCAACAGACTACCAAGATAATTTTACAAGCTTATCATAGTTCACTTTAGGAATTAGCGTCTTTCTGCAGGTTCTCATGTCACTGGCAATCAGTGTTACTGCTGAGAGTTCTCAATTCTTCGACTTAAGCCTAGTGTGTCTCCTTAATCCCTTTAATTCTTGCATTTTGACCTAATTTTACTGCTCATTGTCATGCTTCTTTTGCTGCTATCTAGGCCTTACTCTATATCACCAGAATATAAAAGCTAAGTTGTGGATTATTTTTAAGTAAAAAGCCTTCTAAGTATTTATAGGGCTATCTTACACCTTCCTTGTCTCTCATCTGACCAGGTCAGATGAAATCAATGGCACTATTCAGCTCAGCAAGACAAGCGTGATTGAGCTCCAAGCGCTACACTGGTAAACTCTGTTGCAACTTTATCTGTTCCTTGAAAATGTGATTACTCAGCAAGTCATCTCAGCCAGAAACTAGAAAAATACTATCAACAGCTACTGGTGTTTGAGACATTTCCTTTCTATTCAATGAGCCCAACAGTCCAGGTGCTCGTTCTACATGGAAGACAAGACCATCGGCCCTTGATTCACAGAGGAACAGAATCAGTTACCTGCCTGCTCTAAATCCTGATCTAAACAACCACACTTAGGGTTATTCTGGGAGGCACTGCTCCTAACTGGCCTGTTTAAACCATTTTATTCTGTGGAACATAGCAGGTATTAGCAGCAAAGGAGAAATAAAGGGGGGCAAGAGAGGAGGAACAAACAAATGAGACAGAATATATTGGGTCCATAGTAACAATACTTAGTTGAAAGTGGAACATCCAAGTGCATGCAATGTTCCAGAGTAATTCAGAAATCATATACTTGGGCAGCAAACAGAAAATTAGTACTAAACCAGGCCAGAATGTATAGTGAAGGCACATTAGTGGGAGTATGGGTTAAAAAGGCTCTCAAATGAAAGAAGGAATTGCATCCGAGACTTCCATGTTTGGACAAAGTGCCCTAAGTTCTTTATAAAAGACAATTAAAACCACAATTGACTCTTATATACTGATCCAAGGCAATATCTAGACCCACCCCTTCAATTACACTGCTTTGCTTTTTTAAAAAAATGATTAAAAATCCAGGATGGGGAGCAGAGGAAAAACTTCGTATTTGGACAAAATCACCATTGAACCCAAATAATTAAAAACAAACAAAAATTCTCTTACCAAATCACAGAGCTACCTTTATTCCTCTCAAAAAACCCCCAAAAACTTGTTTCAACTAGAAAAAGGCGACCTTTTCCATGTATATATTTGGAGGATAAGGTGATATTCAAGTTAGAAATAGAAAATTTAATAATTTCCATGATTCAGTCTAAAATGCCAGGACAAGGAGACCAATATAGCAACAAATAAAGAAGACGATGAAAGTCTTTCCACTGAGATTAGTAAGTCTTGTGCCAGTCTTTCTATCAGCCCCATATAAGCATCTCTTACTCCTTTATATTTTCACAGATACTTAATTTTGCTGCTGCTTGCAGCCGCATTCACAATAATGACCCCATGAGCTCATTTTTTATTTACAGTAAAGTTTATTTTCATAATACTTTTTAAATATAAACTGTAGTGTCACACTAACTATTTAAATCCCCTGGGTAATACTTACAGTAAGAAGTGTGACATGTGGAAAATTGTTTGGGCACCATCCTAGAGTACATTAAAACAGCAGCAACAAACCTGGCAATGGACCAGGATCTAATACAGTACTTGGCAAATGATGGCAAACAAACCACCACCATGTGATGCCTTCATTTTTAAGCCAAAGATAAATGTAGTTGATGTGTCTTTCCAAGACTGGTGTGCCCAAATGTTAAGTGAGTTCAAGGATGCTGCAAATAATTCCCAATCATATTTTACCAGTTTGCTACTTTAGGAACTATCAGATCCAAAAGGTCTGATCCAACATTATTATTACAGCTCACCCAGTATAACACATCAGCATTTTGGCTTTGAAAAACAGCATTAACAACTGTTACAGTTTAATCATTAAAGCCAAGGGTGTAATATTATTCTCTCACAAATAATAGTATATACCAGAATGGTGAAGTTCCTAAAAAAGTACTGTTTGTTTAGCAAAACAAAGGATGACAGATGAAATAATTGTATTTCACAAACCTAATGGAAAGTATTCTCTAGGCAGTGGAACAGTGATTCTTCATCAGAATTCCTTGCATAAACATATTTTGAGAAAGTCTATAAGTTTTCCCATAAACTGGGCTTAAAGGCTAACTTCTGGGAATTGTTTTTGAAAGATTCTTGCTTCAGTGGGGATTTAGCCAAATGTTAGTACAGCAAAATGCAGTGCTGCGTTGAGGCATTTAGGGATCTGTAATGAAAAGTTTAAGTAAGATTTAGCTAATGATGTAAATCACCAGTTTTAGTGAGCCTTGGCTTTGCTGATGCTTTGGCTTTAAGTCGGAAAAGCTGCCCAAAGAGCCTGAATTAGAACAATTCTTGTTACCCTAGTGATCCTCACATTCCTAAAGCAGCTATGAGAATCTGTCATTACTTCTCCTTTGAAACCATCCTGCCCTTGAGGCAAGGCATTGCAAGATATCACAGCAGTCATTAAGAAGCCTTGGAGGACTCAAGCACCGAGCAGAGAAAGGAGTTAGATAAGGGACAAGCAGATTGTGGTTCAGATTAAAGCTGAATAGGAAATGGGTTTTCCCCTCACACGATCTGGGGTTTTTCTTCAGAATGCTCCAGACCTAAAAGGCCCACATCAGGGTAATCTCATTTTGTCACTCAAAACAGGGAAATGTAAGGGGACTGACTGTAATGCAAAATATTATTAGTGTGGCACTAGCCTCTTGCAACAAAAAATACTAAGGCTAAACATAGGAATTTCTTCCATGGGTGCTGCAATCCTGGTTGACAGTTTCCCAAGCTTCAGAGGACAGACAAGGGAGGAGGGAGAACAAACATGGCAAACTACTGTGATGAGAGCACTAGTCAAGTAACAAGCAGGCCAAGAACAAGGTCTTCTTTTTAAAATATCTGGGAGCAGGCCACTGTTTAAAAGATATGAACATTCCTTAACTGACTTTACATGACCTGATCTTGAATATTTCAGAGTTATCTACAAAACAAAGAGAATAAAAAATTTTTCTTATGCGAATAAAAAAAGAATACAATAGCTGCTCTCTAACATGCATTCTGCACGCTGCTGCAGTAGTACTGCTACCCCAGACACCCATGGCTGGGCAGGGGAATGTATTTCACTTTGATACTGCCTCTGGAGGCATGGAGGTTGTGCTGGGGTTTGAGTTTAGTGCCAGTTTTGAGGTATGTTTGTTTTACTCTACACAATCAGCAGAATCTGGCAAAAAAAATTGCCTTAAACCAGTTCAACCAGTTTTGGATTATTTGAAACAGCACATTTCATGAGAAAATATCTTCTGTTCTACAGAATGGATAGGGGGGCACTAAATCCATATTCTTAGTCAATTATTAGGACTCATTGCAGAGACATTAAGGACTCTCAGAAAAGCAAAGAATAAAGAGAAGGTAAACAACAGACTTCAGTTTTAACTGCATTTTCCGTGCCCAGTTCATGTAAGGAGCAAAAATGCCTCAGACAACTCGTAAGGGATGCAGCATAAAATTGTAGTGTGCAGTTTTCTGAAACAGGCACAAGAGCTCAACACACTGGAGCTAATTTCTGTGTCAACTTTCATTCCATGCAGATTAGTGCCATTTTGCACAGCTGAAGCACCAACTCTATGCAGTGCCATGCAGACAATTTTCTCAAGCTTTTTGCAGAAACTACAGCTTCCCATTAAAATTATCAGCCATAAGTTAGCCTGCAAGTGTGTTTTTCACTTATTAAAAGGCTCAAGCATTTTCAACTGGATCTTTTTTTTTCAGTCTAGCAAGTCTTTCAATAGTGTTCAAACTTATGTACCAGAAATACATGCAGGAGTTCAACTATCAGTCTACATTTGCATTTTACCTCCCCATAAGAAAAAAAGCCTGCTTTCCCTGCCTTCTGGTAGCATTCATTCCTTTATTAATCATTGAATTAGGAACTTAATAATGTAAACATAGGATTCACCACTGTCACATGCTTGCACTTGCTAAGAAGAGTTTTTTCTCCACCTTCTTTATGGAATGTAGAGGCCACTCTAGAGGAATGTGATTCAACTGAGACTATTTTGCAACCTTTATGGATAAGATAATTCCACCCTTTCTTCAAGTTTTTGCGAAAACTGACTCATAACACTTTTCCAGTTTCAAAAGATCTCCACATTATTATTTTAAGAACAGAATTCAAAACAAAATGGAAAGTAAACTTCCATTATGAATCACGGTAGTTTCTTTCAAAATGTCACACATGTAACTCAGCAGCATCTGATACACTGGAGTCTTCTTATTCTAAGTACAACAGAAGTGCATAGGCTCACCCACTTCACGGCAGATCATTTTGAGGCTAAATCCCTAAATAGGAAGAATAAAACCACTTTAAAAAATATTAATGTTGACAAACAGGTGAATTGTGTCCAATATTTTTTACTTTTTAATTACTCTTAATAAAGATGCCATGTAGAGCCAGAAAATCTATACAGCCATACCTTTGCAGGTAATCGATGCTGACAATAAGACTCATTCAGGGCTTTACACCTGAACCAGCTCTTCCTGATGTAACCTCTAATTTTCATTTGAATACAGCAGGCCTATGCTCTTGCTTGTAATTATAGTCCTAAGGGCTTTCTTTCCCTTTAAATGTCCTTCCTTTCTCTTCATATTAAGCTCATTTCTGTTCTCTTTAGTTATAATCATGAAGTTTATTATGAGATTGCCATAATCCCCAAGCTACTCTTCATTTCTCTGTACTCCAATTTTCTCCCCTGGCCACTCAGCAAGCAACCTCGTTCCAGTACCATATTTCATGCTTTCAGATCCCAGGTCATGATGTGGTGTGCAGCACGGCACTCACCTTACTCCCACAGCGAGAAACAGAGCAGGCAAGGGGCCAAGAGCTGGCAGAGGGCTGACTTGGCTCCCTTCCCCTCACCTGCCCACCTAGTCTGCTGCTGCCCTAACTTGCTTACCATAAATACTACTACATGTGAGAAGATAAACAAAATTCCAAATCCACAACAAGTTCACACCAGAGCAGTTTGATGACTCCTTGCACTTGGTCTCCAGGCAATTGCACGAAATAACAGCCTCAGGCCCCAGTCAGACTATTGCCATTTAAGAGGCTGACAAAAGAGCTTCTGCATTTGTTCTCACAAGACATGGTATGGGCATGGCAGATCAGCCACCAAAAGACAGACCTAGAGGAAATCATGCTCTTCTCCTATTTGCAGTTCAGAGACTATGAACAAATATCACAGGACATGTAGAAAAGTATTTTACAAGCAACGGTGCAAGTCTGGGGCAAAAATAACTTTCTAATTCAAATCACATGAAAAGAGCAGGAACTACTGTTTCATGTTACCATTGCTGAGGCACGAAAGCCTAGAAGATATGAAATACTTGGGTTGCAAGACGTGACTTATTTTAGGGTTTTTGAGTTATTTGAAATAACATTAGCTGAATTGTACAAATGCATATTCATTCATTAAATCATGTTTTGAAATGCTTCTTGATTTGAACCAGATCACTTTTGGGCTATCACACAATTCAGTTTAAGTGAAGTCCCACTTATTTAATTTATAGAATTAGGCACTGTAGGGTAGCACAAACCTGTTACTACTGCAAAAATCCTGATACAGGAGATGGAAGTCTGAAGCGTGCCTTTCTACAAAGGATGTTAATCACCTGTGCTCCATCTTTCACTCAGCTCTTGTGTGGAGTCTCTTAATATGATTTGGCTTAAAATCAAAAAACCCTAAACAATAGCCTTGGTACCACTGAAAGTCTGCCAAAATACATCTGAGTTGCAAAACACTGGCTTTGAAGTCTTTCTGAGAAGCGTGGAAACAGAAGTAGATTAAATAGCTGGATTTTTCATCCCTTACAGATTCTAAAGACATTGCTAATAAATTGGAGATATTTGAGACAGACAACTACTCATGTTTTGATCACAACTTCATCAATTTTAAATACATCTTTACATCTTTACATATACCTTTACATCTTCAAAATCAGAAATACTCAGTAATGCAACACAGCTCATTTTTCTGTCAACAAATAGCCTCAGGAAAGCAAAGACCATCTTATCATCTAGCTAAGTAGTCTCTAAGATGATAATGTCACGACTCCAGAGGCTCTAAAAAAATCAACAAGCACCTTGTTATCATAATCACTCTTTTTATTATGAACATTGCATGCTGTTACAATTGACAGGCTGTTACAACTCTGCCAAAGAGAGGCAGATGTGGCAGGTAAGCTTTCCAATGAAAGAAAAATTCCTGGTATAGAGTTGGGGTATATTAAGTGCTATCTGCTTTAACTACATATTTGCCACTATGAAGTGTTAAACAGCATGGAGACAAGTCCCACAAATGTTGGGCTCTCAAGGGGCACCTCAGTTTTAAGAACTGATGCTAAACAGCTCACTGAGAGGAAACTTCCATCAGCTTTAATTACTCTCATCACGCAAAACCGTGAAACTGAATATTTGTTCACTCGCTAAAAGAATAAATCAAAAATTGTAACAATGTCACCTTATGGTGACACCTGTCATAAAAAAGTATTACTGCGAAAAGACAGCATCCCATGTTCCATTTTAGATACCTTTAAGCTTCTCTAACTTATAGCTCAGTGAAAAGAAATCATTTATGGAAAGTAAGTCAAGTGTTGTAAACTTATCTCACTACCTGGTTTCTAATGTCACAAAGATTTGCAAAGACATTTCCAAAAGTTTCAGAAGGTAGTGTTTCCTCTGTGCTTCTCCAGCACAATGAACAGTAAAACATACTTTAATATCCCACTCCAGCAATGGCAGATGATGACAAAACTGTCCAGCCTGTGACAGGACAAATCCCTGTCCACTGATCATAATACCCTTAACTGGCTATGCTTCTTGTAACACAAGCTGAGTACATGAGCTGACAATCAGCTAACTTGAAGCATTCTTTCTAAGAAGTATATTATTAAATCAACTAATAAAATTCGTTGCCACTTACTCATAGAGCTATGTATCACATATTTAAAAAGGCGTTAAAGTAACATAATCTAGCCACCTGTTACCACACAGAGGAATATCTACATTTAGGAATATCCATATCAAGTCAGACTTTGGATGGAAAAAAAAAGCCTATTGATGAATTTTGTTTACCCCTTAAACTGTTCTTTCTTTGTCCTTTTAAAACAAACCAAAAAACCCTACATATTTTTTTCCAAATGCATACATGCCAGTATTCTCAATTTGATTTTATAATTTTCTTTTTCATCCACCACAATCCCAGAAAATAATGTTAGCCAGCAGAATTCACACCAGTCACCTGACAAAGATCTTTGACAAGACATTGAGGATTCAGTTAAGCATGCAGAATCAAAACTTAAACTCTACATAACAGGTACATCAGAGATACTGTTTTGATATGAATAGTCTTAGAACTGGAACCTTTAAAAAGGTAGACAACAATAACCATAAATGAAAATTTTCTGAAGACTTAAGAGAATTTATATGCTAAGAGCCTAGACAGGGAATACAAAGGTAAAACTACAGAAAGTCCGGGTATCTGGACAGAATTACAGTAATTACAGATTGCTAGACTAGGTTGAGGTTTTTCCATCAGGTGCAATTACCAGTTCATTGACACCTCTCTTTGTAATCATCAGAAGTAGCTCACAATATAGGAAAGCCATAAAAAAAACCACATTCCAGGAGATAACACAGCCTTCCCTCAATTAAATTCAATGTTCTTCAACTCCCAAAGCACACTTCAATTCTTTGTCTTTAAATAACAAGAAAAACTGAGATTTTAGGAGTACTCACCACCATCTTCAACCAAGAAATGAAAAATATCACTGGTGGCGTTGTCACCCCCTCGTAAAACATAGCATATCTTCATATCATCAATATCAGCTGGAAAGAGTCAGGAAAAGTAGGTTTTATTTTAATTGATGAAGGTAGGAAACTGTTTTTATAGAAAAACTTGACATGCATTAAATAGTTTAGCTTCAACAAGAGAGAGGTCAAGGTTCTACAGTACAACTTAGGAATTTTGGTATTAAGAGTGTTGAAGTTTTACAGATATCATTCATTCTCCCTCCCTTTACTTCCCCCTCCCCTCTTTTTCTTTTAACCTGTATTTAAAAAAAGAAATGAAACAAAATTTAAAAACATGGGCATGACAGTCAGAACTATTTCATATTTTTAGTGGTCCATTTCCTTAAACAGAGGTGTATCTCCACAAGGGTATTGAAACAAAACACTGTAGAGGACAGTTTAAGTGATTGACTGCTTTAAGAACCCAAACAGATGGAATCAAAGTAACCAGACAAGACTCCAAAAAAAAAACCAAAAAAACCTAATGTAAAATTTTGAACCATCAGTTGCCATAAAGTATGTGAAAGATAAAAAAAAATTGTTAATTTTTTTTTTTCTTGTTTCCTTGAGTAGTGATGAGAAACATGTAATACATAAAAACTAATTTTTGTCACTTTCTTTGAAGGACTGCTGTTGGTAAAAACCCAGGTCTGATACCTTTTTAAAAAAAGAGAGTTGGAGCTCAAGTACCACCCAGGTTCTCCTCTGATGTTAGGGTGGATGCTTGTCTAAAAAGAAGTCAAAGGCACTTTTGTTAGAGCTTCACAAAATCTTCAGTTCCAAAAGTAACCAGACATCTTTGAGCGCAAACAAGATAAATACATGTAACTGCAAAATCACTTCCATAAATGTCTGAAAGTTAAAGATCCAAAATTCATGGGGCTGTAAAGAGGATGCAAACAAATATTTTCATGCCAGTGGAGCAAATAAATCTTTCATCCTGCAAACACACTAGTACTCAGCCCTTCCCGTGTGGGTAGCCTTATCAAAATCCATGGTTCCATCATGGACAGAGACAAGCACTTGAACCAGTGTTTGCAGGACCAGGACCACCTCAGAAGAAAAAAGGCCACTTGTCATCCATAGACCTTAATTTTGTCAAAATAACTGCAAAGAATGATCTCTTTTCTGTTTCTTAAGAACACGTTCAGAGTCACTTGAGCAAGTGTATGCTCTCCTTACACAGCTGATTAGGTTGTGCTAGTTACATCAAAACTTGCCTAGTTGTAAGCACAATTCATAACCATGTAACTACACTGCCCACTAAAACTAATTTCATATCTCCAACAAAATTTTGAAATACATCCAATATAACTTTCTATTTAAAAAAAATGCAATTATCTCCACTAGCATGAGGCAGAAAGCTGTGTTCTAAAGAATTGCTCTGCCCTCTCTTTCAGTTACAGGCAATCTGAAAAACCAGGCTGCTCACACGCTGCTTGCACACAATAAATCTTGTTACCCTACTCAAAGTGGCCTGGCTGCCTGTTCATACAACCACAAATCCAAGAAATGGGAGTTTGAGGATGGACTTCACTAACTAGAAAGCAGCTTTCCAATTTTTTTTTTTTTTGCGTGCCACCCTGAAGAGTCTCATTTGACTTCAAAGTTGTCCCAGTTTTGAGTACGGATAGGACCAAATGACCTCGTGGGGTCCTTTCCAACATAAACTGGAAGACTCTAACCAAGTTTTACAAGCCCCATAAGAATCCACACATATTGATGAAACTGGAACTATTCAGCATTTTCAAACAGGTGGCACATGGCAGCATAAGAGGCCTAAAAAGAGGGGAAGATCAAAACATAAAAAGAAATTGTGTAACAGCAGATCCAATAGTCAATAGAGAAACTTCCCAAAGCCCATTGCAAAATCTGCACTTACACTGGGGTCATAAATGAGTACGCCAAAAAAGGGTCTTGCTTATTTCTGCCCTGAACATCAGAAAAATATTTGTCTCAGTGTAGCATAAGCATGACCTTCTCAAAGGCCAGTATTATTGAAGAAATGTGTATTTCTTAAAAAAGCCCTTCAATCCAACACAAATTAAGAGAGCTTGTGCTAGTACTGTCAGGGAACTTGTGAAGTTACACCACTGTCTGGGGATCCTCACTGGCTTTAAAAACAGTCTTTCCTAAGGGTTGCATGCTTCTTACCCAGATTGGGCAACCCCAGGATATTAAGATATCCTTCATGCCACATGGTTGGACTGCCAATTCAAAGCTTAGTAACAACTTCATTTTGGTCATCAGACAAATGTACACCTGGCCACATGGCACAAGAGAGAACAGAATATGTACCTCTCCCAAGTGCTCCGCATCCTCAAAACAAATGGGGTATCACTGTGCTATGCAGTGGTCTGCTTTCAAGGAACGCCTGTTCAGTAATTCCACATTCTTCAATGTAAGAGAAAACCCACTAAAATAAGTGATAATCTGTTTATTTGCTCACTCCCTTCCTCTTTTGTTTCTCACTTATTCTGACAACACTCTCAATATTACTTGCAGTTCACTACTGAAGCCTTACATTTACGGAGCTGTGGTGGTGCCCAAAGCTTGGACACAGTTTGGTCTCTTCTTATCCTCTTTTTTGCATTAGCACTGCAAAACTTAAGACACTCCAGCCACTGGGAAGTTCATTGGGCCTGTTTGAAAGATTTGGTATATCTGACAAGAACATTGCTACAGCCAAGACTGTAACATGGTTATGTACCATTATGGGTTTCGTGAAATAAACACAGCCAACTGCAAGTGTTCACCTCAAGCCTTTCCATCTACACAGCCCAGCCTGGCTAGTCCCCTTTGAGTGTCCATAATGTTGGTGCTGTCTGCTCATTCCACAGCGGCAGAAGACTGCAAAAGAACCTTGTTTTAATTGTTAATTAACTAGCCATTAAGTCACTGCAAAGTAACATGGAAAATTCTCCAGATAGCTAATGCTCCCATTTCAGTTAAAGTAACTTCACAGCCTTGGGTTGAGGCTTTATTTCAGAATATGTGACACATGTGGGTTTTGCCCTATTTATACTACTGAATATTATAGTTCCACAAGAAAAGTAAGTACCACTGACATAATTTTAAAATGTTTACATTGCCTTTTAATTTACCACAAACACTTCGTGGTAAACATATGTGTAATTAAGGCAACAAATGCACTCATAATATATTATTTCCCACTGGTGGGGAAATGATTTTGCTTTTGCAGTTAGGTGTGCTCAGACTGTACAGTAACTGATACCCTAGCCATGGTATGACCATTAGTTAATAATAGCTTGGCCACTCCCATAGCATTTTCTAAATAAAACTGGTTAAAAAAAAGCACTGTCTCTTAAGATGTACAGCCCAATTCTGTTATCCAAACTTTTATTGTCATGGCTGATAGAAAGTGCAAATCACATAAGTTATTTGGACTAAGCTCTCCAAAGAAAAAAGCTTCTTTGTTCGGTGTTTATCCAGCAGACCCCATTTCCTGTTTAAAGCTGTCACGGATGTAATAAAAAATAAACAGATGTAAAAAATTATGAAGCCATTATAAATAAGCTCATCATTGGGAATTTCCTGCCATCAATTATTATAGAGTTTAACATGAAAAATAATGTTTCCAGTGATCTAAAGAAAGCGTATGAAGTATTGTAGTACCTTGGGTGAACTGGCTGATGCTATGGTTGCCTTTCCCCAGGTGAATCAGGAAGCCATGGTGTGGACCCTCTGTGATTCTGATCTTAAGAGTAACATGTAAACTGTCCCTGTCTTCCACTTTGAGCACTTTGTTGGTAATCAGAAACCCGATGTGACCTGTGGCCAGAACACGGAGAGTCTGAGCACCCTTATTTATTACCACTTGAGGTACACTGTTGTCCACAGCCATTATTCGAATCTTCATAGTCTGAGGCTTCCTTGTTTCAAACACAGTGTTGGGGAAGACATAGAAATCAGTATGAGTGCCATCTGTAACAGTGAAAGAGAAACTATCCTCAACTGATTCTGTGCCGTCATGTTTGTAGGTGATTAGATTTTCATTCAGATCTTGTTTAGTGAAGGTGGTGACTGGTTTGGAGTTATTGAACATGATCTGGCCATGAACTGGTATTTGAGTGATGATAAATTTCAGTAGTGCATCAGGTGTATCTCTGTCTTCTGCAGTCAGTTCAAATGGGGTTATCAGTTTGTATTCATTTTCACTCACCACCAGGTTATGGATTGTGACAACAGGTTTCTTATTGTCCACATCACTGATAGAAATTCTGAAAGTACGAAACACAGGGTTATAGCCATCAGTCACCTCAAATTCAAAGCTGTCCATTTTCACCTCGTCTTCTGAAGTATGAATGTAATAGACTTTATTGCCTGCTAACAGGAGCTGAGTGAAAGTGGAGATAGGTACCCCAGGCTGATCTGTGCATTCAAGGTGACCACGAACTGGTGGTCTGGTAATAGTGAAAACCAAGTTCTCATCTGGACTATTCAGGTCACTGGTACTAAGCAAATCAGTAGTAAGGGTTACCTTCCCTCCTTCCTTCAGAGAAACTCCTTTGCTGATGACATCTGGGAAGACAATATCAATGCTGCCTATCGTCACATAAAAGTAACGGTCAATGAGAGGATTTATTCCATCTGTCACATCAAACTTGATAAGATCACGAACTCCTTGTTGGCCAAAATGCACATATCGAATCAAATTTCTATCCACTTCATCTTGGGTGAAGTTCATTCCCAGGGTGATATTTTCAACTCCACCTGAAGGCTTTATTTTCTGCAAGAGGCCTTGTCCTGGCCCGTAACTTATAACGTACGTCAAGGTTTTATCTTCAGAGTCCAGATCAGTCGCCTTCAATATCCTGTTATTAATAGTTCTAGTTTCCCCTATTTCAATCTCTAAACCATCATTGATGGCCATTCTGGGCGTCTCATCGTCTACAGGAATAACCATGATGGGTACCATTTTCCTAACTGTGTGTTTACCATCCGTGAGTTGCACCTCAAAACTGTCCGCCCTTGTCTCAGAGTCATCATGTTCGTAGAGAATGTTGGAGCTTTCTGTTATCTGATCCAAGATGAAGCTCTCCACTAAAACAGTTCCATTGACCAGCTGGTTCACAATGTGGCCATGCCTGGGAAGCCTGGTGATTGTGAACATTAGCTCATCAGCAGGGACATCGGCATCAACTGCACTGAGGATAGGGGTATCAATAACCAGGCTCATGCCTTCCATCACAACAAACTCTCGCATGAAGATTTCAGGCTCTTCGTCATTGATCGGCACAATAACAATGGGGAAGAAGTGCCTCTGGGAAAAGTTAATGCCATCGGAACAGCGCAAAGCAAATCTGTCTTCAACAGGCTCTACACCCTTATGTATGCTTTGGACATAAAAAATATGCCCTTGACGGAGGTCCTTCAAGGTAAAAGCACTTATAGCTATACCTGCCCTGGATTTTTCAGAACCTGGGGCAGGAGAGATGTTCTCTACATAACCAGATGTAGGCTGAGCAACAATTGTGCATAGTATATCATCACTAGGCGTATCCACATCTTCAGCCCTGAGGTGAGCAAGCGTAATGACCCGTTTGTCACCTTCTGTCACCATGAACTGCTCCCCCACAAAAATCTCTGGAGCTTGACTGTCAACAGGAAGAACAGTCACCAAAACTGAAACTCCTTGAATAACATTGCCCCTGACACGCCACTTCTCAGAGAGGTCAGACAAGGTAAGGTTGAAGGCATCCTCCTTGGGCAGAAGGCCTATTTCACCACCAGTGTGAGCATATACCACAGCACCATCCAGCAGATCTCTCTGGGAAAATCTCTCTGCAGGCACCCCTTGAACCAGGATGCTCCCATGCTGAGGAGGATCCTCTACAATGAAGGTCAACATTAAGTCATCTGTATCCTCATCTGTGCCCTGAATGACATTAGCAGTGATTTCAGCAGCACCATTCTCCAGCACATCTAGGTAGGAACCAAGAGTGCCTGGGGGTAATCGTAGCGTAGGAACCTCATCATCAACCGGGTGCACACTCATTTTCAGTGTGATGGGCACAAAATGAACCCCATCACTCACATCAAGCCTGCAGGTATCACTGCTGGTCTCAGCTCCATTGTGCACGTACACCACTCTTCCTCGCCTGATATCCTCCAGGCCAAAGATACCTCCTGGAACCAGACTGTACCCAGAAAGCTGCAACTGGCCATACTGAGGAGCCTGGGTCAGGATAAATCTGAGATGGGCAAGTTCAGTGTCTGTGTCACTGGCATCCAGCTCAGTTGGACTAAGGACATGGCTGCCTCCCTCAGGCAAAGTGAAGCCTGTATTAGTGATTTCAGGAGGCTGGTTATCCACAGGCTGCAGGTAGATGGTGAAAGTCCCTGTAGCTGCATTGCCAGCTGCATCTTGCACTTGATAGTGAAACTGAATCAAATGAGGGGCCACCCCCAGCTCTTCCTGTGGGGGGCGGTACGAGATCTTGTGATGGTTGATCTGGGCTTGGGTGAAGTGCGTAACTTCCACAGAGTGATCCTCAGTCAGCACGAGGGATCCAAGGCGCGCTCCATATGCCTCGGGAGGGTGGTTGGAGTCAGTGTCAGTGGGGGGCTGGATTACTGTGTAGCGAAGTTCACGGTCTCCAGAGTCTTGATCTGTGTAACACAAATGCTTCCTCCGCAGCGGGGTCACCTGCTGCTCAGCAACTATTAAGTGCAGGCTGCTGCTACTATGGAGCTCTGGGGCTAATCGGTCTACAGGATGTACCCTGATCACAAAAGTCTGCGGTCCAGAGCGGTTGGGTGGGTCATTGTCATCCTGGACTCTAAAGATGAACTGGTCCAGCACAACCCCAGGGCCAGGGCTATGAGCCCCGAAGTGGTGGTAAAAGAGACGCCCTTCCACAATGTCCTGTTGCAGCCACTCTCTCACTGGCTTTTCATAGATGAGAGAGCTCCCTGCTACACCTGGCACCCTCCTCCAAGAAAAGCCCTCCTCTTCTTCCTCCTCTTCCCAGCCAGGAGGTGGTTGTGTTTGACGGAGCAGGAGCTGCCCAGCTGTGGGGCCGGACTCCACCGTGAAGAGTAGGATGGCATCCTGTGAGTCAATGTCAGTGGCACTAAGAGCACGGGTGGTGATGGGCACTGTTTCACCCTCAGCCATGGCAAGCCCTGTGTTAGCATTAAGTACAGGTGGCTGGTCATCAGTGGGCACCAGGGTAATGGGGAAAAGGAACTCAACGCGGTGGCGAGAGCCACCATCTTCCAGACGCAGCACCAGGTTGTCACTGAGTGGAGACTCGCTGCCATCGTGCTGGTAAATGACCCGGCCTGCTGCCAGCTCAGCTACTGTAAAGTGCTTACGAGGGGCACCAGGTCCTGGGGTATCCTCCAGGAGAGTGAGGTGGCCATGCCTCAGCCCTGCCACCACACTCAGCCGCACCTGCTCAAGGTCATCCTCATCACTGACCACCAGGTTGGGGCTGGGACCTGGGCCTGAGAGAGGTCTTGACTGCCCCTCATAGAGCACGAGACCAGTGTTGCGGGTCACCAGGGGTGCCAAGGTGTTCATGGGCTTCACCACAATCACGAAGGCGAAGGGCTCTGAGGCAGCACCCTCTGGGTCCAACACCTCCAGTTCAAGCTCAAAGAGCCGCTCCCGATCAGAGTCCTCCATGGGTGGCTGATAGGCAATGCGCAGCTCCCGCACATCCCGCTGGCTGAAAGAGGTGACAGGCAAGCTCCGGTCGTCTGTGCTGACCATGTGGCCTTGGCCGGGGCCAAAGGGAGAGGTGATGTTGAAGAGCAGAAGATCGGGTGGTGACTCCGCGTCCTCAGCGGACAGCATGTCAGGCGTGAGAGCGGTGAGCACAAACTGGTCCACCTCCATCATCAGCATGGCCAAGAAGCTGGGTTTGGGGGCCACGTTCTCAGTCCCGGCGCGGATCCGCACCAGCACCTGGAAGTACTCGCGCTTCAGCAGTGCTCCGCCGCCCGCCGCCTCCCGCAGCTCGGCCACCAGCGGCACCAGGTCGCGGTTCGGGGAGCCGCCGGCGGCCGTGTGTCGGTAGCGCAGCCCCAGGCGCAGGAACTCCTCGCAGTCCCACATCGAGGAAGGCATCGGGCCGCCGCCCGCCGCTTCCCCGCCCCCGCCCGCCGCCGCCGGCGGGTAGTTGAGGATCTCTCCGTAGCGGGGCAGCCCGGCCAGCATCGGCAGCAGCCCCACCCGGCAGCGCTGCCGGCCCGGCTCGAAGGCGAACTCCAGGCTGCGAGCGTCCAGCGGGTTGCTGGTGCCCCGCAGGCGCTCCACGGTGAGCGGCAAGTTGCGGGTGACGATCTCCAGCTGGGTGAAGAGCACCTCCACCTCCAGCACCAGGGGCAGCACCAGGGCGCGGCTCGGCGAGTCGTAGCGCAGCTGCAGGCGGACGCGGTCCCGGGCGGGGCTGCGGCCGCCCAGGTGCGAGTACTGCACCTCTCGGGCTCCGAAGTCGCAGGGGAAGCGCCGGGGGCTCAGGCGGCCCGGGCGCTGCCACAGCGGGTCCTCGTCCAGCACGGTAAGGTGGCACCGGTCCCCCGGCTGCACCTGCAGCACCAGGTCCCGCGCGGGGTCCAGCCAGGCGGAGCGGCCCAGGGGCACCCGCAGCCCGCGGTTGGCCACCACCACTGGAGCAGCCTCCGGCGACCACGGCGAGGAGACCGCGGCGCTGCTGCCTGGCGGCGGCTCTGCCATCCCAACCCAGGCGCAGCCGGTCAGCAGCAGCAAGCCGGCCAGCAGCCACCGCGGTCTGGCGGGAAGAGGCTGCATCCTCCTTGCCGGCGGAGCAAAGCGTTGGGAGCGTCCGGCAGCGGCCGAATCGCCGCCCCACTTGTGCCGCCGGCGCGGCGCCACTCACCCCGCGTACACGCTGCGCTCTGAGCGCGCCGCGCTCCGCTCCGGAGGGGAGCCTCGCAGCCCGGCTAGCCCCGCCCCGCGCCTCCGAGCGGCCAATGGGCACCCGCGAGGGGAGAAGCCGCCACAGGCGATTGGACAGAACTGCGTGCCAATCATGCAAGCAACAGGGAGGGGCGGAGCTCCCCCCCTCCCTCCGTCCCTCTTCCCCGCGGCCGCTCAACAGGTTGCGGCGGAGAAGGCGTCGGGACAGCAGCGGGATGAGCCTTAGCGGTGCGGGAGCGGGGGGTGGTGGGCACGGATCGCTCTGCTGGCGCCAGCCGCCGCGGGAAGGGAGCCCTCGTATCGGGGGAAGGGCGGCGCTGCTTTCCCGCAGCGCAGGAGCGCACTTCTGCCAGCCCCGGGAGCAACGGGAGCGCACCTCCGCCCCCTGCGCTGAGCTTCTTCACTCCCGCCTGGCTCCCGGGAGCAGATACAAAGCTGGGCTGTTCCCGGCTCGCCGCCGGGCAGTGCTCGGTGTTTCCGTCCCCCTCGGGGTGCGGTGCGCCAGGTGAGCGCGGGGCGGCGGCAGGAGCAGAGCAGCCCGAGAGCCGAGTCCGGATGCCGGGGAACGGGGGGGCGACAAAAGCGCCCCGGGAGAACGGCATGTGTCACACGAGGGGAAACGGCCCGGGACTGCGGCGGAGCTGCCTGCCGGCACCGCGATTCTGTGCGCCACTGAGAATATTGTATAAATGTCTCTGGCGCAAAACACATCGGTTGGTACCAGTCAGTGTCCGGTGTCACTCCTCGGAGGCGGCGAGTCACAGCAGTGGGTGAATGAAAGCCTCCCGGTGTTTCTGCCGCCTTGTGCCTGCAGTTAAAAGCACATTAATGCGAGTCCGAACTCGGGGTTCCTTGCCTTTTAAAGTTCCTGATAGCGGGCTTTTGAGTTTTGAGTTAGCGTGTCTCACAGTTGCTAACATTCTTTCTTGTTTATGAAATGCGATCCACGCCCTGGTTTAAGAAAGGTTTCTAACAAAATGAAAAATACGACAAAGCGACAGATTCAAAGACAGCACAAGGCTGTTTTGACATTGTTGTAATTTTTTTATTCATTCTTTTAAAATTATCTTTTACCCTATCCTTCCGTGGTGGAGCAGCATTATGACACGTGATCTTGTTTTCTGTATGGCAAAACTCGAGTTTGGAATTTGAATTTTGAAAGTGTGGGCACAGTCAGCTACATTCACATTTAAGTATTCTTTCTAATAAATAATTCAGCTTGGTTTGGGGTGGGGGGACATCAGCAGACATCTACATCCAGCTCTACAACACTGGATTGTTGTAATTTGTGAGACTTTTTTATATTCTGTTACTGACATACCTGTGGAATACTTCTGAAAGCTATTTAATTAAATAAGTCTATGCAGTAGACTTATGGACTTGGATGCTGCTGCAGGGGGTAGTAATTCTAGTGGTTAGACATCTAGCAAGTTAAGCAACACTAATAACCATTTGTCTACCCTTATAAGACATTCACCCTGGATTTCAGCTGTAAATGTCTTATTTGTAAGATTCAAAGGAAGATACTTCAGTTGAGTCCCAGGCATCAATGACCAAGGCATTCCAGCTCTTAAACTTTAAACTTTTTGAGATATTTCACTGCTTTGGAAAAAAAAAATAGTAAAGGGATAGAGTTTCTCTATGTCTCATGCAGAAATTTCTTATTTTCAGTGGATGCAGGGTCTGGTTCTTTGACCTCTGTTATCTCTGTCACCAAGTAGTAAATTTCCACATACAAACAGCAGAAGTCCTCTTTATTTTTAAGAGTTGCTGTCTTGTCAAACAAGTCAGTGAGCTCTTGTGCCATGGTCCAAGTACAAAGTGCATGAGTTGCTTTATTTCTTCTTCTTTTCACAGGACAACATAAACAAATATGCTTCAGATGATAGAACTGATGAGAATTTTGAAAGTATTTTCCTTAGCTTGTGTCAACACTTGTGTTCAAATTGTACTTGAAGAAAATTCAGCTTGGCTAAGTTCTGATCTAATGACATAGATGTAAATCCAAACTGTTTTCCTACCAACTGTCCCTGAAGTTACTGTGATAAATTGGAACTAGGCCAAATAACAAGTCCATTGATCTTTTAAAATAATTTTATTTTTAGTGAATAAAGGAACTAGTATTTGATGAGGGGAAAAAATATACATATCTCTGCATTGTGGTTTTGCTATACTACTAAAGTTTATTTTCAAGTTTAAATAGAAAGAGAAAGATGTAGGACACAGAAAACCTCATTTATCAGAACATTAATAAATAAATGTGCTCTGGAAATCTAGTGATGAATATTTCCTCTGAAATAAATTACCTGAGAGGTTCAGCAGGCTAAATCTATATTTTAAGGCATTTGTTTACTTAGAAAAGAGTGCAAATACATTCTTATTTTAAATGCAACTCTTCCTGGGGGCATCTGGCTTCTGCTTTTGATGATGAATCACAGATGTATGTTCCTTCATGAAACCTACACAACTCACAGTTCTGTGTAAAACAAGCAGAAGTTTACTGCTCCAAGTCTTCATTCAAATATATAGTTATCAAAGACTGCCCTCTGTTGATATGGCATAATCTTCTAAACAGTAGCAATGCCTGGTTTTTGCTATTACATTTTGTAGCGCTTTTGTACTAAACGATACAAATAATTCCAGGTATGGTCTTCAAATAATTTAGTAAAAATGAAATAATTTTGGTTGTTAAGAGCTGGTAAAGGAGGCTAAATATGACATACATATGTCAAGGGTTTTTAACCTTTTCCAACAGTGTATTTCATAACTCACAAGGGCAAAAAGATTTGTTATCTCTTGCCAATGTGTATTACTGTCTTACCAAAGAAATTAGGAGAGCAGGGGAAGAGGATGGAAATGGAAAGGGGGATTCAGGGGAGTATTTGGATACTTAATGGGTTGTGTAAGTAATTTTGCTATTACAATTCAATTCTGAAGGCCATGTAGAAGCAAGGTGTACAGTATCTACTGTGCCTCAGAGTGGATGTCCATCATTCACAGTATGTCAAATGATTTGGTGTCCGAAAAAATAAAGGACAATCCTATATAATTAGTCTGCTGAAACAAAGTAAGAATTTGAAAATTTTAAGTCAGCCAACTTATAGTGTTTCAGTTGCCTGCATGTTGCTGTACTTAACCAAGAACCTTTCTGTTGCTTCCATACTCTTTTTGTTCATTATTTCATTAATGAGTTATTACACAAGTGGCTATTTGTAAATTATCATAGGTTTAGTAACATAGGCAAAGGTTTTTGCCTGGGTGTATGCAAGAGTATTGCTAAGCTGTAACTGTCAGTCATCCTTTTCCTGCCAGGTATCTCCAGAGGCAGATAGCTGCCTCAAGAGTTGTCCCTGAAATGTCTTCTTTACCATCACACTGTGTAAATGGGTCATTGTCTTGAACCTGTCCTCCATCTCTTTCATGACTTGTGTTTCAGTCCAGATATCTGTTGCCATGCAGGCAGAGATGTTCGTGAAAAGTCCAACACCATTAAATCTGGCGTCCATAGTTTATTTCCCATTGCCTTGTAGTGTGAAGAAATGTAGCTGGTTTCTGTCAGAATAAAGTTGCATTCCTTGGTTAGTGAAACTTACGCAGTCTGTTCTCCACATTGCTTTGGGCTGATGCTGGGAGGAATGCAGTGCTGGTTTGTACATTTCATCTACCTACAGAAAATGTGACCACATGACCTAACAACATTCACTCCAAAACCCAATCCAAAATCACCATCCATCTTTCTAAAGCTCTTCTGAGATTTTTGTCGTATTAGCTTATGAGGTTTATTCTATTGCTGTCCCAGTAATTGTTTTCACCTGTCTGGCACTGGTGCTCTGCCCACCCTCCATGTTCCTATTTTTACTTCAACCTTGCCTCTTTGAAAACCTCCTTTTCAAGTCAGCTTTCTTCAAGCTCTTTCCCACTTTAGATCTCATCAGAAGCAATTTGATTTCCTTTATGCTTTTTTTTTTGACTCTGCCTTTTGATCGCTCTCACTCTTTTTGTTTCAAAGCCAAAATACACCTTCTTGATCTATTAACACAGGGAAAAGACTTGATAATTTACTAGACTAAATAAGTTGTTCCATCAAGTTTCTTTACCTATGGTTTATGTCTTCTGTTTGGACTCTAAAGTTTTTTTACTGTGATTATGGAATTTCTGACATTACTTTTAAATGTATACTGACACACGCATGTTCTTTGATGTGTAATGAAGGCAACAAAAAAGACACTCTAGGCAGCATAGCTGTTTCCAAAAAATATTTAAAGTCCTTAAGACCTAGAGTCTCTCTCAAGTTGCTCTTGGATAAAATCGGTGAGAGGTTGGAAATTTTGTTGACAGGAAGTGTCCAAGTACTGCCACAAGTGACAATGACAATTTAGTCTCAATGTACAATCCAGAATTATATAAATTATAATTATAACTGAAATTGTGTATCAACAAGGAATTATTGGTAAAACATTTCATTCTAGCACAGATGTTAAAGGAAGTTGAGGCGAAACTTTTAGAGTACAAACTGACTATTGTTTAATATTTTTGTTGTGGCAGTAATATCTATCTAATGGGAATATTCAGTTTAGTGTTCAGTTTATGATTTTAGGGTTACCCCCTTATAATAAGCAAGGGAAGACTTGTATATAAAAGTAATACCTTTTTATAGATTTAATAGAAGTTGCTATGCAAAAACTAGAAAAGCCTCTGTCCACACAAGCCTGTCTTATCTTCTAGCCTGCCTTAGAAACAGAGCATTAAGAATATTTGCCCCAAATTAATTTTCTTGTGATAAGTCTGTGAAGTAGCTTGAGAGAGAAGTTTGGCAGTTCCTGTAGAATGAAGCTCTGCATGCTGAAATTTAACTCAGGAGATGATCTTCCTCCATCACAGGTTACTATGGTTAATAATTTTGGGTTTGTTTCATGTTTAGCTGAAAGATCAGTGGTGAGGAGAGACTGTATTGTGCTAAGTACTCCCATCATGTTAAGGTGGTTCATTAGAAGAGTCAATCCATTTTTCTTCAGAGGAGTGATCTCAGTGGTTGAGAGGCTTTTATAACATAAGCATGGTATGTTATCAAAACAATTGCAGAAATATCTAGATGAATGTTACTGTCTTTCACATATATTTTGGATGTCTGCTGTTTTTATGGAGGGAGGTATATTTGTCTGTGAGTGAGTTAATTGATGAAAATAGTGCAGTAATTCTGCAGCTGACAGAGGACTGTATTTAGTAAAAATATTCAGAATTATTTTAATTTGTCTGAGCCAAGATGTTGATTTTTACCTATTAATAGAACTCTTTTAAATCAACTAAATATTTTTTTATGCACACCTATACTATAAACATGACATACTGCACATTTTATGTAGTATGCAGTCATGTTCCACAACAAAGACTGTTAAACTAGGACCAGAACTTCAGTCAAACAAGCTGTCAGGTATCCCCAAACTGAATGCTTTTAATAATTCAGGATGCTATGGTATTTATTGTAAAATGCAACAAAGCTTTCTTTTGAAGAATGATCCTGCCATCTCTGCATTGACCTTGGATAACTATTAAAATTGCATATCAAAGGCTGAAGAAATTTCAGTTTAATCACTTAAGGTTCCCTTCACTTTAATTTTTTCTGTCCTGCTTTATAACAGAAATTTTACCTAATCTTTGTAGCTTTGGTTGTCATAACAAAACCGCCCCACACTGGCAGTTTCATTATATTAAGATTCAAACAGTATCACTGTCATATATACATTTTCCTGTGACTATAAACTACTGCCCTTTATGTTAGACAGCCACAGGCTGGAAAGTAAATGAGAACTAAGCCTTAAGATTGTGAAGAGGACAAGAACCAGCATCCCCCCTCTCTCTTCATATCCAGGTAGTGATGTCAGCCACTTACTGTGTTTCCTTTCTCCATAGAGATTTCCCTAGCCAATGTTAACTTCCATTTTACACACAACTGGAATAAACACACAGACATCTTAACCTTTTTGGTCTGGTACTGTGCCTTCCATTCAAATAAACCTCATGTTGTCTTAAGTGAGTTTTTCCAAGGTAAGAATCACAGTCAGTTTAAACTATGATAGATGAGAATTTTATCAATATGCAAGTCATATGGATGTAGGTGTCTGTTTACCTGGATACCTATTAAAATCAGGCATTTTTGTAATGTTGCAAATCGATTTCCAGCTTTTTCTGTGAAATGGTTTCAAACCAATTCTCCAGAACTTTCAAATGAACCATCAATTAGTGTCACTACACACTATGAAACAGGAACTATTCAGGAGCAACAGCTGTTGAACCAGTAGATCAAACTGATTTTGCCTTGCTGGGATTGCAGGTGTTCATCACAAACAAAACACAGTGGTTAGCAAGTGAGAATCCCAATTTCAGGTCACACTGCATTTTAGATGAAAGATTTTTGAGTGCATGGATAAGTACTTAGTGCCTAACTTCATCTTTCAAGCAACCTAAACATTAACTGGAAGCCAAAGAACAGCTGGGATTTGTGTTTGGAGAAGGATATTTGCAGCAGCACCAAAGTACAGATCTCTCAGAGAAAGTGCTCACCACAGAGCTGGGAACATGCAGCTGGCTGCCCTTAAACAGAGCCCTAAAACCCCAGGAACTTGGGCATGGCAGTTTCAGATTTCCCATCTCAAATACATATGTGTTAAGTGTGAGAGGCAGAATATGGCTGCCTAAGCTGAATGATCCTTTGGTACATTCCCCTTTTAAAACTTAAATTTTATGGTTAAATCTGTTTATAGCATTTTAGTAAGACAGTCTTTGGTGTTGTGCACGTAGGCTTTAAGAAATTACTTTTTTTTTCCCCCATCTGTTCTGTGCCCATTGTGGATTAAATCCCACACTGAAGGTCCAAATCAGCACTAAATGCATCATATATATCTATAGGAGAATTCTCCCTCCGCAGGGTTTCTCATCTATGAAAGCATTTGAATTAACCAAAATTCTCACAGAGCAACTCCCTATTTCTCTGCAGTATTCCAGGCTATTCATTTATATAAAAGACTTTATTACTGTAATGTTACACCCTTCATAATATGTCTAGATTTAGATTTGCTTTTCTCCCCCTTACTGTAGAGCGGTAAGAGGTCAGTAATGAATACAACACAATGTTGCCCTGAGCAGTCATTCCTAGTTCAGAACCCATTTAAATGCCCCAGAAAATTTACATTGTTTTGTCTAATAAAATATTTTGGACTTGTGGAAGTTAAATTTCTTCTGTCATTTTCCCTTAAGTTTTTTAAGTCTGTAACTGCGAATTTTCTTATATATCTGTTTTTCTGTAACTATACCAGGACTTCTCAGTGATGAAGTTTTCAGAAACTTTGCTGAGAAGCAAGTATTTCTTTCTTTGATCTGAAACCAGGCAGCTGAGAATATTGTAAAGCAATAACTCAAATAAATGGTCTGGAAGCAAATAAAGAAAAAGCATATGTGTATGATATCTATGAAAAAATAATCCAAAACATATACACAAACAAGTGAATCCCTACAGATCTCTCTACAAAATAAAGTGCTAGTGATCATAGATCACCCACTATGGTTTCATTTTCTTACTGGGTTTATGTAAAATGTCTGAGTAAGATAGTGAGTGATTTACCATGAAGATTTTGAGTCTTTATGGTCTGTTTGTTTTAAGGAAGAGGTAAACCAGCTGGTATGTACAAATAAACCAGTGATTAGAGCACCTTCTCAGGAAGTACTGGAGGCCAATTTTAGACTTTTGACTATCAAAGAGGACTTAAAATGTTCCTCCCACTTACCTGAACTGCCAGCTACAGAGCAATTTTGATATGCCTTCTGTCCTTCCCAGTAAAGCTAGGCTAGTAGAGAAAAGAAAGGAAGGGCCAGTTACTGTTCAGTCTAATGACTCCACTCCCTTCACCTCAGCCCTGAAAATTAGACAAGGCACAGGGAAGAAAGAAGAAATATTCTTTGTAGCTTTTCTTGCTGTGCACTTCTCAAAAACCACCAATCCCCTTCAAGTGAGTGCACTCCCCCAGCATAGCTGGGAATTCAGATGAATAGAAACATCTCATTATACCTGACTGCAGATGCCTGCAGTGAAGGTACCTCTGTGCTCATCACTCCAGGCTCCTTTTGTTATCAGTGGAAAGAAAAGCTGCTTTAATTTGCAATTCATCTGGCCTGCCTTGGGTATCTACTTTAGAATAAGATGAATAATGCTCTGAAAGCACCTCTGTCTCCATTTACTACAAGAAAAACCTGGGTGAGTAGGTCAGGTGCAGTACAGGGATGAAAATACAGACACTTCTAAAAGAGCATCCTTTCTATCCTGAAAATGTGAACACTGGAGACACGGGACTGAATTGCCCTTTGTCATTGCCCTTTACTGAGCAATATACGACAGGGAACCTGAAAACATTGCTTATATCAGAGGCTTGTTAATATCTTCTCCTATATGCTACAAAGTGGCAATTATAGCACTTAATATTTGAAGAGGACAATATGTTAGGAATTCTGAAATGCCCTGAAATTACCATAGTCATAGTACAGATTTCTAAAGAGAAGCAATTTTTTTTTTTTCAGTAAATGATGAAATACAGTGAAAATACATTTCATGTTGTTGTTCCTAATTTGGGGGTCTTTTGCAGCACTCATGATTAGGTGCTCCACCAAATCTGAATTTTTGCCCATTACACAAAGCCACCTATAAACTATGTTCAATATGGAACAGAATAGCCTACTGCAGCAACACAGATCTTGTAATAAATACCTTTCCAATGCATTTATATATATGGATATTATGTGTATATGCACTTTGAATTAAGTGGAAGCCTTGTTATATCCTGCATGAATATTTCACAGGATAAAATGCTCAAAGTTTCCAACATTAGACAGCCGTGGACATTTAAAGTGTTTCATCTGTTTGTAAATATGCAGTAAAAATGCACTGTACCTTTTCTGAATACTTGAAATACATTTTCTAACTTAGAGAATTTCAGTAGTTTAAATATTATGTAGAACATTGACATGAATCTCTCTAAAGCATCTGATCTTCAGTAGTAAAAAAAATTCTTTCTTTTTTTTTAAAATATTATAGCTTCTTTGGTAAAGATTTTATTTACAGAGCATTGAAGCTTAGAACCTATTATGTAGGTCTCTTCCCATGCCAGGTGACTGTGGATGTGAGGTGACCTTGGGAACACTCAGTTCAAGGTCTGGCAGCAGCCCAAAATATGCTTAATTCCTTGCTATAATGGTGTTCAATCTGACATCAGTCCCTCAGGAAACTTTCCCTGTTTATTAATCAACAGCTAAGGAAACCCAGTGGGTTGTAACTCCTTTGACAGTATTCTGTAGGAATATCATCTTACAGGGGCTTGCTGTCAGAAATAATTCTGCTGGGTAGATTATCATGTACACCTGAAAATGAAGCTGTAATGTTCAGAGGTCAAAGCCTGCAGGTTCTGCTCAGGAAAGCTTTTCTATCTCTGCACAATTTATGGTCCAGCCTTACCTCGGATAACTGAGTTTTCTGCATCCATTTGCAAGTTATAACTTCTCTTTTTTTATACATTATTTTTTTATTCAGGATGCAGTAATAGTTTTGGGCTTGGTCTGTGATCTACAGCAGTCTTTAGGATCTCAGTTTCCATAGAAATAAATGAAGTTTATACTTCTATATGCATTCATGTAGTCAGCCTTTTGTCCCCATATTTTTCCAGTGCCTAACCTGGTGAAGAGCCCAGCAGCCTGCTTATCAGGAAAGAATCAGAAAACTGTAGGAAAAAATAGGACTAAAAAGGATGTCAGGTGGTCAAGTAGTCCACCTTCCTGCCCTAGGGTGGGATTAACTCAACCTAGACCAAATACCTATTTGTCTAATCCAACAAAGCAGATTGCCCGGGGAGGCCATGCAATCTCTGCTAGTCAATCATAAATAGAGACAGTGCAGATCAAAACTTCCTGCTCTGCCTTGGAGCAACCATGCACACATGGTGCACTCAAGGAAGGACAAGCTAAATCCCAGAAGATCTTTAATGATACAGTCTAAAGGCTGAGATGTCAGTTAAGCTCTTTGATGGGAACAGATCCACCTGCCATGGCATAGGAGAGATTGCAGCAATTCAGAAGTTAGCCTGGGCCAAAACATGGATGAATAGTTATTACATGTCTTAAGGAACATTTCTTTACATAAAAGAAACAAAACAAAGACCAAAAATAATGTTCTTTTCCGTCACTCACTTTTAAAATAGGCAATCCATCTGAAAATAAGAGTGTTAATGGAACATGTGCTGCTTTGGGAGTGGCTTCTTCTGTAAAGTTCTGGCTTTGTATGCATCCATGAGGGATCAGTGTTGCTCTCTAACACTTTGTGTTAGTGGCTCTGCTATGACTTGTCTAAAGAGAATGCAATTTTATTATTGTATTTTGTAGAAATGACGACACTCTGCTCAAAGGTGTCTTATTCTGCTTCTCTTTTAAATATTTTGGCATCAGTGCTCAAGAGGCTTCACTCTAATTGGAATACTGAGAATATCTCTGTGTCACCACTAGCTGCACTTTTTTGCTGTCTTTATTTAATTGCCATTTTTAGTTATTGGTACATTTTCCCAGTTGCTACATTTCATACCTACTCCCACTGCTTTCCAAGCAGGAGTCTGTGTTTCTGTTCAGAAGTGTACTCCTTGTGTGGTTTTAAGCAGGTCTTTTGTATTAAAAAAGGACTTTTGCGCAGGGAAAAAACCAAACCAGTGCTAAAATACAGAATCTAAAATGAAAAAGGAATAGAATGCGCAATAAATGAAACCTGATTTAGATGAAACATTACTTTTATAAGCAGTAGAGGTACAGGATCCACTACACACATGGAATTAGATTCATTGGCAAGCAGAGTTTTTGTATTTTTTCCTTCAAATTTTAAATACATTTATCTGCATCAGTGTCTCCCACTAAATAAACAACCCTAGAGATGGAAGAGTCAACAAAGGTTTCTTAATCCTGCTAAGATTCAGTGCAAGAATGTGGTTCAAGCTGTATTCAGAACTGCTGTCTGAGGCTCTTAGATGCGTATCTTAGCACTCATGCTAAACTACAGGCCACCTAAACAATGTTATAACAATCCATGCCTCGTTATTATGGTTGTTATAAACGAGTTAATGGTGAGTGTGCCAAGGACAGCACAACAATGCTGCTTCTTAAAGTTTATTACATCTTATCAGCAATACTAACATAAGCATAAGCAAAAGCATACTAACACCTACTCTGCAGCTAACTAGAAGGAGAGAGAGAGAGAAGAAGAGTAATGGCTTCTTCTTCTTCTTCTTCCCTGACATTTTATACCATCTTTTACGTAATTCGTTGTTTATCTTTTTAAACCAATATGTGTTACCCAGGTACGTTCATGTCAGCGGAACTGCAGTAAAATCTCTCCCAATGGCTTTACAGCAGAATACGGATTCTGGGTAGAGGAAAGGGGAATTTTTAACTGCGTCAAAACCTCCATCTTGGCTTTTATCTCTTATTAACTCACTACAATAACAACTTCAAAAACATCCACCATTTCACACTGTGATATATTGCACACTATTCTTATCACCTAATTTACACTGCAGTAGATCCCAGAGTTTCCATAAGGGTAGGTAACTTCCTCCATGGACGGAGATCAAAATAAGGACTTTCCAACGGGAAAAGCCACTTCTGTCTTCTAAGTTCTACGTCAGGTTTTACAACAGGATTTATAGTGCTTTCTGTAACAGGTTCCCCATCAGGTTCATTCTCAGGGAGAGGAAAATCCTCTGCGTTCTGGCTTGTCTCACGTTCTATCTGAGGAGGTGAATTATCCTCAGCATTCTGTATCCCAACAAATGTCATCCTGTTTTCTGGCTGGAGGAGTCATAGACTTGTCCTGTAGTCCTCCCAGGGCTGTACTGCTTGAGTTTCCTTTAAAGCATCTGAAATGTGCCCAGTATGTGTTCAAAATGGTGTATATGTTCCTAGAAGATTCTCATAAACCAGAGCCAGCAGGGCTCAGGAGAGAGCAGATTAAACTCCCACCTAAAAGCACACACACAGAACCATCCCCCACTCCACCAATTTCATCTACTTTTATTTAAAACAATTAATTCTGCCCTAACAAGCAGGCAGTCTGACAGAGAAAATTGGTGATATCCAGGGCTGATCAGACCACCCTCAGAAATCTCTCAGGGAGTGGTCTATGTGTTAGTACTTGTGTAGCCATGCTGATAGTATGTGATTTCTCTGTAAATGTTGATATAAAAATCTAGTTTACTTAAAAAAAAAAAGGTAATAATTAATTAATAATGCTGGGAAATTTGACTTCTCAGGTCTTCATGTCTTTACTCCATGTCCACTCTCCACCAGATTTTTGGATAGATACCTTGAGAGGTATTCAAATGCCTAAGCATTGGCATCTTGTGCTCTCTTAGGTGCCACATGGTGCCTGAAACATCAAACTGGGCTAGTAAATATGTTACAGGACCTATGGAAGAGGAGCTACAGTCTTATGAAGCACAGAGGCAAGGAAAAAATCAGAAATACATCTAAAAAAATGCTACTGGTTGTGATTAGGGACCTGAACCCCACCCTTCATATATCTCATAACTTCATTTCCTGTGCCAAGTTATCTGTTAGCAGCTCCTTCCTAAACACACACAGGCCAGAATTCTCAGGTGGTGAACAGTCATTAGCAAAGCTCAGGCCAGGGATTCAACTCTGCTCCTTCACTACTGTCAGATTCAGGAGTCAGCAACCTCACCTGCTGTTTACCTGATCCCTTCTGCCTCTGTTTGTTAAAAAACACCCAAGAAACTCTCTATGGACTCCCCTCTTTGCTATTAAAGCAAAAAGGCAGCTCAGTTGCCATCTCACGCTTCTGCAGCTCCTTCTCCTTTCCCTGACTCGCCACAACTACTTGCTGCTCTCACAGTCTTAACCTGTCTGTCCTTCACTCTAACACCATGAAGGGCTGCAGCTACTCTGCTGTGCCTCTAGCACAGCAAAATAAGAGCTACAGGCGTTGTCAGCTGAGAGAAGCAGAGAGGGGAGCAGCACAGACATTCTCACCCTTGGTCCAGCTAAAGCATATTCCTTGGGATTAAACTCCTGAGCTCATACCAGGACACAAAGAAGCCCTTCTCACATGGAAAGCTGTCCTAATCATATCACATGGATTTAATTTTGCGTTTTTAGGACAAGGCTGCTTGTGCCTGATGAAAATCAGAGAAATAGTAGAGAAGTATTGTAGGTAATTTCAGTAGAATCTATGATTTGGTAATACAAGGAAAGACTAAATATACCTGATACTTTATTAGAAACAGCTGGAGAGAGTTGAAATAACTCATTTAGATTTGACTGGATCGTGATCTCTTGATAAATCACACAGCTGCATGATCAGTGGAGATGTATGGGGATTATGTAGGCTGCCAAACAAGGACTGTAAAACATGGATCTGAGCATTGTCTGAACAAAGTAATCTGTTCAGAGCTGCAACAAGGCAAGCATGAGGTGGGGAGAGGCTACACACAGTACGGATGAGCATGTCCTACCTCCTGCTGCTGCTCTAAAGGAACAAGGGCCTCAGGTCTGCGTGAGCAGAGCCAACAGAAGGAGGGGTAAACAGCAGGACAGGTGGACAAAGGGAAGTCAGGGGTGGGCACTGCAGGTGTTAACAACTCACAGTACTCTTACTCTTGTTTGTGAAACATTGGAAGTTCTTTGAATTGGGCAGGAAAGGAGAGAGGGGTGGGGAAAAAACCCCAAAAGTGGCAAGAAGGGGCAAGGAAACTTACAGAAGATAAGGCAGCATGAGATAACAATTTGAATCATTAGTGACCATTTGTATACTCTTGTTGTTTCTACCACACTTTCTTGTGTTAAATTAAAAATGTCTGTTTTGCTAGCAGAGGTCCCAAAAGTAGCAGTTGCAATGAAAAATTACACTGTGCCTGTTTTGAGTGGGATTTTTTCTTTGTGGTTTTAAATGTAAGGACTACAGCTATTATAGTTTGCCATTAAAGCTGAAAGCTTGTGCTAGCTTTTATTATGTGCAGGCCAAGCAAAGATAACAGAGCTTAACTTTGACAGGCAATTTGACAGAGTCAGCATTAGTAGCATGGTTTAGTGCTTTATACCAATTCAGCAGAAGGGTTTGGCTGTTCCTGCCCACAGCTATTCCTGACTTTTCTTCTCAGAAATTCTTAAATTGTCGGGAATGTACAGTAACTAAAATTTATGGTCTATTTATAGGTGCAAGAACAAGTGGAAGGCTTGATAACCTTAGCAGTGCCTTTACAGTAGAGTGGAGCTCTGCTCTTTCTCATATGCACACACCCAGCAGCCAGCCCTAAATATATTGATGTTTTCACGTGCATGCATATAAGTATCCAGTGACAGTAACAGCAGTGAACCAAGACAGACTTCCAGAGTTTTTCCATTTGGAGAGGGGATGACCTCCAGAAAGCCATCTAATCGTGATCCTGGTAGACATTACAAGCCTTTTTATAAACTCTAAAATACCTCAGTTATTAATCTCAGGAAATATAGCTTCAGTGCTTGAGAAGCTTGATATTTTGGATAAATATATTAATCTTTTGTAACTTCAGCATCTTTTCATGTTGGTAACGTGTTTGTAACTTCTTTGCATATTAAGTATTAACCCCAGAGCAATGTGATTTACATGTGTTTCATGTAACATGAGCCATAATTGCGATGGGTCCATTCAGGAGGCAGGTACATCCCTGAGTGAAGGCATGAGACAGGCACACCAACAGCACTGCTGTGGAGCTCCTACAGCAGCAGGTTCAGGGATGCAGGTCCCACATGAGACTGGACAGAGAGACCTTTGGGTGCCCTCAAGCCCCTGATAGAAGCTGGGAGAGAACTTTTCTGAAGTTTGCCTGAAGAAGCACTGAACTTGCATTGTCCCATGTGAGGCATGATGGTAAGAGGTGGAGGAATTTGTCTGGAAGGCCATCAGCTGAGCCAGGCTTGTTGTACAAATCATCATCTGGCTGCTGATGGCCCCTGTGGCTCCAGACATGTGAAGAGATTGTTTCTGTTTTGTTTTTAGCTGAAAAGGAAGCATTAAAGTGACTAAAGCAGAAAGCAGCAGGGACTGAGAGATGAGCGAGTATTACCTGAAGGTGATAAAATAAAATGGTCATGTGGAAAGAGAAGAGATTTCCTCCTGTTTGAACAAGGGAGGAAATGGAGCAAAATTTGGATGTGGTCAGAAGGGTCTCTAGCAAATGGAGCCTGGTAGTGATTCAGGATTCCTGAGCCTCTTCTATTGTCAGCTTTAAACACTGCTGGCAAAATGTGTCTCTTCTCCCTGATTTATGCAGAAGTTGACAAATGTGCAACTATTAACTAAAAAGATCCAAAGAGCAAAATTCTGATGATGAACCTCATGGGTCACTGTAATGCTACATAATGGATTTTCTGAGGGGGTCAGTTTCTTTTTTTAAAAAACCTGAGATTTTCCATTAACATTCCCTCTCTCCTCCCTTTACTCCTTCTCCTGCTAGATTAATAGATGAATAAATCTGCAAAGTCAAACATGCACAAATATGTAAATGCCAAGATGAATGTTACTTTTTCAGGAGAAGAAACCTCTGCTGGTGTGGCCACCTGCCCAAGTACTCGAAGACATACAGCTTGTTTTTTTCCCTAGTCATTGCAAAAGAATTGTGTTAAACAAGGATCCCAGAGAACATCCTTGTGTACAGGTCATCCATGAATTCATTCAGGAAAACAAGGGCAAATAAATTAACTACTTACAGCTCAAATGATCTCTCAGTTTCAGCTCTTTTTCTTCTTTCCTTCCATTTACCTCAGAATTATCCATGAATGAATCCAGTAACTCCAAGGGGTACTGCTGTGCTCTTTGATAGATGTGTTTCAGTACTTAAAATATACTGGTCAAGCACTCCCAAGTCACTTTCTGAAAGTGATGGGAAACAAAACCCCTTCTCTTTTAATTTCTTTATGTCTGATTTCTAGTAGATTATGTTAAGCATGTTTTGGCTTCAGGTTATATATTTCTGAAAAGAGTGGAGTGAAAATGCATCATAAGATGTATGGCATCCATAGCTATGTGTGAGGGGGAACATTTTTGTACCTTTGTGAATATACTAACTGGCTTTATAAGTGTATGCTACAAATCTTGTCAAGCAGGACTGCAGGCTCAAATAAACTTTCTGGTCTGTGATCTCAAACGGAACGTTTTAGTGTAGCACTGTGTGTTGTTAATTCATGACTAAATATTTAATGAAGACATAAATTTTGGGGCCCTATTACCTGAGCAGAAGGACATTGCTCATATCTAAAGTTTCCAAATCATTGAAGTAAGTTTGATTTAGCAGATTGGTATAACTGCTCTTGATGCTTTCAGTCTAGACTACAAGCATTTAAGTTAAATGTCTTCTGGGAAAGATTCAGCACGTGCAATCCTCACTGAAGAGAGTGGGAAGTGATGAGCCCCTTAGAAGTGGGAATTAAAATTTTGAGGGATCATTTCTTTATTATTCAATAAAGATATAAATTTTTTTTACTGGCTACTTTTTTGGATTTCCTTATTTTAATCCCAAAATGAAACCATCTGCTCCCAGACATTTTTTCCCTGTTCTCACCAACAAATTATTAAATTACCTGGAAATGTGAAAAAAAAGCTGATCGGTGCTTAGAAATTGTGTGGTTTTATGATATAGAAAATGCTGTTCTCATTTGTATACATTTTTATACATAGTAAAAGAGAATGCATTAGCACATGAGGGGTTTGATTTGTCCTGTTCAAACGTGGATTTCCGCAACTCTAATAGGAGCATCCAAACCAGTTATGCAAGTTCCTTTGGTGGCCAGACATTAAGCCAGTTTGTGAAGCTGAGCATGAGGTTTATCTTGCCTTAAAGCAGAAGCCTACATTTGGTGGAATGAACCTCATTTAAATGGTTAGATCTCCACTGTTTGTGTTGGGAACTTAAATGTATCACATAGAGATACCAATAGTCGATTAAATCAATTGCCTTTAAATCATTGTCATGCAAAAGCAGTGGGATGCCAGGGCTTTCTCTTCTTATTTTTGCATAATAGAATGAATAAAGTAGTTCTGCAGTCCTGCAGAAAGAACGTAGAGAACAAAGATTTTCCTTCAATTTTTGTGATGTGAACTCCTATCATTACATTACTGCTTTTATTTCCTTCCTCCTAAATGCTCAGTTATTGGTCTTCACATCTAGAAAGGTCTTTTCAATTGACTGTACAAACAGAGAAAAATGACACTGCTTTATGCAAGTCTTAGAATTAAATGGAAAATTCTAATCTTGGTAAAAAAAAAAAAGAATCCTTACCTCATTTTAAGCCTTTATTGTGTTTAAACTATTTTTGTGTTAAATGTAGACCTCTATTTTATTTGGGAATAATGTTGACATCCTTAAATAGTTTGACAATGCAAATGTAGATAAGCCTGCTTGTCTTGTAGAATAATTTGTCTGTCCTAAACACCACTTTTCAGATTTAAAAATTCATACACTAATACAACTCATACTATCTAGATGAATTAGAGTCTATCAGTAGTAATACTCTTTCATCTCAGGGCCAAGGAAAGCTCTAAGAAATCCTGTCCAGGAATACATCTATTTAGATGACATAATCATGCATTCTGAGCCCAACTGCTGTGTCTCTCTTAGTGATAAATTCACCCTTTTCAATGCAGGAAGCTCACCTCCCTACTACTGGGCCTCCTTTTATTCTAGAAAAAATTATAAATAATTCAAAACCTTCTTGATGTTCGTAAGTACACTGACTAACTCTCTATACTCACCTGCTTATGCTTCTATTGGCACAGTCCCACAATGACTAGGTTCTAATTTATGGTCATGCCTATCAGCTTTCTTTCGCCCTCATTTTATATTTACATTTTGTTTTCTTTACTGTGTTCCATTTTCTCCATGAGGATGGTAGTGTTGTGGGAGGCTGCTTGTTGTGTGAGGGGTTTTTAATCTTATTTTTAAGAATAGGACTGTGTTTTTCTTGTTTTTCCAAATCCTATTTTAAGAATATAAAATAAATAGTAAAAGGTGAGCCTTTTTTTCCAAGTAGTGGTTTTTTCCCATGCCTGCACCCCTCATTCATTCACTTCACAATCATTCTTAGCTTTGTGAGTAGTTATTAATCATTATGACTTTCTTGGTTTTGGAGCTGAAAATAACCCAGCAGTGCTCATTCTTGCTTTGTAGCTGTTAACTCAGTGACCTCTTATCATTCGTGAAGAGCTCTCACTCAGTGTTTGCCCTTCTCAGGTATAGGACTTTAGCATTAGGAGGGTGTTGTCTCAACAGTTTGGAAATTCCAGGGCTGATTTAATATTAGCAGCATAAGGACCTTCAAACATTTCCTTTCAGTTTGAGGTTCCTCACAGTGCCGTGATAGACAGATGCTAAAAACCCAGATCAAAATAAGCAAGCAAAAAACCCCAGCACACAAGAAACAAACAACAACAAAAATTGGTTGGATTGTTCTGTCTGATTTGCAGACCTCTGCACATTTGTTAGAACTGTGGTCTCTGAAGATGCGGTTTATCTTTGCTCTTGATTATCTTTACTTCAGGAAAGGTGGTTCTACTTTTTTCATGATGTGCAGCTTCTGTTCCCACATTTTAATCACTGGATCTTCTCCTAAACATATCTTGGATGCTGAATGTAACCTTCTATTTAATAGAATGACTCATCATGTTCTAGTATTGCTAAAAAGACTATTTTTTAAAAAAAACTTGGCTGCCTCAATTCTTCTTTTTCATAACCAAGATTCCTTAGAAAGCAGGAAAAGGGAATCCCTTTTTTTTAAAAAAAATTACTATTTTTATTTATTTTTGTTTTATCTTAACAATTCTCCCAGCATTAGAAACTATCAGTATATCTTCTGAGGAAATAAAGTAGTTGCCTTCTGAATCTTGGCAAAGTTCTGTGGTGCCTGCTGTCACAACAGCATGATTACATCTGCCTATGCCACCCCTTCCCCAGTGAGACTTCTCAGGACACCTAATCACCTTTTTTGCTTGTGTATCTTTAGTGAAGCAATGGGATTCTC
Source organism: Rhipidura dahli (assembly GCA_013399225.1). Taxonomy (NCBI): domain Eukaryota; kingdom Metazoa; phylum Chordata; class Aves; order Passeriformes; family Rhipiduridae; genus Rhipidura; species Rhipidura dahli. The sequence goes on along the minus strand of VXAC01005135.1, from coordinate 535,517 downwards.
TGCTGTGTAAATACAGCACTTCGTAGCATCTGAATTTAGCTAGTTTCTAAGCATTTGCTTGCTCAGGGCAAGAATAGTTAGGCCTAAATTTAAATTCTCCCTCTGCATGCCAACTCTTACCTTGGATATGTTTTCATGTTATGCCTCCATTGAACTCTGCAGAAGAGTGAAGATGCTGTCTGGGAAAGGAATAGTGAGCCAGCTGCTCAAATAGTCTCAGCTAAATAGAGAAGCTGATGAGTGGTTTTTGTCATGTGCTATTTTGAGAATTACAATTTAGAGTAAATGAAAAGATAAATTCAAGAAGCGTGACAGTGCTGCCAGGAATGTCAGTCCTGACGAGATGTGTCCCTAAGGTCTGTCAGTATCATTATCAATCTCTGTGAAGCTCAGTAGCATTAAAACTATAATTTACCATTTTCAAAAGAAATACCTATCAACTGGGAAAAAAACCCCATTCATAAGTTTGCCAGCTGCTAACATTAGTTTTGTTTTAGTGATAGAGATGTTAAGATCCTTCAGCCAAAACTTATGAAAAGCTTAGTCTGTGAGGATGAACATTTCAAGAATGGTCAGTTGAAATTTTTGATTTTCCCTGATTAGGAGCAGTATGGCTCTCTGCAAAG